>JAKTPE010000006.1:0-562482 GCA_030557465.1 Kuraishia cidri | reverse complement strand
CACACATACACACACACACATACACCGCACCGTATGAAACGCATATTCTCTGCGTTCTGGCTCTTTGGGCTGATAAACAATGTACTCTACGTCGTGATCCTCTCAGCGGCAGTCGACCTCGTGGGTCCGCTGACCCCCAAAGCCACCGTGCTCCTCGCAGACGTCCTCCCCTCGTTCCTCCTCAAACTCACCGCCCCATTCGCAATCCACCTCGTGCCGTACCGTCTCCGCATCATTTTCCTTGTGATACTGAGCACAACGGGCATGCTCGCCGTGTCCCGCGCACACACCACATTCGGCATCCTCACAGGCATAGTGCTCGCGTCTGCCTCATCGGGGCTCGGCGAGCTCACATTCCTCCAACTGACGCATTACTACGGCACACCCGCGCTGAACGGGTTTTCCTCGGGCACAGGCGGCGCCGGGATCGTCGGCGCACTTGCCTTCCTTGCCATGACGACATGGGCACGCATACCGCCCCGCACCGCGCTGTTACTCTTCAGCATCGTGCCTTCAACATTCATACTCGGCTACTTCTGGCTCTTGCCCGAGGCTGACCCTCGCGGGCCCGCGCCTGTATCCGCGTCCGGGTCCATGAACCGTCGTGACAGCAACGCCCCGGCGACGGACGAAGACACCGAGTCTGCGTCGTTTTTGTTGTCGTCGTCGTCGGACACAGAGGCCGAGGCGGAAAACCTCAGCACCACGTCCGCAGCAGCATCACTCACGGGCACCACGACGGCAGCCCGCACGCGCGCACACATCCGCGCGACTCTGCTTCGCCTCGTTTCGCTCGCCGTGCCGTACATGCTGCCCCTGTTCTTAGTGTACGTGTTCGAGTACGTTATAAACCAGGGCGTGGCTCCCACGTTGCTGTTCGGCACCGAGACGCGCCGGAGGGACGCGTACGTCGTATACGGCACGCTCTACCAGCTCGGTGTGTTTGTGTCGCGGTCTTCTGCGCCGTGGGTCCGTGTGCGTGCGCTGTATGTGCCCGCTATCCTGCAGTTCGTCAACGTTGCCGCGTGCGTCGCGCAGGCGCTGTTTATGCCGTTGCGGGATGTGAGACCGTTGTATCTGCTCATGTTCTACGAGGGGTTGCTCGGTGGTGCGGCGTATGTGAACACGTTCATGCTTGTGTCTGAGCAGACGCCACCGCGGGACAGGGAGTTTGCAATGGGTGCGGTTGGGATAAGCGACAGTGCGGGGATCGTGTGTGCTGCTTTGTTCAGCATGTGGTTGGAACCGAGGCTGTGCGGGTATCAGGTTGACCATGGAAGGTCATGGTGTACGATGGAGTAAGGTTGTGTATTAATAGATAAAGCTGTACTTTGATCCGTTCCGTTGGCCGTGTAGTTCTGCTTTCAGTTTGTGCAAATCAACTGAAAAGCTTACTCTTCTGCTTCGTGCTCCGCATCAGATTCTCCACTATCTTCTGGTTCGTGTCGTTTGTCTGCACGCCAGCCAGAATCGTGAAACACTGCAACAGAGTCAACACCTGCGAGTAGTCCTCACCACCAGGCGAGCCGTTCGCCGTCGTCCCCGAGGCTCCCGAATCTGACCGCACGCTGCGCGCACCACCCACCGGGGCACGCGATAGTGACACACTCGACGCATTGCCAAACACAATGTTCGACGCAGCAGTCGCTGAACCCCCAGTAGTGTTGCTCGCTGCCGTAGCGAGACTGCCTTCGCGCTCGCGGCGCCGCGTCTCATCCACGTCGCGGTCGGCCTCATACAAAGGGATCACAACGTGATCGCGAAACGCAAGAAGCACGAGGCTGCGCACAGACACCGCGTTTGCCTCTCCCTGAAGTGGCAGAAACACGCCAATCAGATAGAACAGCACCTCGTTGAAGAAGTACTCCCACAGCATTGCAATCTTCTTTTCAAATGAATACCCGGCCGCACTGGTGTTGGCTGCGGTTGCGCTTCCGCCACCGCCCCGTGTGTCGTTGTAGTACTTGCGCAGCCGTAAAGAGCTCGTTGCCTCCTCGATGTACAACTGGCTCACGTACATGTTCATCCCCAGTTTGAGAAGTTCCTGCACCTCATCAAAAACAGCGCTGGTTACCACCGCCGTGGATAACGAAGAAGTGATGCTGCTGGGCGATCCCATAGCCATGCTAGTGACGATCCCTCCTCCTCCTCCCCCTGTACTACTACTCCCACCATTAGCACCGCCGCTGAACGCGGGTGTGGGAGGCGCATACGGCGAAAACACCGCCGTAGGCGGTGAGGTTACCGGCGACAACATGTCGTTCTGCCCGTTATGCGACCCGGTACCGGACGAAGACATTGGCGAGTCCTCCTGAGACCTCAACCTCAAGTGCAAATAAACCAGCTTGTTGACATCCTCGATCGGCGTTCTGAGCTGGTCGCACTTGAACAGCGGCATCACGAGCGAGCAGAACAGCGCCCACGCGTCGTCCGCCAGTGTCTCCTTGTCATCCGTCAGCACAACGTCCTTGCCGCTCAGCCGCTCGAGTTCCATGATCGTCTTTTGCAGATCGGTCACTGACATCCCACCAGCACTGCCCAGTGGTGCAAATGAGTACATTGCCTTGCCGCCGCTTTCAGTCGTGGGTTTCGAGTTCGAACTCGAGGACGATTTGGTTGAGTCCCTGTTGCGCGCACTGCGCAAGATGTTGTGGTAGTGCTTGTGCGGCTTGCCGCCCCGCTGGTTGTGCGCTGCAGAGCCCGACGACGCAGAGTGCGGAGTTTTCAGACCATCAATATGGCCAATGCTTGCTATCCGGTCAACCTCCTTCGACGTCCTCCCGAGTGGTGACTTCAATTCGGTGAGCGCGTTGAGCCGCGATGACGAAGGCGGCTTGGTCTGGATCGAGAGGTCCACGGGTTTCTTTAGCTTGGCCGACAGCCCACTGGATGATTTTTTCATGCTCACCCCATCAAAGCTCTTGCGTTCCCTGATATCCTCAAAACTACTCATGTTCTTCATCTTTCTATCACTCGACTTATGCGTGAGTAGTCGCGTCAGTGGGTTTTCCTTGCTCAGCTTCGACAATCCAGCAGTCGAAGAGTGTAATCCAGCACCCCTCCCGCCAAGGTCCGCATTGTCAATGCTCGATCGCACGTTGTTGAATTCAACGTTCGACACCGTTTTCTTGAGCGGTAGAATCGTGCTGGACGACCCATTCTTGTGTTTGTAGAGACTCGCCGCCATCGTCCCGCTGCTGCCATTGCTGTGCATCGTGCTGAACACGGTGTTCCCACGGTGCGCTCTCGTATTTGTTTGGTGTGCCTGTGTCTGTGCTTTATCATCCCCGTCTTCTCCTTCCTCGTCACTAGTATTCCCCACAGCCACCGCCGTGGATAGCGATTCCTCGCCGTCTTCATCCACCGAGGCGTTACTGCTCTGTCTCGCGTGCTTAAACCGCACCTCATTCGCCCTCGTCGAGCTGCTCCGTCGCCTCGCTGCGCTTCCTGCATTAGCAGACATATCCATATTCCTCCATAACTAAGGCCATTTACCTCCTCAACACACCATCTCTCTCTCTCTCCCAATCTGTACCTGTCCCATCGTGGCCCGCAGATCAGCAGGGCTCCTAACTGCACCACCCTATATGCTTACAGGAAATGAACCATACTCAAGCCCGAAATCAGATTATTTTGCACACTAGAGAGCTCAAATGGGGAGTGTTTCTGACAGCAGCGTGCCGCCGAGCCCGATTGCAATACACGAAGCATATATTCGTGGTCCAATGGCAGACACGGTTCTGCCGGAGGATGCAGAGCGTGGCAACAGCAACGGCAACGCAGATCACCACAGACCCGTGGCGCCGTCTCTCGTGCACCGCAAGTCAACAATATCGCTGCTGGAGCACTCGCTTGTACTGAATGATCTGCGTGTGCCGCCCGAGCCAACAACCGCCGTGACGTCGGAGAACGCCGAGACGAGTGATGCAGGGGATGGCGAGGATGGGGCAAGCGGGCTGGGGATACGAAGGGTGTCCTCGAACAGCACGGCGCGTAGTACTGTGCCTACGCTGACGGTGTTCAGCGATGAGGCGTCGGATGAGGAAGAAGAGCCCGTGGATGCCGGAGTTGGGAGGATGCTGGGGCATATCCTGAATGATGACGGCACAAACAGTATCAATAACAGCATGGGGATGAGCATGATGAGCGATGCGAGCCATGCGACGCACGCGGGCGACGAGGTACAGGTGCCATTGAACTACGGAATTGAACTTGAGCGTGCGGATAACGATGACGACATGAGCACATTCTTTTCGAAGCGGAAGCATTTCTTCATCCTGTCGTCTGCAGGGAAGCCGATCTACTCGATGCATGGATCGGACGATATCCTCACAATCTACTCCGGTGTGATCCAAACAATTGTGTCGTTTTTCCAGTACCGGCCAGATGGAGGGACTGAAAGCCTTAAGGGGTTTGCCACGGGGAATCTTCGGTTTACTTTTCTGAACAAATCGCCAATCATTTTGATGGCAACTTCATCCCTGGACGAGTCAGACATTGAAATGTCGCAGCAGCTCGAGTTCCTCTACAACTTTTTGCTTACAACACTGAGCAAGCCACATATTGACAAAGTGTTTCAGCAGCGTGAGAGTTTTGACCTGAGGAAACTTTTAGCTCGCGCAGACGTTGCTTGTCTTGACAGTATATGCAACGATCTGGCTAACTTTGACAACCCGGGGCTGATAGTTGGCGGACTCGAGTGCTTGAAGTTGAAAAAGACTATCCGGAGCAAGATTGAGAGGCTGTTACTGGGGCACAAATCAGACAATCTGTTGTATGGTTTACTAGTGGCTCCTGGAGGACGTTTGATCACGGTTCTAAGACCTCGCAGGCACACTTTGCACACTTCGGACCTACAGCTGCTGTTTTCGATGATTTTCAACACCAACACGTTCAAAACAAGCAACAATACAGATGAGGGTGCTGTACCGAACAGTGATGCATCGGATGAAGAATTCTGGGTGCCTCTATGTCTCCCGAAATTCAACCCAAATGGGTTCCTGTACTGCTTCTTGCAGTTCTTAGACCTACACAACCACAACCACATGGAAACCCACGGAATCAACGAGGATAGCGAGAGGGAGACCGCGGATGGTGATTCGAAGCTGGTGCTCATCCTCATTAGTGCATATAGGGATTCCTTTTTTGAAATGCGCGATATTGGCAAGTCGGTGCTGAGGGGTATCTGTTCGAGCCGGTCCATCTACAGAGAGCTCTACCGTTCGATCGTGAGGGCGCAGGGTGCAGATGGCACGACGGGACCGCCCAGCGGGCGCGTATCACCGGTCGATATTCCAGCACCGCTGATCAAACACTTCATTTTCAAGAGCAAGAAGCACACGCAGTATGTGTTTCCACGCATCCAGGACCACGCTCACAGCATCGACGATGATAGAACCCGTCTGCAGCTCATGACTATCTACGCTAAGCTGCACTCGATGGTGAACACGAGCGGGACGACGGGGGGTGCAGGCGCTGGAGCGAGTGCGAGCGCGGGTGGGAGCGCGGGCGCGGGCGCCAATGGCAATGGATCAGACAAAGGCATCGGCAATAGCGAGAGCACTGTCGACGGTGGTAGTCTGTCGTCGAGCAACTTTATCTCGTACGTGCGGTGGAAAGTTGAAGGTTCTGGTTCAGACACCATTGTCGGCTTTGCCATAGTGACGCCCACGTACGAGGTGTACATGATCACGAACGGTGGGGTTGTGAATAAGAACACGCTCGTGCACAGCTGCAAGAGCATCGTACGGTGGTGTCGCAAGAACGAGGAACGCCTGTTCGTATGTGGTGGAGCCGTGTTTTAGATGTTTTTGTCTCTCAGAGTATATATAACGATTTAAAGAGTAACAAGGAAATTTATGACTATAGAGTGTGCTCGTGGGCGTAGCGATATGCACTGATCAACCCCACACCATGACATGCCGCCGCTGCCACCACGAGCAGATGGAAAATCTGGTGCGAGTTCCCCCAGATGTCGTACTTCCCCGGGCTGAGTCGCTCAGGCCAGCGCGCAGCGTACAGTCCCGCACCGGAAATGTAACCAACCGCCTCAGAGAGGACCCAGCCGAGTCCAGCACGCGCCCAGCTCTCATGCCAGCCCAGCTTCACCCAGCCATAGGCAATCGGTAGGACACCCGACAGGCCAAAAGCAACAAACATCGCGGCGCGGAATGGCCGCCAAGCCGGTGTGCGGAAACTCGAATCTAGTGAAACGATTCCGCAGAGTGTGCCTAGTGTCAGTGTAAGACCCGAAAATGCGAGCTGTGCGTGCGGCGAGTCTATGAATGAGTAGTGTATTATGCCGAGCATAGATGTGACGATCAGGATAACAATGCCAAAGTAATCGAGCTTGTTTCCCAGGATGGACACGCGGAGGGAGTGGCTTTTGAAGCAGTGAAAGAAGGCTGAGAGGGAGAGACAGGCAGAGACGCCAAATCCAAAGAGCGTAAAATACAGCTTATCCTCCGTGGTTGTGGTTTCGTATACTGGTATGTCGAGCGGGAGCCACGGGATCAGCTTTGTGGATGAGCTAGGGAGGAGGATCAGGAGTGGAGAACCGATCACAAGAGCAGCGGGGATCACTAGGCCAGGGATAAAGTGGGTGTAGATGTTGACGGACTCATTGTGTAAGTAAGTGAGTGACGTGAAACACTCCCGGTAGCTGGAGGTCTCTCTCACGTATCCATCGAGGATGAAATGGTTGTCCTTTTGCCATTCAGGTATCTCGTGATATTTGTGGAGCTTGCGTAGTTTCTTCATCAGCGGAGAAGTTTCCTGCCTCGACGTCTCCTCAGGAAGCTCAGTCGTGGTGTCCATTGTCGTCGTAGATGTGAATCTGGCTTTACTGCGAGTCACTGGCATCGTTCAGCGCTGTTGAAAGATTGTTGGTTGCGGTCGGTTGTTGGGCTCTCCTGGGGTGATCGGTGAGGGCAGAAGCAGCGGTAGAAGGAAAAGTCGCTCAGTAGCAATGAGTCGATAAACACAAAACAAAAACTCAAGAAGTGTGTCTCTAATATAACTTTCCAAATGGCAACAATGTCGTCCCCAACAAGTTGACCAGATGGTAATGTTTGTGTCAACCGATAAGTTGAATAGTTCCAGCGCCCCAGCCACATGCAACAATCCGCACTTGCACAGCCACGACGGCTGGTGCGCTGCCCAGGGGCTCCGAATCTTCCATTTTGGCAAGACCGGGGCGCCAGAATGCTATCGTCGCTTACACAGAGGATCGAGGATAGTACAAGTATTCCGACTTGGAAAACCAGTTCAGGTCTGAAAAGAAAGCCACGATGGCCAAGGGAAGATCAACGTCGGAGACCCGACTGGTAGAGCTGCTTAACGATAGTGGAAATGCCAACAAGTGTGGAGAGTGCAGCGCCACGTACCCAACGTGGGCTTCGTGGAACATTGGAATATTCTTGTGCGGCCGTTGCGCGGCGGTCCATAAGAGACTTGGAAAAGATGTTTCCAGGGTGAAGTCGTTGTCGCTTGACAACTTTTCCGAGTACGAAATTGACTGTCTCCAAGCTGTGGGAAACAAAGAAGCCTCGAGAAAGTGGAACCCTAAAAAAGTTCCATTCCCGTATGACGATGATGACACGGCGTAAGTTATCCATTACAAGACTTGAATGTTCTGATTTCATGCTCATGCTAACACTCTTTCGACAGTGCCATTGATGCGTTCATCAGGGAAAAGTACCTCAGAGGAGCATTCCGGTTTGAACCTGTAGACCCAGAAAATGACTATGAGCCGCTGGTGGACAACCCACGGTCAAGACAGCGCGGGAGGTCTTCGAGCATGCACTCGCGGTCATCAAAATCGAGGAGTCGCAGAAACACAGCCCGCTCTATTTCAAGTGGGCCCGTCAGACTCGAGCATCGCCCCGTGTCATCGTCCGAGAGATCGCGGTACCAGGCACAGGCACGGAAACTCAAGTACGACGTTGGGTTTCCCGACGAGGATCTCAACATTGAGGCACTGGTGATTGCCAAGGGAAACGTGAACTATGCTGCCGAGCTGCTTTCGCAGGAAGCATCGTCGTCGAGGAGAGGAAGCAGACCTGGAACGAGTGAAGTTGAGGAAAGGCCGCCGCCGTTACCGCGCAGACGCCCCGATGCCGGGTTTTTGTTGAGTACCAAGACGGGTGCGAATGCTCCAGAGTTTGATTGGTTGAGTGGAGATGCAAGGGGAGTTGCACCATCATTGGCGGCGCAGTCGACGACTGCAACTGGGTTTGGCGGTGGCCAGCAGCAGCAGCAGCCGTTGCAGACTGGGGCCGTTGCGGATGGACAAGTACAGATCTACCAGTACGTGGACCCGGCAACTGGTGCTACTTATTACGTTGATCAGAACGGACAGCAGTACATGAATCCAAATGATCCACAGCAGCAGCAGCAGATGATGATGATGCAGACCGGTATGGTTGGCGGTGTACAGCAGTTTGGGCTTGGGCAGCAGCAGCCACAGCAGTCACAGAGAACAGGTTTGGACAACAAGTCGATTCTATCTCTTTATCAGAACCCAACTGGGGCCCAAACTGGGGCTCAAACTGGGGATGCGAGCCAGCAGCAGTACCAGCAACAGTACCAACAGCAGCTACAGCAACAACAGCAACAGCAGCTCCAGCAGCAGCAGATGCTGCAACAACAACAGATGATGATGCTGCAACAACAACAACAACAACAGCAGCAGCAATTTCCACAGCAGCAGCAGCCTACAGGGTTCTGGAATGGGGGATACTAAAGGAACACTCTTGTGATATAGTCAGGACATATGTGTGTAAATGGTATATCTAGCTTCATATATATAACCGATCTATATGAGGCAGATGTAAACCCCGCAAGATGTTGAAGCAATCAACGTTCATGTTGGGTCTGATAGATGCCGCAATAGGAAAGCTGTTCGGGCGCGCGCTGATGGATTAGATAAGGGAATCTCCCGCTGCGTTGACGTCTTGGAGCTGGGGCTGGGGCTGGGG
Organism: Kuraishia cidri; assembly: GCA_030557465.1. Lineage (NCBI taxonomy): Eukaryota > Fungi > Ascomycota > Pichiomycetes > Pichiales > Pichiaceae > Kuraishia > Kuraishia cidri. The sequence goes on along the minus strand of JAKTPE010000006.1, from coordinate 553,504 downwards.
GCTGGCGGGTGGTGGGCTATACGAGACGGGCGAGAGCGTTCCTTGGTGTTTGCTCTACCTCATTATATATGAGATCGCACAATTTTCATATAAGCTTAGCTTTGCAGTAGTATCACTGGTATAAGTGTACACCGAGCCCGACACCAAACACCGGGCCAGTTGTCCCAGCGAGTACCATATCGGAGACATCTCACGTGCCGTGGGACGATCAGTCAGAAAGAGGTATACGACGGAACGACAGCGGTGGTGTCATAACACAGAAACAAAAGGACACAAAAAAGACAGAACAAGAGAGTAAGCAGTAGCAGATAACCCACCAATATATTTCCCGCCCTCCCTCCTCCTTCCTCTCTCCCAAACGCTACACCTCTACACAACAACAGCCAGGCCTCCTCCCCACACACCGCCCCCAGCCCAGAACAGTCGTGCCCCGCCCACAAAAACAACCGCTCATCTTCTCGCCGTGTGACTAACGACGGGTGTCTTGTCTTGTCCTGTCTGCTGGTTTCAACCGGTGTCTTCCTATTATCAAGAAACTATTTTCTACCCCTAAGGTCGAGTCCTGGCCCGGTTTGTGTTTAGGTATAGGTGTCCCTGCCATCCCCTCCCTCTTTCGACCCTGCTTCTCTGTCCCCAGAGATATAGCCCGTCTACCCTGCTGATTGCCGCTCAAACAAGCAACGGCATAGACGTGACTAACGACTTTAGCCGCCACCTGTCCCCATATATTATAACCCATCATTTCTTGTGGTTATTCTATCTCGGCCGCTACATCCACCGATTATATTCACAGTCGATCGTTGCTGAAGACGCTACCCAGTTGGTTCCCGTCTCACTCCGCTTGTCTTGTTTGCCCCAACACACACACCACCCTCATCCCTCATCCCTACCCCCCCTCCAGAGATATCGCGGTGCGTCATTGCCTGACCACACACATCTTTTTTTTTACTTGAAAGCACTTGGTGGCTCAACCACACCTTTGCAATCTTTATTTTGTCTGTGCTCATCTCAACTATAGAATACTTCCCCTTGCATTCCTTTAATCCTTCCTCATCATGTCACAGGCTGCCTCGCAGAGACGTGTCGATGCAGGCGTCCAGGAGATTGTGGGTAACTTCACTATTGGCCCAGAAATCGGAAGAGGATCTTTTGCAAATGTATACAAGGGATATGATAACGTGAGTTTTACCTCCTGCTTTGCGTTGGGCATTGTTGTTTTATTTTTTCAAGTCCAGTACTAACGCGTTTGGTCCTACAGAGAACACGACAGCCGGTGGCAATCAAGTCTGTGTTTAGAAGCAGATTAAAGAATAAGAAGTTGATGGAAAACCTCGAAATAGAGATTTCCATTCTCATGAACCTGAAGCATCCACATATTGTCGGATTGCTGGACTGTCAACAAACGCAGCACCATTTTCATCTGTTTATGGAGTACTGCTCCCTGGGTGACCTGTCATACTTTATCAAGAAGCGCGAACAACTCGTTCAGACCCACCCCCTCATAAGTTCTATTCTGGAAAGATATCCATCCCCACCAGGCAGCCATGGTTTGAACAAGGTTATTGTTATAAATTTCTTGAAGCAGCTGGCATCCGCGTTAGAGTTTCTTAGAGACCAGAACCTGGTGCATAGAGACATCAAGCCACAGAATCTGCTGTTGTCACCCCCGGCCCACTCGAAGCAACAGTTCGAGGCGGAAGGATTCACAGGACTTTTGGAACTTCCGATTTTGAAAATCGCTGATTTTGGATTTGCGAGGTTTTTGCCGTCCACATCCATGGCTGAAACCCTATGTGGGTCTCCGCTGTACATGGCTCCAGAAATATTAAGGCACGAGAGGTACAACGCCAAGGCTGACCTTTGGTCTGTGGGTGCCGTGATATACGAAATGGCGGTTGGAAGATCGCCATTTAAAGCCAACAACCACATCGAACTGCTGAGGAAGATTGAAAAGACTAAGGATAAGATATCTTTCCCCACGGTTGCGCAGGTACCAGATGATCTCGTGAGACTCATTTGCGGACTCCTTAAAGCAAACCCAACCGAGAGAATGGGATTTCAGGAGTTTTTCAGTGATCCTTTGATCTCTTGTGATTTGCAGTCTGCAGATGAGCCTCTCGAGTGCTCCAACATGGATGAGCAGTTATTCATCAGCGAGTATTTACCCTCGCAGCATCACCAGCCGTCTGTTGGAAAGGGAAACTTCAAGATTACTCAGATCAACGAGGAGGAGGACGAAGCAGCTTCGCAGAGACAAGGCCCGGGCAAAGAGAGACAGCCCAGTCCTGCTGAAAAGGGAAGCTTATCGCCCAACGATTCTCTGCTGATCTCCAGCAAGAGCAGCATCAGCGTGAACATTCCTAAACCAATGCAAGGTTCTGGAAATGACGATGTGATCAAGAAGCTCATCACGAAGAACAGTCCCACGCCGGAGCGCCTTGAGCACTCCATCACTGCTAGACGGCGTTCATCGGGTTCTAAGAGACCTAAGAACAAGGATGACATTGTGGTTGAAAAGGACTATGTTGTTGTTGAGAAGAGAGCCGTGGAAGTGAATGCGCTTGCGGATGAGCTTGAGAATGCGGGTACTGGCGTTGTTGCAATGCAAATGCCACAGGCTACTCGCAGATACTCCTCGTCGGCATCCAATCTTAGACGGCCCAGCTTCGGGGATCGGAAAGTGCCAATTTCGATCAGCCCCTCAAATGCCCTTACAAAGGCTCTGGGGCTCGCATCAACGAGACTGTTTGGTGCACAGCCTTCGCAAGCTGCTCAGCAGATTATCAGTGGGGATGCTGGCGCTAGTGCTGCGCTCGCGCAGATGCATCTGACGCAAAATTTATTGCAACCCGTGCACGGAAGCAACGACAGCAGTCTTAACAGAATGCTTAGCCCGCTGCATAATTCGGGCACAGGTGAGGATTTTGACATTATACAGCAGTTGGAAATTTTGGCGACGATGGCGCACGCCGTGAGTCTGTTTGCGGAGGTCAAGTTCAGCCAACTGATTCCGCTGCCACCTTCATCCCAGGATATTCTGGATGAGGGTGGTTCCATGAACGAGATGCTTCCTCCACAGATGACCAAAACTATGGCTGAGGAAGGCGTTGTACTGTACGTCAAGACGCTTTCACTTTTGGCGAAAGCAATGAACATTGCTAGTGAATGGTGGCACCAGAACGCTACAAAGAAACCAGCGTCTCCTCGACTGAATGAGATTGTTCAGTGGATTCGTTCTCGGTTCAACGAGTCGCTCGAGAAGGCTGAGTTCATCAGGTTACGGCTGAGTGAGGCAAACGGGTTACTGGGCCAGGACGATGCTACGAGCTCGTCGTCTGGACTGGTTAGCAAGCCTGCTCCCGTTGCCGAAAAGCTCATCTTTGACCGTGCGCTCGAGATGTCGCGCACTGCGGCGCTCAACGAGCTCAGAAACGAGGACCTCAAAGGTTGTGAGTTATCGTACTCCACCGCGATATGGATGCTCGAGGCATTGACTGATCAAGAGGAAGGCTCCAGTGATCGGTTAGATGCTGATGACCGCAAGACCATTGAGATGTTCATTTCGAGTATTGGCAACCGGCTCAAGGTGCTCAGACAGAAGATCGACAAGTTGGAACAACGTTAGCTGTGAGCTCGACATTCAGCGCGCCACTACAATATCATCAAAGAACAAAAACAACAGCAAAACAGAAAATAAAAAAAAAACAATTTTGAAGAATTGGAACTTAACAATCACAAAAAAAAAAGTTTTTCTCACGAACAGGTGAGGGCGAGCTCTATTTATACAAGCCTTTTTTTCTCTTTCTCGTCTCACACGTTCATAATATGGTTATACGCATTTTTGTTGGGTTTTTTGTGTTTTTTTCTTAGTTTTCTTCGGTTACTCCAGAATGGATGGATGGATGGATATGGCTTTTGGGTATCAGCGCTTTTTCTTTTTCTCTCTCTACTACTTATGGGGTGGGTGTTTACTCTAACGATCAAGAGTTGTGTTACTATTATCTTGAAACAAAACCGTAGCCTGCGTGATTAAAGATCCAACTAAAACACTTGATATAATGTCCACCACACCTACTGGTTACCATACAAGACAGCACGAGCCTCCTCGTCCGACAACTCCGTTGCACTCTTCATCTCCGACGTCTCGAGCCCAAGCAGCGGCATCGACCCATACGACATATCACGCCTAAGGAACGCGCTGCGACTATGCCGCAACGTGACACCTTCAGGCACCTCTAGTTGAAACACCTCGAAGAACCGCGACACACAAGACCACTTGTGCCATACGAAATCCCGCGCCGGGTCACACTTGCAGTTGTGCTCGCTGCGTGCCTTCTTCGATGGCGGACAAGCCTGGTTTGGTTTGTGGAAGTATCCCGTGTTGTCGAAGTACTGCAACGCGCTTGGCGGGAGCAAAAACGTTGCAGCGAGCGTATGCACCGGCGCGTCCCCCCACCGCTCGTAGAAGAACCCGCCCGCTCTGTCCAGATGATCAAAGAACCGCGCGTACGCCTCACCGCGGAAGAAGTCAAGATCCGCAATCTCGAAGTTTGACCAGAAATGGCACTTGTTGTACGTTTTGCCATCGTCGTCCGAGACAAACGCGAGCGAGTGCGCTGGGTCCGCCAGGTCCGGATGATCCTTGAAGAAATCAACCACCGTTCTCCACAGCGTCGGGATCGACTTGCTGTCCTCGGTCAGCGCCATCGTGAACCCGTACGTCTTGTTGCCCTCGCGCATTGTCCGGAACACGTCGTAGTTGATGTCGCACGAAAAATGCACATCGGGCTCAACTCGCCAGTAATAGCGATAGTGTCTGAGTACTCCCATCCTGTAGAAATACCCAGAGTTGAACCGGCACATGTGCCTATAGCTCTCCTTGCCACCGTACATCACGCCCTGTTTTTGAAGTTGTTCGCGGCTGTCGCGCGCCTTTTCCTGATCGATGAAATCAGGGTACGACCAGTACTCGTCTGGGACCTTCGAGAACAGAGCACGACCACTCACTGCCTTTGACACCCTGTCGATGAACTCGGGCGTGAACTGGTCGTTATTCAAAAAGACCCAGTCGTAGTTATAGTTCCGGTTGAATCGTTCCTCGACCGACTCGATCGATCGCAGGATCCCATCCAGCTCCGAGTTGCGCACCAGCGACAGCAGCGTGGCGTTCTCGCGCCCGTGCATGTCGTTGAACATGTCGTCGTCTCCCACCGCTCCTTGCCTGTCGTGCTCGTCCTCGGGCACCTCACCCAAAATCATCCCGTGGAACGTGATTTTCACGCTCTGCCACGCGCTGTCGTGGTACGACAAGATCCGTCCGCTCAGATCGCGCATGCCATCATCGCCAAGGTACACGAACCCGAGGAGCCCTAGTGTAGACAGCAGCGTGAAGCTCGCCGCGAGCGCGAATAACACCCTCACTTTCCAGTTCGCCGTAGTCAGGATCTGTAACGGTATCCAGCGAAGCCACCGTGGGCGCCTCTTGGACTGTGAGTTGCGTTTGTTCAGATGCCGTGAGCGATCCCGATAGTGTGCGACATATACCGAGGAGGACACAGGCACGCTCGAGCTATTGGTCCGCGTGTGTTGTTGTTGTTGTGGTGCTTGTTGTGAAGGATTTCCAGCACCGGGCTGTGCTTGTTGCGATGCCATGTTTTTGTTTTTTTGTTTCTATATTCCAGAGAAAATCCTATTCTCAGGTTCTGCAATCAAAGTAGTTCTAAAAAAAGGGACCGTATATGAGGGAGAGGCACAGTTCTGTAGGGTGTTGTTTTCAGTAACGGCTGAGTTTGTTCCGCTGGGGGGTAAATTCTTTGTCTTCTGTTTCGTAGCGCCCCAAAAATAGATTTTTGTTTATGTGCAAGGAGCGAATGGAAAAAAAAAAAGGTGTTGGAACGGTAGAGCCTACGGCCAGTTGTCCATTACCCACACGTTGACAAAGAGCGCAAGAGGCTTAGACGAGAGTGCACTGGGACGGCTGCGAGAGTCTCGCTCATTTGTTCCCTCGCTAAGCGCATTTTGATGTTGCTGATCTCTTCACCACCTTGCCGAGGCGTGCACGCCTCAAGATCCCGGGGGTCTGGAACATCGCGATGGAACACCGCGCGAAACAGTGTCAAGTTGTTATGTTATTTCATTATTCAGTCGTATACATGCTGCTCAGATTTACTAAAGTGAGTCCTCGCGACGGTGCTGCAGGATTCCGAGCGTCACGGAGTTGTTCCGCGAGTGGAACTTGCGGTCGTATGCCGTTGCGGGCGATGCCGAAACCGTCCCTGCGTCGGGCTTCAACTTTTGCTCAGCGCCGATCTTCTTCCCTTTACCGTGGTAGTGCAGCGCCCTCGACTGGAACGGTACAACGAGATGCTCTTTATTGTAATGATTCTGGAACAGTCGCGCATCGTGAGCGATACGTGTCGCGAGATGCGCGTCCGTTGTGGCATGCGGAACAGCAGGCGCATGGCGCGACAGAGGCGAAGACTGCCGCTCACTTGCACCGCTCAACTCGCGCAGCGCAACTGGCTTGTGGCCACCATTGCGCACCTCGGGCTCGCTCCCGGGCACCTCGATCTTGCTTTCTTCTGATGGCGGTACCAGTCCCGGGGACGCTGCTGCCTCGGCGAGCGACATCTGCGCAACTTCGGGTATGAGCCGCTGAATCTCAGGAGGTGCATCGTGGAGGACAGCATCGGGTGCAATCGCGTCAGGCGTGATCGGATCGTGAGCCGGCGAGCCATACGTCTGTGCACTGGGCATGTTCGACTCATGGGACATTGCGCGCTTCATAAACGGACGCGACGCAAACTCGCGTTTCGGACCAAGCACAAGCGTTAGCTCCTCGTCCTCGTCCTCGCTCGAGCTGCTATCATGAGTAGTCGCCGATCTGTGTCCCAGGAACGGCATTGAGCGCTCTTGCTTCTGCACCGCGGGCACCGCGGGTGAGCGTGGAGGCCGTGGGAGAACGATGTCGTTGTCTGACCCGCTGTCCTCGCTGTCGGAGTGGATAAAGAAGGCACCGCGGCTCTGGCCGCGCGATCTGTTCGACGCGGTGCTCTGCACTGACTTGTGCCTGATCTCACTCGTTCCAAGGGAGTACTGCCTTCCATAGCCGTCCTGTTTCCTCGCCGCTCCAGCAGCTGCAGCAGTCGTGCCAACACTCGAAAACGATGAGTACGACGACTGTGTGCCGCCGAAGCGACTACCTCTGCGCTCACCACTGGGTCCAACGGTCGAGTCCGCACCGAACTCTGAGCCGTCCACATGCTCGTTGTTTCCCGTTGGGGATGCCGGGGTCAACGGATCCATCATGAAGGGACGCAGCGAATCGGGAACAGACACGACCGATTTCGCCGAGGGTGTCTTGGCAAGGGGGAGTTCGGATTTAGACTCGTCTTTGTAGGCGTCCTTGAAAGGAAAATGGTTAGGCTGAGCACCTGCAGGGCGCCGGAGGTCTGCAGTAGTCTGAATACCGTTGCGCTCGTAAGCGCCGAATCTCCCGTTGGCTGTGCCCGGCCCCACGTATGGAACTGGAGTCATCTCGGCAAATCTTTCATCGTCGTAGAAGCTGTCAAGAGACGCAAAACTTGCCGTCACAGGCAGCACAACCTTCGCCGGAGACTCATGCAGGTCATTCTTGTAATCGTATGTGGTTGAATCCTTGAGGTCAAAGGCAGTTGGTATCTCGGACCGCTCCTGGGCCGATCCCCGCTGGCTCAAGCTCTCAGCTACCTTCGGAGCAGGCAATGACTCAACGCGCTTCATCTTCTTGTCCTTGTCGATTATTTCAGATAACTGCGCCAGCGCAGAGTCTCTCTTGCTGATGTACAAGTCGCCCTCAATGTTGTGCTTTGTCTCGACGAGACCGGCCGATCCAGAATCAATGGATGAGCTGCGGCCCTGGCTCGAGCGAGAATCGAGAGAGTTGCGATGATGGAACGCCTCGACCATGCTCGGGGTCTGTCCCTTGGAAAGGGCAGCAAGCACGATTGGCGAAGCCGAGGACGCGATTGTAGAAGGCAGCTCCTCGTCGCCGATTGATGAGGATAGATCAGATCGTAACGCCTCGGACAAAATGTAAGACGGATCCGATCGGGCCATAGTTGCTGAGCTCGATTGCACCGACGATAGGTCTGAAACACGGGAGCTGCTGCATACGCTCTTGGAGATTCTGCCCGGCAGGGGTGAGGCCGCCTTGCTGGGCGACAGTAGCTGCTTGTGGTCTGTCTGTGAAGAGGGAGACACTAGGCCGGTGAGTCTCAGTGCATTGGCCAGCCCCTTCTTGATCTTGTTTCCGATGCCAATGACAGCGTCATCCACTTCCTGATTCGTCACGTCGATCTTCATGTTCGATTTGTAGTCCGTGGTGTATTTCTTCGACTGTATTCTGGAGAGACCACCTTGGAAAAACGCGTGCAACTTGATCTCCGGTATATCAATTCTCTCAGCAGGATTCTTTTTCAGAAGCTTGCGCAGCAGATCCTTGGCTATGTCCATCTCAAATGGAGGAATCGAATTGGCATTTCTCCAGTTTATCTCCTCAGGAAACTCAAGTTCCTGATTGTTGATTGCATCAAAGAGCGCAAATTCCGAATCGCCATTGAAAGGTAGTCTCCCAAAAAGCAGGCAGTACAACGTTACTCCGAGAGCCCAGATATCAATCATATGCGTGACTTTGATATCGCCTGCATCCAAGTCACCGGTACGGCACAGCTCTGGTGCAAGAAACGCCGGCGTACCTGCAGTCTTGGCGAGCTCGAATTCGTTGTTGCCATCCAACGATGAAGAAAAGGACACACCAAAGTCCGAAATCTTCACCACGTTATCTTTGGAAACAAGCAGGTTGGAGGGTTTGATATCTCTATGTATTATTCCTTGGTAGTGCAAGTACTCCAACCCGCTCACCACGTCCCTAAACACCTGTTTAGCCTCGTGGAATTTTAGAAAAGGTTCCGTCTTTCCTGTAATTTCATTCTTCACCTGCCACTGTATCTCTCCCTTTTCAAGGTACTCGAGCACAAGATATATTTTCCTGGACGTTTCTGCATCAAGCACCTCAATGAGTTTCACCACGTGGGGATGATCGCACTTCTTCATGATAGCAATCTCTCTCCTTATTTTGTCTTCCTGTGTATTACCCACTTTGGTCAGCCTGCCAAGCTTGGGCTTCGTTTTCCTGTCAACGATCTTTATCGCAACGAGCGTATTGGACTCTATGTCCTTTGCGAGCTTCACCTTACCGTGCTGCCCGCTACCCAGATCCTTCAAGATCTCGTAAGTATTCAAAACTCGCCGTTTGCTCACGGGATCGTACTCCAAATGAACATGGTGCGTCTCCTTGACTCTTGAAGCACCAATCGCTGGACTCTGAAAAACGTCCTCCGATGCACCGCTGGCCGACAGGTCCACCACGTTCGCCGTAGAAGCGGACTTTGTAGTTGGTGGCTTGCCCGCCAGTTTTATCTTGGCTGTTGGAAGCTTGGCAAATGAGATATCTAATGACCGCGGGGTTCCCGTTGTGTGAAGATGTTTCAGGGAGGGCCGGCTCTTTTTGTTCGCGAGCTGATGCTGAGCATCGTCAAGCTTCTGGGATAGCTTATGTAGTGACAGTACCGACCCGCTCCTCGAATTTGTCGGCGATCCGCTTGGAGAGTTTGCAGTAGAGCTTCTGCCGCTGAGATAATCCGTGAATATGGAGGCGATCTCTGAGAGTCTGTGATGTGACGAGCTCTTGTGTGCAAACGGATTATGGTGCCTGTGAGGTTCCTCATCATGCTGAGTTTTCTGGACTCCCAGGTCCTTCGATTTGTCTGTGTTTGAGTGGCCGATTGTACTCGGCAGGCGCGACACAACAGGCTCCGATCCAGCCGTCTCAACATTTATCGTGGGCTGGGTTCGTGGCTCAAAGCCGTTGTGGGTCACGTTGATCCTTGCGCTCTTGGCCTCAGGCGGAGTCACTTCGACCACCAGAGCGGACGGGCTCTCCTGCTTCACTTCTGACTCCAGAGGCTCCATGGCTCTGGTATAATATGTGTGTATGTGAACTTGGGCGGTGATTGTCCCAAGACAGAATCTTAGCCTGCTCGCAATTAGTTGCTCAGAGTGGGTGTCCCTTGATATATTTTGATTAAGTATCAGCAAGCAGCAGTAGTAAAACACGTTAAGTTCAAACAAGAAGTCAGACGTTGTTGCAAGAGCATGGATTGGTGGCACTCGTCGTTATGTCTTGTGCGCGCGTGGGGTGTGCAGCGGCGAAGTTCGGGTGGCTTCCAGATTCAAACGATCGGGGCACGCTTTTTCTCCCATAAAATTAGGCAGGAGAGTCTGCAGTGTTCTGGTATGTACCGGTGAGAAAAAATATTTCTGCGTGAATGTGTGGATCTGCCTGGATTGAGGATTGGTCGTGGTGGAGTTCCAGTTTCGCCTTCTCTCTTCTTCCTCTTCTTCTCTTGTTCACCTTCTTTGCCCGGTGGTATCTCGCCAGATGGTGTGACGTTTTGGGCCGCACACGCCTCTCGAGACTGGAACTTGGCGCTGGCTACAGAGGCTACAAGGATTGCTGCTGGACAGCATCCAGACAGGTACAGCTAACTGGGAGTCCATCTGTAGAGTTCCATCTCCAAGTTTAGTCGGCTGCACGTAGACCCTTGCACGATCGTTGCTTTTGCTACTCGTTCCTCGTAGGCTACTTTGCTGGTCACGTGCGTCAGTTGCTACTTGCTCGAACGAGGGCACAAATGCGTTCAGCAGCAGCCGTCCTTGCTGCAGAAGAGTTTGCTACTGCTCAGAAACAACAGGAGAAGGATGGCAACAACCGATATGTTCGGTGACGGGATGGCGCATGGTTCCTGTCACTGGAGGTTCTCTCGGAGAGCACGGATTAGGCGAAGTAGCGAGCCATGTTTACAAACTGCCGCTTTGGGTAATTTGGCATCTTGAGATTGCCTGGTCGCCTCAACAACCAGTCCACACATCCCTTCTGCTCTTCACCACTACAAGCCCCATGGCCAGATATTGGTACCTGTCACTTTCGAAAACAACTACCTTCAACAAATGCGATTACCCCACGTTCTGGCTGCCGTGCTGTGCGCTACGCGGACGTCCCTCGCGTGGGACACAGTCTACAACTTCTACAACAACTCCGTCTACATACAACCCTCGGACTCCACAGAAGCCGTGCTGCGTATCCCCTTCAACTCCGCATTTACAAATGGAGACGAGGTGTCGTACAGCATTGCCTCCCCAGGCGAGAACGCCAAGCTTATCTCTAGTGACGACAGACTTTTGGCCGTGTACCCATCCAAGGACAATTACATCAGACTGAAAGAATACCTCAACGGGACCGACAGCTGGGGCGAAGTGTCCCTCGCGAACGAATCCGTCGCGTTTCTGAATGGCTCCTCCTACCTCACGACGCTGGATGACACGGACTCGGTGTACATATACGGCGGAGTGTCGCAGGAAAACTCATCGGACGTGTCTGCGCGTCTGCTCCGACTAGAGATTTCATCGGGCGAGTTCTCTACTGTGACTACATCAGTCTCGCCTACGCGGTTCTACGGTGCATCCAACATTGTTGTCAACTACAACACACAGCTCGTTGTTGGCGGCAAGGCACCCACGGGGTGGGTGGGTCTGTCGCAGCTTGCACTATGGCAGTACGAGTCGTGGTCGTTTAAGTCGGTGCAGACCAGTAGCGATGACGAGGATGAAGACAACCAGATCAACTCGCGCACGGATGCGCTTCTACTCCCCGTTTTCAGCGCGACCTCTGCTCAAGACGTATCCGAAAATGAGACTGCTAAGATCTCTGACTTTACAGTGTCGGAGGTATTCCTGGTCGGTGGTGAACTTTCCGGTTCGTATTCCTCACCCAATTTTGCAAAGTTGGATGTTTCCAGCACGTCCTGGAAGTGGCAGTCCTGTGACACGACTGTGAGCACCATGAATGCAAAGATCAACAACGACGCCGGGAACGAGTTGAGCCTAGACAACATGGTGGGAGCGGCAGTGATTTACGACACGCTTGTCGTGATTGCCAACTCGTCGTCAACCAGCTCAAAGAGAAAGCGGAGCAGCACAGGGAACTACTATGTGAAGCTCTACAACACGACAAATTTCGAAACCGTCAAGTCGGTGGATTACACGTCGTATGGCGAGGATAGCTCTTCTGGGCGCTCTCATTCAAACAAAAGTCTCGTGATCGTCCTGTCGACGTTGCTGCCTATTTTGCTTGTTGCTCTATTCGTTGTCGTGGGGGTGATACTGTTTAAGAAACACAAGCGGCGGCAGCTCGAACTTGAAAAAGAACGCGATTTGAAAAACATCATGGATTTTTACGACACAAACAAAAAGAAGAGTACGTCTAGCGTGGGTGGCAGCAGCAGCAGTAGCATGGGCTCGAGTACCGACAACGTATCCGAGGTGAAGGTTAACAACTTCGACGATGAGGACAATTTGTCGATTAGTTCATGGCGGCGCAAGCGCGAGCAGTTTGAGAAACAGCGCCGCTTCCACAATATCTTCACAGCAACTGCGGCTAACAACTTGACCGTGGTGAATGACGAATCCGACTCCGACGAGGCGCCGGGATCGCTCGGCGTAAGGAGACAGCAGCAGCAGTCCTCCTCGTTCCCAGCTCGCAGCCTCTCGCTCTTCTCAAGCGGAATCGGTCGTTCTCTCAGACGCAACTTCTCGTTCCAGTCATCGATCCAGTCGCGGCCCTCGGTGCAGCGTACTGTGTCGCTGCCACCAACACCTTCCGCCGAGAACCTCCTCGAACCAGCGTACCCAGGTGCAGGCGCAGACCACGGCTTTGCACCGCCGCATCTGGGATCACACTCCACGCTCTACCTCATCCCGGAGGACGCCACGTTGAAGAGCGCGAACGCCAGCGCAGAAAAGTTGGACACCGTGTCGCTCAACTCGAACTCCACGTACTTTGAGTCCACAGAGCATCTCGCGGCTGCTGCCGCAGGGATGGATGAGCCCATGAGTCCCAGTGCACTGAAACTGAACAGCGCTGCTCCTGCGCCGGTAATCACACGCGTGCCGCTGGTGAACCCATTCGACGACGATGTCGACCAGAACCTGGATGTGCAGGTGCTTGTGTCAAGTAAGCGGCGCAGTCGGCTGCGGGTCGTCAACCCGGACCCGGCTGAGCTGCGCGAGGGCGCAGGTGAGTTTGTGCTACTGGAGGCGGCAGAAGGAACGCAGAAGGATGCGGATACGCGGACAGACAAGGGTGATGGCGACGGTGTGCCACGCCAGCGCGTGGTGTCCGACGAGTCAAAACGGGGAGAAGCTGATGGCAACGAGTGATGACAATTCAATACCTATGTATAAGCAAAAAGAGTTCTACCAAAAAATATCAGACTAGCTAACGACAGAAAATGCAAACTCTCTCGACTTTTGGATCAGCAGTGCATCCGCACACACAAGCGCCGCCATGGCTTCGACGATAGGAATGGCACGGGGTACAACGTTGGGGTCATGTCTACCCCTAGCCTTGAGCACTCCCTCGGCGCCATCGTATGCCGCAGTGTTCTGCGCCTGCGAGATTGTCGCAGGTGGCTTGAATGCCACGCTGAAGTAGACGCTTTCACCGTTAGAGATACCACCCTGCACACCACCCGAGTTGTTAGTGCGCGTGCCTAGCCGCCCCGTCTCCGGATCCACAATGTAAAACGGATCGTTGTGCTTCGACCCGGGGATCTTTGTGCCCTCGAACCCAGACCCTATCTCGAAACCCTTTGTTGAGGGAATCGACAGCATTGCATGTGCAAGCATCGCCTCGAGCTTGTCAAATGCGGGCTCACCAAGTCCAATGGGCAGGTTGCGGATCACACATGTCACCACACCTCCGATCGAGTCCTGAGCGTGCTTGTGCTTCTCAACCTCGCTCACCATGTCTGCAGCAACGCGCGAGTCCGGACACCGGATAGGCTCGGCGGCATCGACCTGCTCACGCGTGATAGTGCTTAGCAAGCTCAGAAACTCTGGATTCGTCGGCGAACGGTCGATCGACACAGCGCCAACCGATGACACAAATGCAACAATCTCAACGTTGTTCAGCTGCTTCAGAAACTTTTCAGCAATCGCACCTGCTGCAACTCTGCCGATAGTCTCTCTAGCTGAGGATCTGCCGCCACCGGAAGAAGCCTTGATGCCATATTTCTGCTGGTAGGTGTAGTCAGCGTGCGATGGTCTAGGGTAAACGTCAGTCTCAGAATAGTCCTTTGGGCGCTGATCCTCGTTGCGAACAATCATGCCAATGGGCGTTCCAAGAGTCTTACCAAACTCGGTGCCGGACTGGATCTCGACGCGATCCTTCTCGTTTCTGGGCGTCGACAGCTTGGATTGACCCGGTCTTCTGCGGGTCAGCTGCGGCTGGATGTCCTCCTCGGTCAGCGACATATTGGGAGGCACACCGTCGACGATGCAGCCGACGCTCTTGCAGTGCGACTCACCATAGGTCGTGACACGGAAAACAGTACCAAAGGTTGACATTTTTTGTTGAGAGCAGATAACCTTCCTTGGCTGGCGTGATGGGGAAACGGTGACTGTTGAAAAGGTTTTGAAGCAGGTAGAGTCATTGTGTGGCGCACACTATCTCTGTCATGCTCTGCGCGTGTCACCAACTTGGAGCTGATATTTGGTTGTGATGGAGGTGGTGCGAGTGCTGGGGAACATAGGCCACTCTGTATATATTTGACCAGTGGGAACCAGTCATGGACAGTTCGTTTGGGTACATTCTCAGCACCTTGGTGCTTGGTCTGCTGCTGTTGCTGGCGTCGTTTGCGTGGTTCAATCGAGAGCAGCTGTTCAGCAGTAAGCACGACACACCATTTTTCATCATAGCAGGCCCCACAGGCAGCGGCAAGACATGTCTCTTTGAGCTAGTGAGTAGTTTGATGATTGAACTGTGAATTTCATGTTGTGTGATACGGCAAACTTTACCGAGTGTGAAACTAACTTGCTTTTCCCAAGATGACGACAGGCGATCTGCCGCTTTCGACGGTGACGTCGCAGGAGCCGAACGTGGCCAGCGAGTTCTATTTGCCATCAGACGACGACCAATCTCCGCGGTTGGGTAGATTCAAACTCCTGGAGTACCCGGGTCATCCCAAGCTTCTCAACTTGTATCTGTACAGCGTGCTGAAAGAACCTGGTTTCATCAGAAACTGTAAAGGTCTGATATACCTCGTTGATTCTGCCACCTTCAGTCCCGAATACTGCAACGTTGTTGCAGGCCAGCTCCTTCGGATTCTACAGGTGACTGAAACCATTCCCAATGGCGTGGATATTCTGATTGGATGCAACCGGTCGGATCTCTTCACCGCGAAGCGTCCCCTCAAGATCAGAGAACTACTGACGGCCGAGATTGAGAACGTGCGCAATCTCAAGATGAAGGGACTCAGCGAGGTGAGCGCCAATGATGGTACTGGAGCTGCTGACGACAACGATGACTACGACGGTATTGTGGGTGGGGCTGGGCGCAAGTTTGACTTTGCTGCTCTCGAGGGGAATGTTGACTTTGTCGAAGGTAATGTGTTCAAGAAGAATATCGACAAATGGAAGCACTGGATCGACGAGCGCGGGGTGAATTGAAGAGATGTTGTTATTATTATGATTTATGTGTCGTTAGGTCGTTTAATGCGCAAAAAGAACAAAAAGAACAAAAAAAATGTATCGCCGGCTTAGGTGATCTCATCATCAGGCTGTGTAGCGTCGTCCAGGTGAGATTTAGAATCTTTCTCTTCGGGCTTCGGCAGGCTCGAAACGCTCGGGAAGCTCGACGGATTTTTGAGGAACTTGAGCCGTTCCTGCTGTCGCTGTGCGTCGAGGTATTTCACTAGCCGCGACCTGTATATCCCCGCGTCAAGCTGGTACTTTGTGTATTGCTTCTCGAGACGTGCAATGCTATCGCTGAGCGTTTCGAGCTCCTTCTTGATCTCTGCGATCTTGACCTTTGGATCACCTTCGCCTTCCTTCTCTTTATCTTTATCCTTCTCGGGATCATCCTTCTTCTTACTGAAGTAGTTCACGACCGAATTCAGTGCGGACGCCTTGGCGCGTTCCGCCTCCTCAAGCCGGTGTAGCTTCTGCTGCAGCGCGACCTTGTCAATGCGCAGCGCGTTCACCTCTTTCTCCTTGCTGACCCCAACAGATGACCCAGCGGCACCTGCAGCACCCAGGGAGTGCTCGTCAATATACTTCACCACGGCGAAGTTGCGATCTGCAATGTGTGAGGCACACGAGTAAAAGAAATCGGTCGCTGTGGAGGACGGCGAGCTGAGAGATACCAAGACCGAGGACGACGGCCGGTAGCACACTGCGCACGCCCGTGCGTCTGTCTCCGCGACCCTGCGCAGTCTGTACACGTTGGGAAATGCCGGAGTAGTCGACATGCTGAAGCAATTGAAGGAGCAATAGCTGATCCCGCGATCCCGAGACCTCTCACCATGGGATCTCCAACAACGCCCTCTATCTGTATCTCCTGAGAGTCTCTTCTGTTCGCACACGCCCCCGGTCTGCGCACGCCCCTCAACCCAGCGGTTACCCGCCCGCCACCGGGTAACCCCCTGTTTATCCCGCCAATGGCCGCCGTCGTTGACGTAAGCAGCGGCTGTCTCTGTCCCCCCGTTGAAGAGGCACACGCGCGGGAGAGCGCACAGGGAGACACTCACAGGGTAAAGGAACGTTATAGAGAGGTTTGGCAAGTGATCTTCAGAGCAACGGGGGTATACCTGGAACAACTGTCTCATATCCACAGAAAGGATAGAGCCATTATAGAGGGCGCTTTTGTTCTGCACACGGCACCGCGTCTACCCTTCCCCCATCTCGCCCCCTGATCCACATACGTGTGTACATGGAGCCATGGCGTCAGCACATTCTGCTGCTGCCCTCTCTGTGGGAAGTGGTGTACACGCTGACGACACCCGCACACAGGGAGAATCACCCACAGCATTTTCATTTCGCAAGCAACCGATCAGATCGCGCATAACGTCAACGTACTCTGCGATATCCAGCATTCTACCAGATTCGTCCGCAAGCAGCAACGGCAGCCAAGGGGGCGCCGTGGCTGCGACTACCGCTGGCGCCGCTGCCTCGGGGGTGAACAGTGACGACCCCGACCAGTCCACGATACAGCAAAAGTACAAGGGCGTGCTTGGGCGTGACCAGCACCCTATGAATATGAATGCAGACCTCGACTTTGGCGAGAAGATCCGTGCTCCGAGGATGACACTACAGCAGCTATTTAGGGACGACTTGACCAAAATAGCAGAGCACGAGCCTCTAGGCGATGTCGACCTGATGAGTGGTGGCGGCCCCAAGGCAAATGAGCGAAAGGCGGCGAAGCCAAAGGCTAAGGCTGCCTCAGCAGAGTCCAGCCTGAATAAGGAGTTCTCGAGCAGAAATACCTCTGCCACTTCCAACACATCGCTACCCTCACATAATGCTGCAGGCACAACTGAGAAGGTGTACTTGCCTGCAAGTTTCGACATCAACCAGCCAACGCGGCGATATTCGACGCCGTCTGAGGGGTACTCGCCCGGCCACATGCTGCCGTATTACCCGAGCGGCATTTTTTCTGCAAGGCAACCCCCGCAGCCATTACAACAACAACAGCAGCAGCAGCAGCAGCAGCCTCCTCCAAGACGCACGAGTTCGTCTGGGTCCGGGTCGCAGCAGGCGACAAACTCGAGTGCAGTGGCGCGGAAGGCGTTGCTGAACCTCGAATCGAACCAGACGACCTTCGAGAAGAGACACAGAGGTGGGAGTCAGTTGTCTACGATATACCATTCACATCATCCTAATGATCCACGCGAGCGCATAGCGATAACTGGCCCGCTGCGCCAAATCAACGATCCCAAGACGCCGGACTATGTTCCGGCGGTCCTGCGTCCGCCCAACTACCAATCGTCTGCGAGCACATCGCCGAACACGCTGATGCATACTAATACTAATAACTACAACTACAACTATACGGACCCATCGAGGAGAACAGGCGGTGGTGGTATTCGCAGCAAAAACTCGATAACTTCGTTGGTTTCCGTGGATACCCCAGCAACGACTATTTCGGAGTCTGATGGGCACGATTCGATGTCGCTGGTTAATGAAACGTCGAATTCGACGATCAAGGCAGGTGACGATGTGGCCGCAGCAGCCGCAACAGCAACTGCCAATAATAATAATACGCTGCTGTCGTCTGTCTCCGGCACGCCCACCACGCCCACCGCTGAGCTCGACGCGGTGCAGCTCGAGTACTACGCGTCGCGACTACTGGAGCATCACAACGCACTGTCTTCCGACTCACCCGCGGATATAACCACGCTGGAGCCAACGCATACCCACTGGATCGCAAACAACCGCCGCAGCTATTGCCAGCAGTGCAACGCACGTTTCACGATGTTTGTGAGACGCCATCACTGTCGTCGGTGTGGCGAGATCTTTTGTGCTAGTTGTTGTGCCCAACGTGCGATGCTGAACGTGATGGCTAAGTTTGACCTTGTTCATGGACTAATGTGTCGCGTTTGCGTTTCGTGCAGCGGTGAATGGGGCCAGTTCCTCAACCGCAAATACAGCAATGGCGAGACGCGGATGTTCGAGGACGATGCAGACGCAGTGCGTGCTGCGGCGCGTGAGCGGGCAAACGCCGATGGAGGTGGTAAAGATGAGGTTGACCGTGCTAATGGTGGAGCTGGGCGCATGGGCAGCATCGGTGTTCCTACAGACTGGACATGGAGTTCGTTTTGATTCTGGAATTATTCTGTTTTGATTCTGGTTGGTAGATCATTCTTTTATTTTTGAGTTGGTTTCATTTTTTTTTTGTTTTTTTGTTTGTTTTTTTGAGTTTGGGTTTTTGTTTGATTGTTTGTGCTGGTATCATGTTGAGGAGGATACACCCGCACACATGCAAGCCCAAGAGGATTATGGATGGTTTGCTCGTTTTTTCCACGTTATAAACGCATTAGAGGGAAGGGGCATTATTGGAGGCGATATGGGACAGATGGGCAGATTGAGATGTATAAGAAAGTTAATACGAGATGTATAAGAGATGTATAACAGATGTATTATACACAGTGAAGAGCTCTCTTTGAGTGTTAAGTATGTATATCACGTGACATGCATGTGATATTGCCGCTGACGTAACCCAAGCGCGGAATTTGGTCGCTCGATGGAGAAGCAGGTGCCAAAAGGGGAACTACACGACCATGTGAACTGTTTTACCCGACTGGTTGAACATGTGGCACAGGGATGCACGTCACTGGAGACAAGTTACGAGAGTGTGCGTCGACGGGCAGATTAACTCGAAGCAGGTGCCGCTGGTGGTGGGTGCCAGAGGCCGTTCTCGTGACAGCGGAGATGCCAGAAACAGCAGTCACGGAGTCGTGTCCCGCCCAACAAACGCGGAATCCAGCGGCCCAAAGCAGAGAAAGTATCCAAGCGCATGCACTCCTATTTATGCCTGAGCTCGGTGGGGTGCCAGCTGTGTCCTATTTTTCACCTGTCGTGTCCTGATAACAGATTAGGCTCTCATCACTGATCCATCGCCCAGACGCCAGCGGAGGAGATTGGAAATGCACAGCTCCAGAGATAACGGCCTCCTGGGGAATGGGCTCTATTTCTTCTCGCGCACACGACCACGCACCGGGGCTGCCAAGGAGGCCCCTGTTGCTTGTTTTATTGTGCCTTTTCTTGGAGAATAAATATATATATATATGTATGTATATATATAGCTGCTATGTGATGTGGATATGGATGATATATACCAATATTAACCACAGATCAACAGCTCCAGATGTGCACGTAGATAGAAAAACAGAAGACTCCTCCCACCAGATAGCACAGACAGCCCACGCGCACAAACTCAACATCCAACCGGACCCGTCCAGATAAAGCCCCAAGGAGAATGCAGCTGCAGATTTCTCTTCGCGCTCTATATATTTGACACAACCACCCGCCCAGTTTTTATAGAATTTCCCTACAAATATCCGCTGGTAATATCTATTATACCACTGGATCAGTCTCTGTCTCTGTCTCTCTCACACTTAAAGAATCAGAATCACACTTTTTCAACCATGGCCAAAGACGCTGAAAACATGGCAACTGTCGTGTCGACCCACGGTATCTCGCTCGACTCAGATGCCTTGGGGCTTGCGCAGCTCGGATACAAGCAAGAGTTCAAGCGTGAATACAATTTCCTCTCAACCTTTTCGTTTGCCCTCTCGATCTCTGGTTTGATGGGCACCATCGCCATCACCTACCTCTATCCTCTATGGGCAGGGGGTCCAGCTGCTGGTGTGTGGTGTTGGTTTGTCGGCGCTATTGGTTGTCTCTGCATCGCATGGTCGGTTGCCGAAATTACCTCGTGCTTCCCAACATCGGGCGGTATGTACTACACTCTCGCCCACGTTGTTCCCAAAGAGTGGGTTCCTCTCATGTGCTGGATCGATGGATGGCTATACTTGCTCGGTGCCCTGACTGGTGCGTGCTCGACAGACTTCGGTGCCGCAACACTGCTGTGCCAAACCATCTCGATGTACACTGACTACAGCTATATGCCCACTGCTGGCCACATCACCGCGGTCTCGATCCTCATCATGATCACCCACGGTTTGATAAATTCGCTGCCTGGATCAGTGCTTTCGAGTATCACAAAGTACTACTGTATCGTTAACATTTGCTCGACGATTGCTCTCATTGTCACTATGCTCGTCAAGTGTCCAGAGATCAACTCAGCAAGCTACACTTTCACCAAGGTGATTGACTCAACCGGCTGGGAGTCTCAAGGGTGGTCGTTCTTGTTTGGATTCCTCAACGTCTCGTGGGTCATGACCTGTTACGACGCCACTTCCAGAATGTCTGAGGAGGTGCACGATGCTGCGTACAAGACGCCGCTCGCCATCGCCACGGCTCTCACCACGACAGCCGTACTCGGATGGATCCTCGTGATTGTGTTCACACTCTGCATGGGTACAGACATTGAAGCGCTTCTCAACACCACCTCGGGCCAGCCGATCGTCGAGATCTTCAGGTACTCGATGGGCAAGACGGCCGCCACAGCCTACCTCGCCATATGCTTCGTTGTGCTTTGGTTCTGTGGCGCAGTTGCCATCTGCTACGTTTCGCGTTCTCTGTGGTCTTTCGCCAGAGACAAGGGTATTCCATACCCTGACTTTTGGCACAACCTTGACAAGCGCACCGGTGCTCCAATCCGTTGTGTCTGGCTTATTACCTTTGTGAACGCGTGTCTCTCACTTATCAACCTCGGCAGCAACGTTGCGATGAATGCCATCTTTTCTGCGTGCGCCATTGCAACCGACTGGTCGTACATCATCGTGATTGCTTGCTTCCTCTTCAACGCCGAAAAGATGGGTATCAAGCGTGGTCCTTTCCACATGGGTAGATTCTCGAAACCAGTCATGGCTTATGCGTGCATCTGGACCGTTTTTGTTTCGATCGTTTTTGTCTTCCCCAACTACATGCCCGTTACTGCAGAGCTCATGAACTACACAGTCGTGTTACTTGGATTCGTGTTCATCGGCGCCGGTGGCTGGTACTACTTTGACGCACACAAGTGGTACAAGGGTCCAATTTCAAACGTGGACGACGAGTATGGTCAGATCTTGGAGTCGGTGTCTCCTGTCCACTCGGAGCATTTTGGCTTGACGCACAGACATCATGGAAAGACAAATGAGGAGGAGGTGAAGACCGAGAGCAGTTCTTCTTGATTCAGAGAGAATCATTCCCTGCCTATCTTTTTGTATATTCCCACCTTCTTTCCTTCCCTCCTTCCTTCCTTCATTATATAGTGTTTTCTAATAAGAGTCGTTTTTGGTCCGTGCACGCATATCTTGCTCGCTCGCCCGTTAGCTGGTGGTGAAGATCGTAGTGTAGATCGTTTAGCACATGGAGAAGCCCACAAAAACGACACTCCACCATTGCAAGCGTTCAAAAGCATCGTCACAATAATGAGCAGCAGCACGGCAGCTGCAATTGGGACGCTTCCCTTTGCGCTTTCGTTTGTCTTGCTTCTTGTGTGGTCCGACAGAGTGCTGCAACCACTGGTGCCGCGGTTGTTCGGACTCGGCACGATCAGCATCGACCATACTAGTCTTGGCCTCGATGCAGATTTCCACACAGGCACACATGCCAAAGCGATACAACAACCACATCATCACCACCCTCATCACCGGACAACGGCATCGACAACGACAAGACGCAGTCGTGCCGTGGCCCGTGCCGTGTTCTCCACGACCCTGGCGCTTGGCCTCCTCGTTGTTGAGCTCGTGATGTGCGAAGTGGGCAACGTCGGCAGCACACCGGCGAAGCTGCTCGTGTGGCGCGCCACCTTACCGTGTCTCGTGCTGCTGCTGGGCTACCTTGCGCCGCTGGCGCTACTGTACGCACTCCTCGAGCGCGCCCCGCTGCTGCGTTCTTGCTCGCCCCGTGTGCGTGTCCTCGCCGCTGCTGCTGGGCTGATCATCTGGACGCGTGTCCTCGCGGCCGCAGCAGCAGCAGCGGACGGTGCCATTGCGGTGGATGACGAGCACATCTCCGAGGACACGCACCTCGCACGCGCGCTGCGGCAGCTGGCCCTGCTCGGCGTATCGGCCCTGGCATTCCTCTCCGGAATGGGCTCCCTGTCGCAGCCGTTCTACGTGTTTGTCAAGCGTGTGCGTCCCGTGCGTGACACGGACGTTCTCGCTGTGGCTGCGACGCTGCGGACCACCGACGAGCTGCTGAGGACGCGGCAGCGCGAGTTGGACGCCCTGGAGATGGCGGTGACGGGGGTCACTGCTGGTGCCATTGGCGGTGACGGCGCGCCTTCGTCGTCGCTGCGGGAGAAGATCTTTGGCGGGGGTGCTAGTTCCGCTGCGGCAGCCTCAACGACGGACCTGCGCAACGAGATCGCGGCGCTCGTGCAGATGAAGCACGCGATCTATGCCGATCTCGGCCTAATGTCGCGGCGGCTCGAGGCGCAAAAGCGCGCGGGTTCATTTGTCGGGCGCGTTACAGAGTGGGGGAGACGGGTATTTGCGCTGTACTGCGTGTATCGCGTCGTTGCCGTTGTTTTCTGGAAGCTGCCGGTTGTGCTGTATCGCGAATGGCGCCGCGGGACGCCTGTTGCTGTGGGTCCCCGCCGCAGCGTAGCGAGTGATGCGCTGGCCGTGACTCTTGCGCGTGGCGTGGCAGCATGGTGGGGTGGCGGCGCTGTGGATGCGGACGGGCTGGCTGTGCAGCTCAGCTTTGTGCTGTCGGGTGCCCTTTTCGCGTGCTCGTTCTCGAGTGTTCTTGCTACGTTCCAGTCGTTTGCAAAACTGCTGCCGACGCGGGTTGCAAATGTGGCGACTGCGACAACCACCACTGCGGCGGTGGGGACACCGGCAACGACGACTGCACAACTGCGGTTACTCCTCATCGCTGAGATTTCCGGTGTGTATATCCTCGCGACGACCGTGCTGTTGCGTGCGAACCTGCCGCGTGCGATGAGCGCGAGTCTAGGAAGCGCGCTCGGTGAGCCGCTCGAGGGCGAATTTGTCGATGCGTGGTTTGACAAGGTGTTTGGTGTTGCCTGTGTTCTAACCGCTGTTGGGATCTTCGTGTCTGAGAGTTTTGAACGGTTTTACAATGATGACTACGACGACGAGCTCGTGTATGATGAAGAGGCACTGCTCCAAGGTCCGAAGGTCCAATAAAGGGTTAATGAATATATAATATAGGTCAAGCATAATGAATAACCTGATGTTTTGAAATGTGCTTAGGTGGGCAACTTCACCAGCGGTTGTGAGCCCGGGAGGACAAAGACGGGGCCCTCCCGGCGCATGAAAAAAAACGCTGGATCGCTAAACGACCCACACACAACTCTCACAATCGACAGACACCACATTGCAAGAGCACCATGTCGAATAAGTTCCGCCCCGCTGCGTGGCTCAAGAACAACGGATATGCGCCGCAGGTGTTCCTGTTCCGCAACATCGAGAGCGGCCAGGTGCTGTACTCTCAGCTGCCACATATGAACGTGCGTATCCATCACCCTCTCTTTCTCTCTCTCCATCTTCGAAACACTAACACCTTGCTTTTAGAACTACCAAATTTCCCAACAATGGTGGCGTCCGAACTGGGAGAACCGCCGCCCCACGAAGCGCCGCGACGTGTGGCGCATCATGGCTGTTGCAACGTTTGAAGACCACGACGCGGCGCTGCGGGCGTACAATGGTCTGGTTGAGCTGCGGTACATGCGCGAAGTGTCCAAACGGCAGGAGGCGGAGTCGCTGCGTCGGCGTAACGACTCGGGCCACATCTGGCACTCGGGCCAGTTCCGCCCGACGTTCACACAGGAGGCGGTTGCCGATTTGGCTACTGTTGTCGATGAGTTTGCGCTGCGTACGCGTATCGACTGGGAGAGCTTGTGGCGGCGTGGGGAGGAGAAGCACTGGGACGTGGCGCTGTGCGAGCACCATGAGCTGCGGAGCACGGGTCCCCGTGAGCGGTTCGTCGTGCTTGATGAGCTGAGGCAGGAGGCGCTGAATGGGTTTGGAAGGGCGTCGAAGGAGGTTACCGAGGAGACTACGGCAAAGACAGAGCAGGTCGCACAGTAAATATCAATCCTTGAGCATGTACATATGAATGCGAAACAAAAAAAGAAAAAGGAGAACATTAGTATTAGGGTGGTGGAAAATGTACACATGGAGATCGTCATAAATTATGTTATTAGCAAATAACCAGAAAGAGAGAGTGAGAAAAAAAAAGGGCGGGTCGGGTTAGTTGATCTTCTTGGACTCGTGGTCGGGCTCGTCATCACTACCAGAGTAGTTCTTCGAGTCGCTAGGTATCATCGCGATTGAAGCAACATTCGATTTCGCCTTGCGGGACGACACAGCCTTGCTCTTTGTTATCCGCGCGGTCTTGCGGTCCTGCAAAAACTCCTTGTATCTGTCAAGAGTGATCTTGTTCTGCTTCGACCGGTACTCGTCAATGCCGTGGTATGTCGTGCCAAACATCTTGTCCCAGAAGGTGAAGAATGGCTGGGAAAAGTTCGACTTTATGCCGAAATGCTGGTGGTGGATGTCGTGGTAGATCGAGTTGTTGGGGAACAGCTGCTGGAATGGGTCGAATGGCAACGCATACCCGCAGTGATCATCCACCGTCTTCATCGTTGAGAACGCGTACAACACAATCGATTCACGTGGGGTCAACTGCGTAATGATACCAGCAATTCCAGCCCCGAGCGTATCCAAGAGAAAGCCCTCCACCGGGTCGTTGAACAGCGCACCGTATGCATATGGCACATACAGCCGATGATGCCGCGAGTGGAATTTGCGATACAGCGTCTTGTTCATATGCATCAACCTGTGCAGAAAAAACTGCCAGGTATCGATAAACACAAACGCCGCGACAACTTTCAGAAGCGACATACCGTAGCTGTAGACATAGTAGATCACCAGCGGCGATACAAACGGTAATCTCTGGTGCCATGTCCACATGTCATGTAACTCGTGGCCCGTGGTTTGCTTTGGGTCCAGCAGGTACACACCGTACCCGACAACCGTTTGTATAATGTGCTGGAGGACGACATCTTGGAGTACCGTTTTCAGCGACACCGTATTACGCGAGAGAACCTCCTCGGACGGATGAATGCGGTACTTTTCAGCGAGCTTCAGAGTGTCTATTATGTGAAAAAAGGTGGAGTATACCCAGTACACCGTAATGGGCGCAATCAGGGCGAGAATCCCATCGGGAACCCCGGCAATAAGGTCGTGCTTAGCGATGCGTATCGACGGCGGAGGCGAGCCAGCCGTGATGCTTGTGAGGTTGGCCGGATGTGTGAATATGTCAAACATCATGGCTGTTGTGACGATTGGGGTGGAAGTTGAACGATGGCAACAGTTCACGGTCTTAGCGGTGTCTGTGAGTTGACGTTTTTATATCCAGCCAACGAGCGCAGGGAGATGGGAGCAACCGCAGCAAGAGAGAAAGAGGGAGAGAAACGGGGCACAAGAATGATTATATCTGCACTCGCCAATGCGTCTTTTGTACGCGGTGAGATCCCAAAATGTGTGGTGTTACTATTGGACAAGGCGGTTGTTGTAGTGGTTTTGTACTCGATGCTTCTTCGCCTTCTTGTCTTCTGTTGTTGTTTCGGCTGTTTCTTTTTTCTCGGGCCAGAAATCGCGTGGTTGACGGGACCCGGAAGAGTGGGACGTCTTCGGGATGACCAGTATGGGAATCACCCGTCACAGCGGGATGATCTCGCTTACCATAGGTTTTTTCTTGCTTGAGTTACATTTATTATATTCCCGTTATTATACAATTGCGGCCGAGATTCATGCTCGGGGCTATTATTGGCACGCATCGTAGCTCGCGCCAGCCCAATTCGCGGGCGTAAGCCAGCAGGTCTGCGAGAACTAGCGCCTCGGCAAGTACGTTCAGCACATTGCATCGCACGACAGCCCGTCTCTTTGCACCGGGAGCAACGTAGTTCTGGTTAGTCAAGCGTAGGATGGTGGCGGAGTTGCGCTCGCACCAGTTCCACGGCAACCGCAGTCCAAATTCCCGTGATATTGGGAACTGCGTTCGCAGATGGTGGCAGCACGGAAGCACACATATGCCGGCTACCTCAACGCCGACGGTGAAACTTCGGGCACCACGCAGCGCCAGCGGTGCCAAGTCGCCACACAGGTTCAGCCCGGTGACGACGACAGCAGGGACGTCGACATCCACGGCCTGTGAATTGTGTGCGAGCGTTGTCTTCGCTCGCTCGCCGGCTCGCAGAAATCCGATAGTGTCGCTGACACAGCGCTGCAGGTCCGTGGGTGATACGAGCACGCGGTTCACAACGACAGTGTCGCGGTCTGCGCTCGCAGCGCCAGGCACACGCGCGTAGCTGAATGAGCGAGGGTCGTCGCTGCGGATCAGCCGACTGACGCGCATGCTCGACGCGGACTTGTCCGTGTTCGAGTCGATCGCAACTATTTTGTACCCGTAGTGGTGTGCAAGGACCCGAGTGAGGTAGCCCTTGCCCGACGCAAGCTCTAGTACCTTTGTCGGGGCTGTGTCGCGGGGCAAACTGTGCACATATGCATTGAGGCTTCTTGCAAAGGACGCCGTCGTTGCGAGGCGGGACGCAGACATCCCAAGTGTCAGCGACTTGGGTAGATCTGCGCCGTCCGTGAAGTCAACACCGGGATGCTTGAACCCCTGAATTGTTTCTTCGATGCGCACAGCCAGTAGCTCTTGTTCATGAGTCGCTGGTCTCTCTTCTGCTTCATCTTTGTCTGCGCATGCCCAGTCCAGCAGGTCCTGGAATGCTTCGTCAAGCACAATATCCAGAACCGGATCGGATGCCAGGACCCACTCCATTGTTCGTGTCTATTTTTACTTCAGAGTGAACATCAACCACTCAACCGGCCACTCAATTGATCCATACACGGTGTCTGTATCAGTAACCGTCCCGTCTCATATATTCACATCAATTCATTATCGTATAAACACAATATATCTCCACATCTCACCAGATCTCTCAGCTTAGGCCGAGTTCCGAGGTAGTGCGCTAACCGTACTCAGCTCGCCAACTGGAACACGAAGAGAAACAACAGGACCATTCTCACTCGATTGCGGCTCGAATGCAAAAGCACCCAGCACACCAACCGCTGGCCCTATTCTCGGTCTGAACTGTTGTTGAAGACCTCTTCCCCTTGATATCACTCGCTCGCTTGCTTTTTCCGCACACAAAGGACCCACTAACCCGTATTGACGCCTATTTTGCCATAAACCCTGAAGCGCATTCCTGCGTAAACATCACCCGCCTCTTTTACATTCGCTTAAGTTTTTTTTTGTCCCCCCACCAACCACGATGGTGCACAACTCGTCATTCGCACTGTCCAACGTATCGCTGCCGAGCCTGCAAGAGGAGAACTTTTCGGATGTGCCAATCGCACAGCTCTCGTTTGCATCTCCTGTTACGCCTGGCGCCAAGGCATCACCATCACCGCTTATGCGCAAGCAACCGTCAGGCATGTCGCCGCTCACATCCTCAGCATCGGCCACGATAGCTTCGGCGGCAGCGCCTGGAGAACAGCAGCCACGCGGACTAGGCATCAAGATACCGAGAAGGCCCTCGGACTCGATACTCTCGTCGTTGGGTCACAGAGCAGCACCACCACCGGTGGTGTCCGTGTCGGATAGACCGATATCCGAATCGTCTGACTCGTCTGAAGAATGCAACTCACGGCTGTCGTCGATGACGAGCGTATCGACAGCGACATTTCCTTCGCCGGTTTTGGAGCAGCAGAAACAAACAAAGGGGCCGCCGTCGACGCCAGTGGGCCTGACGAGGCTGTCGTCGTCGTCGTCGTTTTCGGCGCAGTATGCGAGAAGACAGCACAAGTTTGGCTCTCTGCCGGCGCTCGCAACTTCTGTATCTACCACAACACTACACTCTACAACGTCGGCAACGACGCCAACGACACAAGCGACACCCAATGCATCGGAGTCGACACTGTCGCTGTCCCTCGCACACACGCCGTCGCAGCGGTTTCGCATGCGGCGCCGCGGATCGTCCAAGTCATCCGTGCGTTCTGCGTCGCGTGCCAAGCTCTACGACGAGCTCGAGTCCGACGATGAGATCTCGGAGGATGCGCTGTGCTGGAACGTCCCGCTTGCTATGGGATCTTCCGCGTCATTTTTTGCGTCACCAGGCACACGGCCACCCAGCACGATAAAGCGCGCCCTCGACAGCGGCGCGGAGGTTGGCCACTCGCCCATGTCGCCTTCGCCTTTGCCCCACGGTCTGAGTTCAGCGCCAGTGTCTGCTTCCGCGCACGCGCCACCACACCTGTCCAACCTCTCGTCGGTGGCTCGCGAGCTCTCGAACTACTATGAGGCGTCCTCCGCGGCGTACATGGCTCGCGAGCTCGAGGCACGTCGCAGTCTCGGTGCGCAGCTTCCTGGTGACAGCCGCGAGCTCGTGGCCCAGCGCCTCGAGGATACAGCGCTCGTGTCGCATGAGAAGCTATCATGCACGACGCCGACGCGCCCTGTGTGGTTGCCTCCCAAGGGTAAATCCGAAGCGCGGCGGCACGAGCGTGAGTTTCGTCGAATGCTCGAACGTACGGCTGGTGCTGAGCGTCGTGCGCGCGAGGCTGAGACTACAGCGGCGCGGGAGCGTATGCTCGCTAGCGCGCGTCTCGAGCACCTTGCCCAGCGTCCTGCGCTCCGTGGGTCGCATGTCACGGAAATACGCCGGTTGTGGTGGTGCACCGAGTGCGATGATCCAAGTGCGCGCGTCGCGTTGTGGGCCAAGCTGACTGGGAAAGACCTGCCGGAGGTGCCGCTCCCCGGTGGTGAGGTTGCGGAGGTGGATGCCGCTGTGACTGTTGTGACGGCAAAATTCCCCGAGATAGAGAAGAGCTCCACGATGAAGGCCGCGCTGGCGGAGGCGCTCGTGCGGAGTAGCTCTGGCTCTTCTGCCCCTGCTGATTCCCCCACGATTTCCCGCACAACTCTCACGGCGGCCCTCGTTTTATCCGGGCTATCGGGCACACAGACAGCACAGACCATTTCGCTACTAGATTCTATGCTGACGCCGTCGCTGTTAGCCGAGTTTGACAGGTGCATTTCCGAGAGCTCTGCCGTGCGGAGGCTTCTCGGTGCGCCGTTCCGCGACGATTTGAGCGTTCTGCGGTTCCCTGCATTTGTCGAGGTTGTATCGCAGTGCTTGCCCGCTCGTGCCGTTGCGCGGCTCGTTGGGCTTGTTCTCGTGAACCACAACCACAAGGTGTGTTGTGCATTCATGCTCGCGGTGCTGCTGCATTGCCACTATGGATGGAGCAGTCTACAGGCTCTTGTTGTGATGAAGCAGAAGATTGACCTAGGTCTCGAACACCGGTTTTGGGAAAAGGTTCACGGATACTATGATAAATTGTAATTTTCTCTTATGGTTTTTTTTCTCTTTTCATCTTATGCTCTTGCCCATAATAATACCTATGCATTTTCGGAGTTTTTCCCTTTTTCGTGCCTCCTGTATATCTAAACGAGCGGTGTGGTCTCGTTGGCTTCCTCATCCTCCTCCGGCCCGCCTTGCTCGCTGTACAACCACCGCTGATAGAAGTAAAAAACATCAAACACAACCGTCCCGCTGCTGCCCAGGATATACGGCAGCTCACGCACGAGGAACCCGCGCGGGTCATCACCCAGCACGAAATCGCACGATGTCAGAATCGACCCCGTATACGTCAAGTTGCCCAGCAGAGCACTGGCGAACAACAGCGGCGACACGCCCTCGACCGACTTGCGCTTGTAGTTATGCCACAGCTGCGGCGCGCGCGAGCACAGGTAGATACACGTGCATATCCACGCAATGACGCGTCCGATGCTCTCGCCTGGCGTGCTGCCGTTGCCTGAGACAGCATCCGCTAGCGGCAGCGGCAGCGCACCGGCCACGCTAGCATTCAATGCCACTGCTGCGATCCCGGCACTAACGACGCTGCCAGCGGACGGCAGCCTGGGAGCGTGCCGCCGGTGGCGCGGGTGTTTCGACATCGACCCATCGGAGTCAACGGATGCCCCTTCGTCCTCGCCTGTGTCCCCTTCGTCCTGACTGTCCCCTGGCAACCGTCCCACAGCCACAGCATCGATTTTCTCAACGCGGCGGCGTAAACGGTGTGGATGCACGTGCGTATAATACCACCATTGTCCGCACAGAACCGCGTCGTTGTACAAGAAGTACAGCGCGAGATAGTACTGGAAGGGCAGCTGGTGTGTTAGTGCACACCCTATGAAACTCGTCAGGTCGCCCAGCAGCCATAGCGTCAGGAACCCAGGTGAGATACCCTCGACTGATTTAGAACGATAGTTTGTGATTTGCTGTGGAATCTGCGCAACGAACCAGGCGAGGGATGATGTGCAGCCGAGTGTGTACGATGCTCGCGTCAGAAACGCACAGCTTACACCCGCTGCGTCTGCGAGCATTCCTTTTCTCGTGCCGTTGTCGGGTGCGTTCTTTGCCTGTTTGCGTGTTTGTGTCTGTGTCTTGTGCTACTTCCAGCTTGGGGCCCCGTACCGTTGTGGGTTGACAGCAGCGGCGCGCCGCGATGGGATGCGGCTTCCGGATCAGGGCTGATAACGGGTTACTACCCGA
The DNA here is from genome assembly GCA_030557465.1 of Kuraishia cidri. Taxonomy (NCBI): domain Eukaryota; kingdom Fungi; phylum Ascomycota; class Pichiomycetes; order Pichiales; family Pichiaceae; genus Kuraishia; species Kuraishia cidri. Next base: position 522,360 of record JAKTPE010000006.1, on the reverse strand, counting down.
TTTGTCTATTTTCTGCTTTTTTGAGTATTAACTGCTTTCAAGTTTTTTGGTTTTCGTAAGCTATGTCTTATACATTGTGTCGAGAAACGCAACAACAAGACGGTCAACAACGCTGCCCGTGCTGACGCTACCGGCGACCCCGTAAATCACGGCCGTGTCGCTCTTCTTCTCCGACAACGACGACGACGCAAGCAGCTCGGCACAGCACTCCTTCAGATCGTGAATCAGCTGCTCGATAGCTGGCACGTTGAGGCGCGTCACCGCCAAGTGCAGCGCGGCGGGCTTTTGCAGCGCACTGAGGTGCCATCCGCGCTTCGTCAGAATATCACCGAGCGAGTACACGTCGAGCACGCTGCTCGTGAACGCCACAACGGAGCCTATCGGGTCGCCCACCACGTCGAGCTCCGGGATTTCATCGCGAATGGCCTGCTTCAGCCGCCGCGCAGTCACGATGATGTCCTGGCACGATTTTGTGTACCCGTCGTCGCCCATGTACACCATTGTAGCCCAGCAGCCCACGATGAGTGCGCCTGGTCTGGAGCCAGCAAGCGTTGGGGACCCGTACAGTCCGCCCATCCAGTCCGAGGAAACGTAGTACTGGCACTCGCGCAGGGCTGGGTCGCGGTACATGATAATCGACGAGCCCTTTGGAGCAAAGCCGTACTTGTGGGTGTCGCAGCTGATCGACGTGACGCCACGCACGCGGAAGTCAAAGCTGGGCACGTCTTTGAACCCGGCTTTGTCCATGTATGCCATGATGAATGATCCGAGACAGCAGTCGACGTGCAGCGGGATGCCGCGCGGGACAGTCAGCGCAGAAAGCGCCGAGATGTCGTCAATGATTCCATGCGGGAAGTTGGGGGCCGAGCCCACAACCAGCACCGTGTTCACGTTGATGAGCCTGCGCACGGCTGCAGCGTCAACTTTGAAGGTCACCGGGTCGAGCGGCGCCAGGCGCAGCTTCATGCCAAAGTAATGTGCCGCTTTCGGCACGCCAGCGTGTACGGACGCAGGAGCGACAATCTCGGGCTCGGTGATGCCCTTGTGGCGGCGTGCATACTCGCGTGCGGCAAGACACGCAAGCAGGAGCGACTCTGTGCCGCCCGATGTGGATGTCCCGCAGCCCGTGTCAGCGGGCGCGTGGAACAGCTTGAGCACCATCGAGACAACCTCAGACTCCATCTTGCGTACTCCGGGGAACACGTCGGGGTGCAGCTGGTTGGCAACTGAGTACATGCGGTACGCTCGCGATTGGATGTCAATCAGCTCGGCGCCGCCGTGGTAGACAGCTCCCGAAATGCGCCCGCTGCGCCAATCGCTCGTTGCCTTCATCTCGTTGTACTTCGTGAGGTCGGCAAACACCTCCTCCTCGGTGAGTCCATGTTCCGGTATCGATGGGTATACGCTGAGCGACTGGTCGTGCGAGAGCATCTGCTCTTCAATCTTGACAATGTTGGTTGCAACCTCTGCATCCACTTTTCTCTTGATGGGGGGTAGAGACATGAAGAATGCAGACGCCCGCCGCGTCACACACCGCGCAACTATCTTGGCCGAGCCAACTGGGCCATACCCATAGACGAACCGATAAAGCTTGGTTAGCCATCGGTACGCGAGGAGCGCAAAGATCAAATCACGCAGGAGCGTGAAACACGATGCCGAGCTCCAGTAGTCTTGGGCACTCTGCTCAAGATGGGCAAGGGCATCGTCCAGTCTGTACTCGTGCAGGGGATTGGCTGCCCATGCGGGTGCAGCCGATGTTAATTTTGCCGAATATATGCCCATTTAGTTCTGATGTGGGAAAAAAGCGGCGAAATCGCGGAGGAATCGAAAATCGAGCTGTCAAAACAGAAAAAAAAGGAAGAACCACCTAAGCCTGGTCTGCTTTTAGTGGGTGGGGAACGAGTGCACGAAGTTCGGGCTGTGTAGGGGAACAGCCAAAGGGGGGTCAATGATGGACACAAGTACAATGGAGTGCGGCAATATTCAATCGAGAGAAATCCTCGGAATATATATTCAAGAGATATAGGGAGATATCAAGAGAGAGCAGAGGCAAATCCGGAACAAAAAAAACATATGGAGCAACGTAATCGCGATGTGCGCTGGAAAGACCGGCGAGATGACCGCACTCAGAACAACCACACCACGGCGGATCGACCCCGTTGGCGCATCCGTGGTGCTTGTTCCAGTCTCTACGCTGAGTCTCTACTCGCACCGTCTGCACGGCCGCACGGATATACGCCATCGCCTCTAATGCCTAAGCGCGAGCGGCCCATCCGAGCCATTTATCCTATGTCAGCACCGGCCAAACCGAGGCCGATGTCCCTCGGTCGTGCGCAGCTCGTTTTATTCTCCGATGACGTCACCTGAGTCACCCGGGTCGCGCACGCCCTTGGCCGGATCTTCCGGGGGCAGTTGTTCATTCTGTGTGTTTTGGCGTGTTATATGTAGTTATTGTTGTTGTCTAAAGAGCCGTTGGATGCGGCGTTGCTGACCGGCTGTAGCGTCCACTGCGCCCAACGTGTGGCGGAATCAAACTGTTCTTCTCCTTCACCATCTCGCCAATTTTGCTCGCGTAAACCTTGTAGAACTCGTTCTGGCGCCGCAGGTTGTTCAGCTCATCGAGGTACAGAGTGCGCTCGTCCTCGACCTCAAGCTGGCGCAGTCGCCGCGCGGGCCCATCCAGCTGTTTCAGTTGCGCTTCGCGTTTCTCCTTGAGCGTCTGCAGCGTGTGAGACACGTCTGCAGCGTGTGAACTTTCGGTCTGGTAGCTCGTCCGCAGCTTTTCGCTCTCGTTCGACAACTCCAGTTGCTCGCTCTGCAGCCTTGAAAGTGCCTCCTCCAGCACCGCAATCTCATCTCTCTGTTTGTCCAGTTGGTCCTGCTCGACACCCTTGTCACCAGCAACCACACTCGCAAACTGTGCCTTTCTCTCCTCTAAACCCTGGTGCTCCTTTTGTGTTTTGATGTACTCCAACTCTGCCCGCTCCACTCTCCGCTCAGCAGCGCTCGCCTTCACCTCAACTTCTTTGAGCGTGCGGTAGTACTCGCCTATCTTGACGTTATCCTCTTCGATCTCCAGCTGGGCCTCGCTCTCAGTCTCCTTGAGCGCGTCCAGACGGCTGTGTCCGTCTTGTATCAGCGTAGACATCTCAGAATACCGCTGTATGAACACCTGTGCAAGGTTTCTCTTGTATTCCGAGAGTGTCATTGCAATATGGGTTTCGTCTTCGTCTTCCTCCTCCTTCGCGGTGTATCTCTGCTTCTTAAAAACTTTCTCATCGGCATCCGGGCTCGGCGGCTCACACAGTTGAAAAAGCTCTATGCTCGCAAGAGACTCAATAACAGCCTGTGGATCGCTATACGACCTTTCTAGCCGCGGCAACTCTGTGCCTTCAAAGGGCCATGCGTTATTAAACGGATCCTCCAGCCATGGCTTCAGCAGCGCCATTTGGCTGCGGTACACTTGCTCGTGTCTCTCGGTCAGCGAACCCGCGTGTCGCCTGTTGAGGATCATGTCGTAAACACTCAGCTTGAGGTCTTCGGTCGTATTCTCCTGCTCTTGTCTCCTCGTCAACGAAACGTGGTCAACCGAATTAAGAGGCACGAGCTTCAAGATCGGCACAAGTGACTGACCACCATTCACCGACGGTGACGTTGCTGTCGCCCGCAAGAAATTGATATGCTCGTCCTTCTCGTCGAGTACCGGGTCAAGCGAAATGATGAGCTGCAACGTCACGCCCTCGGGGAAATACATCGTCTTGAGCTGCTGTGACGAAATGAGATACACCGAGCACGGATACTCCTGCTTGTAATTCACGACATCTGGGTGGTTTCTCGACTTGCGCGGCACGTAATCGTCCTCCTTGTGTCTCTTGCCGCGCTTCGAGTCCTTCTTGGTGTCACCATTCGCCTTGGTGTTATGCGCACCACCGCCCGCGGTCTCCCACTGCTTCCGCTGCTTCCCGTTCGAGTCCTGCTCGTACAGCGACGCACCGGCATACCGCTTATAGTTCACCTTGCGCCCGAGAACGATCCCCTCGACGAGATCCAGAGCCTTGGTGCCCTGAGCCAGGATAGCCACCGACTTGTGCATTCCCTCGAGTGCATCGAGGAGCGCATCCAGCGCGGCAAACTTGCCACTGGCTGCAAGCAGCCGCTCGTGCGACTCCATCAGCAGCAGCCGCTTCGGCATGTAGTGCTGTACTATGAGTGACGGGTGCGTCGTGAGGAGTTTCACGTGGAGGTCGAGCAGCTCGAGCATGTCGCGGTCCGAGAGCGCCCCCGGAGGGGGTGGTGGTGAAGTGGGGGATGCATCGGCATCGTCAGTTGTCGCCATGGACACGGAGTTCTGTGCTCTGTGCTTCAGCTCGTCGAGTCGCAGAAACGTTCGGCGGAGGTGCGGCGCGTGCAACTTCACGAGCAGTTCAGTCATCTCCCGCTGGATCGTTGTCTGTGCAACGGCAAGATAATAGACGCCAAACTCGGGCTGTCTCTGTGGCTGCGCTGCCGTTGTGGTTATTGGGTCAAACGGGTTTGACGAAATGTGGGCGAGGCTGACAGGGTCCTCCGGTTCGGTTTTAAGACCAGCGGAACCGCCAGCGGGCGCCTGGCCCTCGAGTATTCGCATGAGGTCCATTCTCGAGATGGGGGCGTGTTTTTTTCTGTCTCCTCCGGTGGTGTATACAATTGACTAGCCGGGTTTTTGGAGTTGAGCTGATGGTTTTTCCGAGTTTAGGTTGGATATGTCGCGGGAGTGTGCGCTTTTTGAAATGTCCTTCCGATGGGCTCTTTTGAGTGGCGCACGCGCAGCGGTTGGCTTGGGTTTTTTTTTTTGCTTGGTGGGCTAAGTTTGGATAACTTCATTCTGGTTCGAGTTATCAGGGGAAAAGCGGGGAATTGAATTTGTTTGGATTGGACAAGGGATGGCAAAAGATTCTGAATGGAGAGTAGAGTGAAAAAAATTTAATTGTCCGCCGCGGAGAAAAATCTACAAAGCGCTTTCGAAAAACTTTGAAGCAACTAGAAAATTTAGAAGAGTTATTCCTTACATCGAGGCTTTGAAAATTGGCAACCTGTTTGCAAAGTCAAAGGAGTCACTGCTGTTTTATTGTTGCTACCGAATCCGAATTAAAAGCCCGAAAAGATGTCATTGCACACCATTTACGGAAACACATCGGCCCAGTCCCTCCAATACGCAGGCAACTGCAGTTGCACACCTGATCGGAACCTTCCGGGAGGCAGCCCGCACGATTTAGAATAATTCTGGGTATGGAATGTATGCATTCCTAGATCGACCGCGCGCTGTTCTGTCCAATAGCACAGGAGCAAACCAAATCAATGCAAGAATGGCAAAAAAACTGCTAAGACAACAGAACCAAAATTCGGAAAACACACAGTGGCCAGGCCTCAGCTTCTTGTGCAATATTCTCCAATATTATCAGCTAACTAAACAATTGTTATTCAGCCGAAATAAAACGCTCGGCGACGGAGACAAGTTCCACCACCAGGGCTATTATCAGTTTCCGGCGTTTCCTGTGTTGCCACGTACCGGTTTGGCGCAGTCCCAAAGCGGCCACTACCCGGAATGGAAATAACGGTGAAGTTTTTCTTTTCCCAATGTATCGCGATAAGAGAGTCAAGCACTATTGTACGGACGCCAGAAAAGACACCTCGAGTGAAGGCGGCACTCTACTCCACCTTATTCCGACCACTCATTTCCAACGCAATCCATTCCACTCAAACCACACAGCTTGGCAATATATCGATTGTCTGTTATCTTTGGGAGCTCCTTTGGTGAGCTTGCGTCAGCTGTACCACTTTTGGTGTCCGCATCAAGGGACCTTGGGCGAGCCATCAGGCTTGGGGCCTTGTAAAGCAGAGATAGCACACCTTTTTTTTCACTCGTTGCGTCTCATTCTTTTGTATAAATAAGTTTGAGCCACCTCGCTTCTTTTTTGTCGAAAAGCTCCAACTCTCTCCGTCTTTGCACAGGAATATCAAGTTCAACATGAAGCTTTCGACTCTTTGGAGATCTCCAGAACTCAACCCAAGGGACCTCAAGGCCCGCACGATCCCTATCCTGAACCCGTTCAACGTGTACTCTCGCTGCTTCCACCTGTCGTGGCTCGGCTTCTTTGTCTCGTTTCTTTCGTGGTTTGCGTTCCCTCCCCTCCTGCATGGTTCTATCACCACCGACCTGAAACTCACAGCCGTGGACGTTGCAAATGACAACATCTGTGGATTGACCGCGACGCTGCTCGCGCGTTTTATCCTGGGTCCACTAGTTGACAAGTTCGGGCCTCGCTATGTCATGGCGGGTGTGCTGATTGTCGGCTCTGTGCCCACGGCGTTCACGCCGCTCATCACGAACGTGAGCGGACTGCACGCGATCCGGTTCTTCATCGGACTCCTCGGGGGCTCGTTCGTGCCCTGTCAGATGTGGACGACCGTGTTCTTCGACAAGGCCATCGTCGGGACGGCCAACTCGCTCGTGGGCGGTTGGGGTAACGCCGGTGGTGGTGTGGCTTTCTTCATGATGCCTGCGCTCGTCACGGCGCTCCTTGGCGATGGTTACTCGCTGCACAGATCCTGGGGGCTTGCGTTTGTCGTTGGGCCGTTTGTCATTCTTGCTTTCGTCGCTGTGCTTGTGATTGTGTTTGGACAGGATTGCCCCGAGGGCAAGTGGTCGCAGAGAGCCGATGTCCTTAACATTGGCATCGACAACACGCTTGTCCAGGTTGTGTCCGTCAGATCGAACCCGGAGACGAACGAGAAGCTGGTGTCGCAGGTGAGCGCGAAGGACAACGACTCTGCGCTCAACGTTCCCATCGACACGCTCATCGACAAGGAGGAGATCATCGAGGAGCCCACGTGGTTCGACCTCTTCAAAGTGTCCTTCAGCTACAGAACCATGCTCACTGCCCTGGGCTACGTTATCACATTTGGTGGTGAGCTCGCCATCGAGTCGATTCTGTCTGGTTTGTACGCGCAGCACGAGCCTACTTGGGATCAGGCCCAGGCTGGTCGCTGGGGATCCATGCTGGGTCTTCTCAACGTTGTGACCAGACCCGCTGGTGGAATCATTTCTGATATGCTCTACCACAGGTTCAAGACCACCAAGGCTAAGAAGTACTGGATGATCTTCTGTGGCTTTATGCAGGGCGTGTTCTTGCTCTGGATCGGACTGTACCCTGGGATTTCGACTGCAGGGCTCATTGCCGCGCTCGCCATTATGTGTGTCTTCATGGAGATGGGCAACGGTGCTAACTTTGCCACGGTGTACTTTGTCAACAAGAAGCACCCGGGTATCGTTTCGGGCACCACGGGCGCTTTTGGAAACCTCGGCGGTATTCTCTTTTCTCTCGTTTTCAGGTATAACGTTACAGGCAAGGGAACTACAAACTACTTCCGCTCGTTCTGGATTATCGGTATCTGCGCTATGGTTGTCAACCTTGTGATCTGTGTGATTCCACTCAACGAGGACGTCCCAGAGGTTCCCCATTCGGACGAGAGCACAATCACCGAAGAGTAAAGGGTTATAAAAGCAAAAAAAAAAGAGAAAGGTGTTTTCGAAAGTTATCTATTATTCACAGTTTTTAAGTTATTTAGTTTTTACAAGTATTTTGCAGGAGAGTATAGAGACATAGGTAGTAGTCTGATGAATGAATGTATTGTGCTCATCAAATTCGGGCCCAGCTACAACACCGCGCGGAAGCGAGGTTCTGGGGGCTTCGAGGGGCACAAGCACCAGAGTGCCCTCCCTTCCGAAAAGCTTTTTTCTCTCGCAAGTGATAATCGGACCACCATGGCACGAGAGAGCGTTCAGGAACCAGGCGGAGGATATTCTGAAGGGGTAGATAGAACGGTTGGCGGGCACAGTCGAGACAATATTTCTGGACGCAGCCTCGCGGGGCAAAAGGTGAAACTAAGCTCCGCTTCGCTCTGGTGGGCGCACCACGCGAGTTTTTTGCGTGGTGAACGTTTTCCAGGCAGGGGCCACATGTAGTACCTGAGATGCTCCAAAAAAATGATGATATTCGCGTAAATTGCAACAACGCCCCCAGTGTGTCGTGACGCTATTGCGGGGAGACGACCAGGGACGTGGGTCGACCCACTTCGCAGCGCTCGCTGCTCTCGCAGCGATGAAGGGTTTGCGACCGGATCATCTCCCCAAACCGGCGCAGCTCTATTCGCCCGGCAAACCGCTTTTGTATGGTTACGGTTACGGTTTGGGTCTCACGCGTGCGGCTCGCGGCGGGAGGATCCGTCTGGGTTTTTTTATCTTCCACTTTGCCCATGACACGCGGCCGGGATCCAATCAGGGGGCATGCCACGGTCAGCACTATGCCACAAGCAGCACGTATATACTCTTGCGGGTCTCCATGTATTTTTCTTTGCTAGGGCGACTTGCTCACACATCTGTCGTCTGATCGTCTGTCAAACACACAGCAATGGCTCCGACGGCAGTGCCCACATCGCACGGAATACCTCCCCTGCCAGGGTCTGGGCAGGCGCCCGAGAAGAAGCGGCATATGGTCATCATTGGCCTTGGGATGGTTGGGATCGCGTTCCTGGAGAAGATGCTGCTCAACGATGCAAACGCAGACGAGTACACGATCACGGTGCTCGGCGAGGAGCCATACCTCGCGTACAACAGGGTGGGGCTCACCGAGTACTTTGCGCACCGCAAGTTTGAGCACCTGCTGCTGTCCCCAGAGACATTCTACGCCGACCGCAACGAGCTCAAGTGGAACTACAAGCTCGACGAGCCCGTCGAGGTGGTGAACACCCAGGAGAAGTGGGTGAGGACTACCAAGGATAGCTACTTTGCATACGACGAGCTCGTGTTCGCCACGGGCTCGTCGGCCCTGCTGCCCATGGACCTGCTGCCGACCCCACTGGAAGGAGCCAAGGAAGACATTGTGAGCTACAGAAAGATGGGTGCCTTCGTGTACAGAACGATCGACGATCTGAACTCGATGCTCACCTTCAGCGAGACCCTGCAGCCGCCTGCTGGGAAAACCAAGCGTGCGATAGTGGTTGGAGGCGGTCTCCTGGGTCTCGAGGCAGCCAAGGCGCTGCTCGACATGGAGCTCTACGACAACGTCACAGTGGTGCACCGTTCGAACTGGCTTCTGTCCCAGCAGATGGATGCCAAGGGTGGCGCGCTGCTTACTGAAAAGGTGCGGGAGCTGGGCGTGACGGCGCGCACGGGCACGCTCGTCGAAGAGCTCATCTTTGACGAGGACCAGAAACTGACCGCGATCAAGTACAACAACGGCGAAATTGAAGACTGCCAGCTTCTCTGCTACACCATCGGGATCAAGCCGCGCCACGAAATCGCCGAGGCCTCCGGGATTAAAGTTGCTCCGCGCGGGGGTATCGCTGTCGACAACGGCCTGCAGACATCTGCCAACGACGTGTATGCCGTTGGCGAGTGCGCGTCATGGAACAACAAGACGTTCGGACTGATTGCGCCGGGCGTGGCGATGGCGGACGTGCTTGCGTTCAACCTTACGCAGGCCAAGAACCACGCACCCAAGGAGTTCACAGAGCCCGATATTGGCACGCGGCTGAAGCTGATGGGCGTGGATGTTGCTTCCTTTGGGGATTTCTTCGCTGACAAGTGGGGGCCCAAGTGGCTCCCTCGCGGGATGAAGAAGGACGAGAAGGACCCGGCATCGTGCCTGCGGTCGCTTGTGTTTGAGGACCCGATCGCGGGGTTGTACACAAAGCTGATTTTGACGAAGGACGGCAAGCACCTCATTGGCGGAATCCTCGTGGGCGACACCAAGAACTTTACCAAGTTCACAGCGCTGGTGAAGTCGCGGAAACCGCTCGAGATGACGCCCTCGGAGCTGATCATTGGCAAGCCTGGGGAGGATAACGAGGCGGACATGCTCACGGATGACACCCAGGTGTGCTCGTGCCACAATGTGACCAAGGGCCAGATCGCGGACAAGATCAAAGACGGAACGTGCAAGACGCTGTCCGAGGTGAAGAAGTGCACCAAGGCGGGAACGGCTTGCGGTGGGTGCGAGCCCACGATGAAGGTGATTTTCCAGACGGAGATGGCCAAATTAGGGCAAGCCGTCTCGAACGCACTGTGTATTCACTTCAAGCAGTCGCGCGCTGACCTGTTCTCGCTCATCATGGTGAAGCAGATCAAGTCTTTTAAGGAAGTGATGAGACAGCTCGGCAACGATCCGGAGGCGGGTGGGTGCGAGATCTGCAAGCCCACGGTTGGTTCCATTATGTCGACCTTATTCAACAGGCACTTGCTCGAGGCTGACGTGCACGGGCTACAGGATACTAACGACAGGTACCTCGGCAACATCCAGCGCAACGGAACGTACTCTGTGATTCCAAGAATGTCGGGCGGAGAGATCACACCGGAGAAGCTCGTGGCAATCGGAGAGATTGCAAGCAAGTACGACGTGTACACCAAGATCACCGGCGCACAGCGCATCGATCTCTTTGGCGTGCAGAAGCATGACTTGCCGCAGGTGTGGGACGACTTGCACAAGGCTGGGTTTGAGTCGGGACAAGGGTACGGCAAGACGCTGCGCGCCGTCAAGTCGTGTGTCGGCTCCACATGGTGCCGCTACGGCATTGGCGACTCGGTGGGCCTCGCGGTGAGGCTCGAGGAGAGGTACAAGGGCATCCGGTCGCCGCACAAGATGAAGGGCGGCGTCTCCGGGTGTGTGCGTGACTGTGCCGAAATGCACAGCAAGGACTTTGGGCTCACGTCCGTGCAGAACGGATTCAACGTGTACGTTGGCGGCAACGGAGGGATGAAGCCCGCGCATGCCCTGCTGCTCAAGGCAGACTGTCCGCCGGACGAGGTGATTCCGCTGCTGGACCGCTACCTCATGTTCTACTTCCGCACGGCTGACCGGCTGCAGCGTACTGCGCGCTGGCTTGAAAGTCTCCCCGGTGGGATCGAGTACCTGAAGGATGTGGTTGTGCATGACAAGCTCGGGATATGCAAGGAGCTCGAAGGGCAGATGAACGAACTGGTGGGCAAGTACTACGACGAGTGGGCGCGTGCCATCGAGGACGAGAAGGAGCACCCCATCTTCAAGCAGTTCATCAACTCAGAGGAGAACCAGGAATCGGTGGAGATCATCAGAGAAAGGGGACAACGGAGACCAGCTGACTGGCCTGAGAATGACAACCTCAAGAGAGAGGTGTTCAAGGACATTGTCTGGTCGTCATTGTCGTGGAAGAAGGTGTGCGAGTCGTCGCAATTGCCGCACTCCGAGGCCGGTTCCTCGGCTTCGATCTTGATTGGAGACACCCAGATCGCGCTTTTCAGGCTTAAGGAAAAGCTGTTTGCTTCTCAGAACATGTGTGGCCACAAGCGTGCTTTTGTTCTCTCACAGGGAATTTTGTCCACTGACGAGAACGAGAACACATACATCTCGTGTCCTCTGCACAAGAGAAACTACATTCTCGATCAGGGCAAGGAAGAAACAGGATCGTGCAAGAACGACCCTATCAATTCGGTTGCCACTTTTGAGATCAAGGAGGTTGATGGTGAGGTTTTCGTTAACTTGCCGCCAGTTGCTGAACTCGACGAGGTTCTGGGTACTTCGAGGTGGAAGATCAAGAAGGACGAATCGTCAACTAACCCATTTGGCAAGATCGACAAGAAATTCAAGATCAAGGTTCCTGCAAGAGCCATTCCCGCCGGATGCGGCGACTCGAGTCTAGAGTGGTAGAAGGGTGGAGCCATGTGTCCGGCTTCAACCCCTGGAGTTCATACTTGCTTTATTTATCAAATATACATTGATTCGGTGATTTCGTTGAAGCTGTGTTTTAGCATCTGATTGAGAAGTAACTATTACAATGGAAAGAGGACGCCAAAATGGTAAAAAAAGACAAAGCACAAATCAAATAAGGAAACTAAAGTTGGAGACGCTGGGAAAGCTGCTAGTGAAAACCCGAGGGATCTTCTCTCTTCACTCCAGAACCATCGAAGAACTTGAGCAGAGATTCAGGCACACCAGAATTGCCATCGTACCGTGGTGGAAGAGAGGGAAACCCAAAGAGATCTTGCGCATCGCTGTAGTCAAAAGCGTTGAGATCCATGGGTGATTCGCTGGGTTGTTGTTGTTGTTGTTGTTGAGGGAGATGCTGAGTTTGTGGAAATAACGGATATACTGGTTGGGAGTAGTGCTGCTGCTGCCCGTGCACCTGGTATTGAGGTTGAAACTGTGTTTGCTGTTGCTGCTTTTGAGCAGGCAGCGGTTCGAATTGTCTCTGATACTGATGAGTTTGCACTTGAGCTTGCCCGTATGCATCATGCTCAAACCGGGCGTTCGGCTGTGCAAAATGATCTTGCTGTTGTTGCTCAAACACAGCAGACGCTTCATTGCCGCTTGGATAAGGGTATGGGTACACAGGCCTTTCTCCCACCTCTTCAATGTTAACCTCTCTATCTTCTGGGCGAAAGACAGCACACGCCTCGATTAGCTCGGGGCAATGAAAGCCGCTGTTCTCGGCAAACATCAGTAACGTCCGCAAATCCTTGCGTGGCCGACGCCAGGTCTTCCCGCTTTGTCGCAGCGCTGATACACAGACAACAAAGTGCCCGTAGTAATCCTCATCGTCGTAGTCCTTATTCTTCACAAATCCCGAATTGAGCTTGCGCTCGATTAAAAGCACCAAATGGATCATTGCCGTGGTGTACACCAGAAAACTGAACTGGTAAGCGGGGCAGTTTGGACCGCCGTTGTATTCTGACAACCTCGAGATCAGCCCAGTGGCCGATACAGCAGCATTGATGCATGCATTGCTTGCCTGCACGGGGATCTCCTTGATGAACAGCCGCTGCAGCAATATTGTACATACAAAATAGTTGAAGTGGAACCCCAAAATGTTAGGATCCGAAGTGGTCTTTGGGTTTTTGTATTGCGCCGGCAAAGAGGAACGCAGGTCCGTAAGCGCTTTCTGTCCCGTGATCAGCTGTTTCGATCTCTCTTGTGTGTCTCCAATGTCTCCTTGTATGGAACAAATCTGGTCCATGAACCGATCCTGGATATACCACAGCCTCGACAGATACGAGAAAGAAAGCTCGGCAGCATATGAAGGGTCGGCGGGAGAGGACTGGATGGCATAAAACGGTGAGATGATCCTCTTGAAATGTATGCAGGATGGCACACCTAGCACCGTGGTGATTATTCTATCCTGTGTGCAGATAGACCACAACAGAGCAGACTGATATGGTGTAGTCTTCGGCGCAAACTTGGCTGCAGATGTGTTCTCGTCGTACGAAATGTGGAGCCCCATGTGCTGTGTGAGCGAGCACGCCATAGAGATGAACAGATATGATATTGAGTCATTACCCATTCCCATCTCGTAGCACGAAAGAAGAAGCAGCCCTTGGATGAGAGACTCGTCCAGCCGGTATCTGCAAGCGCCAATGGCCATTTCTTCCGCTTCCGCAACGAGCAACCTTCTTGCCTCCGCCGATTTCGGGTGTGTTGAGTAGACGGCACCCAGAGTGAACACGGCACACATGAGCAGCTGATGGGAGGGCATGTTGGACGAGAATTTCCATCCTCTAATAACCGGTAGCGACAGCGACAGTACATAGGTAAGGCTTCCACAATTCTGCTCAAAGCAGTCCGTCAAGTGCTCGCGGAACTCTGGATCAGCGAAATACATGTTGAGACCGTTCATACCTATTGGACTTTCTGATGCGTATTGCGGTCGCTCAGAGCCTGAATTTAGGCTCTCTAGGTCATGGGCGACGCCGTCATCGTCCTCCTCGTCGAGCTTGAGATTTCTTGCGTTGAACAACAGATCGTTGAAATCGCTCTCCTCCTTCAGGTTACCGAAGTTGTGGCCGTTGCGTTCTGTATCTATACTCGGATCCGTCACCGAGTCATCCTCTGGTGGAGGCTTGAAGAGAAACGAATTGACGGTTTCGTTCGCAGCATCGCTGAGCACAGGGTCGTCCTTAACAAACTCTTTGATAAATTTCTCTAGCACTTCGGACTTCGCCTCGAGGTAGTCGATGTAATCCGTGTGGTATTTCCGGCGTCTCCTGTCACTCTCAGCATGGTAGACACAGGTCTGCTTGTGCCTTGTACACGTGGAACAGGGGTGTTTCCCGTCACACTTTTCTCGGTTAGTTCCAGTCTCTTTTACCGTCAGCGGGACGCAGCTCGGTGCCGTTCTCCGCCTCGCGCGAAAGCCGCGACAGCAGCGTTACAAAAACTCACCTTTCTCTTCCTCTGTTTGCAGTAGGAGCACGACGGCTGCAGATACGAGTTCATGTCTGCGCCCGGTGCTGGCGTTGTGTCTATAGAAGGTGCGGGTCGCAGTCTTTTTTGGCCTCTTCTCGGTACTTCCCTATCACCACCTCTTTTGGGGCGGGTCGTGCGCCGGTCCAGAGATAACCCGTGAGAAGAGAGCGCAGGGCAAAAGGGCCGAATTCGGGCTAGTCTTTTTTTCAATTCAGTAGATAATATTCTTCAGGTATTTGTCACCGATGTCCGCTGCGAAGGGAAGACCATCGACGCTCACCTCCGTGGCGTGCTCGTTCTGCAGGAAGCGGAAGCGGAAGTGTGACGGGAACGTTCCGTGTTCCACGTGTAAGCGCTACAACAATGCCGCTGGCTGCGAGTACCAGTCCGACCAGGACAGAAGAAAGTGAGTCCCAAATCTGTTTCACCGAATGATAAGTCAGAGACTAACGCTCCGTTACTAGATGGAAGTACGACTCATCGTATGTGGACTACCTCGAGGTGAAAACGGATCTGCTCGAGCAGTACGCTGCCGAGCTGATAAAGAACAACCCTTCCAAAGCAGAAGATGCGACAGCCGCGCTGAAAGACTCTTTCCCCGTGCCTCCCAACTTGGTTCATCCAGATGCCACGCTCACTTCGCTGGCCAACGCGAATGCGCTCGAGGAGATCATCTCCACTGCGTGGAGAGTGAGGAAGGACGAGCAAGGGCGGACAGAATTTTACGGACCTCTTTCTGGAAGGCAACAGGTGATAGAGAAAGACGACGAGAACTCTGCGAAGCCAGATATGCCTGGGCTGGATGTGATGTTCATGAACAAGCTCTTCCGGGAACATCTCTTTGACCTCTTTGACCAGCACTATGCCTCTTATTTTTTCATATCAGCTCTGACGCTGGACGAGATGAAGTCATGGCAGTTCCCCTCTAGGGAGCCAGACAAGCAACTTCTGCTATGTGCGGTGTTTGCCTACGCTGCGATGTATTCTAATCACAAACCGTCAACTGCTGCTTTCCTTGCCGAGGCGGAGGCGGTGGCTCTCGATGCCTGCCGACATTCTCTTAACGACAGAGTACTCCAGGGCCTTTTGATCCTATCCTGTTATGAATTGGGAATGGCTCATGACTCGGTATCGTGGCTGTTTGATGCCATGTGCGCATCACAAGTCCAGTTCATGGGACTCCATTTGGGCGACGGGCCCAAATTTGGCGAGCCCGTGACATCCACTTCTCAGATCGTGTCGATGTCTCCGGTGCGCTCAGCTCTTTTTTGGTCGGTCATTCTGCAGGACAGATTCATCACAACAGTTTTGGGCCGTGGGTGTCGTATACAGTACTTCCGTATCATGGCTCCTTTCTACTCTCCCAGGCTAACCAGGGACATGGGCGGCGACAAGTACCTTTCCGAAATTACGTTTTCTCTTCACTCGCGGATGTGGTATGTGCATGACAGATCGATGTCGCAGATCTACTCCTTCAAAGCAGACTATTTACACAACTCCCACCGGATGATGCTCTTGAAGCAGGGCTTTCTGTCTTTGCAGGCGCTGTACAACTCGTTTCCCGAGAGCGTGATGTTGAGACCAGACACCTCGGACAAGCGCATCCTGTTACTTCATTTATCCTACTGCGTGGTTCTCATCTTGCTGCACCGTTCCTATTTGGGCCAGAATCCCCAGCAGATCATGGAAATTATCATCAAGCACTCGGAGCGTGCAGCAAAGCTTGTTGAGCGTTTCTCGAGACTCTACGGGTTTGACAATTCACCCTACTTTGCAGGCTATCTCATTTTCCAGTGTGCAATGTTTGACTTGTTTGTGATGGCCAACAAAAGCGTTGAACTCAAGGCTGCTGCACGGTCGCGCATGACAATATACGTCAAGGCCCTCTTGGGGTTTAGCAACGTGTGGAGACGTGGGCTGAAGGATGTGCGGGTACTGTCTGCTCTTGCGGATAACTGGAATGTTGACTTTCCGATGCTGAAGGAGGCTGAGGCACTTTCACAGACCCTCGACGGCAATAGCAGCGTCGCGACGCCGACTACCCTACAGGTTGTTGAGGAGAGTCTGATGGACATTGAGCAACAGTTTCAGCCATTTTTCAATGGAGGCGAGCAACAATCGGCTGAAGAATCTGCTCACCTGGACGATCAGCTTCCGAAGCCTCCGATGTTTTTCGACAATTTCAACTTCGACTTTGCTCCAGCTGCCAATGATGAGCAGCAGTCTTCACAACAACAGCAGCTGCAGCAACAACAACAGCAGCAGCAACAACAACAGCAACAGCAAGCTTTTTCCTACAACCAGCCTTACGCAAGTCTTGAGGCCCAATATCACGAGAGGCGGTGACTAGTACATACACGAGATGATTTTAGATGAGAGTAGATGCTCGGAATAAATAAATTTATCTAAATAATGTCTGAATACTAGAAGTAAACCACATCCTTGGGGTCGAAGCCTGTATCCTTGACCCAGTTCTGAACCGTCTCAACCATGCCGGGAGGACCACAAACAAGCACCATGGACTCGCCGTGCTTGAATTCTTCAACATACTTGCTCAGCATTTCTGGCGAGATGCGACCAGTGAGCCCCGTCCAGTCCGCTGGCAGGTTCTTCCGGTCCGAGAGCGCATAGTCCACCTTGAGCTTGGCAGGGTACTTCTCCTGCAACTGGTCAAGCTCTTCCTTGCACAGAATATCCTCTGGCATACGGTTGCCGAAGAACATGATCATCTCGGTTGGATCGTCCTCGCGGTACAACACCTCCTTGATCACCTGGTAGCACGGCGTGATGCCGCTGCCACCGGCAATCATGATAAATTTCTTCACCTTACGCGGCTTCTCGTTGTGCAGTAGTTGGCCATACCCATGGTACTCAAACTCTCCGAGGGGTCCCTTCACCTCGATCTCCTCTCCGAGCTTCATCTCCTCGATGAGAGACGTCATTGCACCACCGGGGCGCCCACCATCTGGAAAATACACCTTGATCAGAATCTCGAGCTCGCCCTTGGTGCGGTGACAGCTCTTTGGGGTGTATGCACGCATCACGAGCTTGCCGTTCTTGTCGCGCAGACGGAGGTAGAGATGCTTGCCAACGGCGAGCCCAGTCGTCTGCTCTTGATGCTGCAGCTGGAACGAGAATATACGCGAGTCGTGCGAGATATCGGTGCGCTTCCCGAGACGAATCTTGATCCATTTCTTGGGGTCCAGCAGTGTAAGGCGCTGCTTCACGTCTTCCACAGCTGCCGCGGTGGCTTCCTGTTTGTGCTCCGTGCTTGGAGCTTCCAGCTTGCCGAGATGCCACTTGGGGAGCATGCGCTTGGCCGTCTCCGAGTGGATCGCCATGAAGTCATCGGTCGCGTCCGTCCCGGACACCATCGTGATACTCTGTGCTCCTCCAGGGTGGTCTTCGAGGTACTCTGTTCCGTTGAAAACGTGGCCCTTGACGACAAACCACGGGTTGCTGTCGCTTTCGTGCTTTGCAAACTCCTCGCGTGTGATGATCACGTCCATTTTCTCCGGGTTGGTCATCATGAGCAGGTCCTCGTCAACTGCAGCAAGAGCATTTGGCCGTTCTTTGTTCTCGCTACTCTCCTCCCACTCTCCCCAAGTGTGGCTCAAAAGGTCGCCGCCCTCGGCCTTGACCCTGTCCATCCATCCGCCAGGCTTGGTAGCCAGAACAGGATGCTGGAAGTGCAGAGTGTCTTCCTCAGGGTGCAGGATGGCCACTCTGTACCACCAGTTGTTCAACATCGACGTCACGTTCCAGTACATGTCCCTTGGCTGTGCGACCATCCGCACGTCCATGGCACGCACAACGATATCCTTGGCATCCTTGAGCTCGGAAATCTTCACTTTAACCTTCCAGAAGCACCAGCACAAACACGACATTCGGTCACACACATTCACCAGCCCACCATAGAGCCTGAAATATCCCGCGCGCCGGTACTCGTCTTCGGGGTAGTCGATGTCAGCGAGCCTCCACGTCCGGCCGCGGTCGAGACTCACCTCGACGCGGCCGACACGCACCCCACCACCGTTGTACGCGAACCCCTCCACCGTGAAGTCTTCATCCTTATTAGCATCCGTCACTTTCAGGATCTGATCGTGCTCTGGCCTACACGTGATGCTCTGGACGTTGAGATCGTAAATGGTGTACCGCTCGTCCTTCCACAACTCAGGGTCTGCCTTCGCCGCCTCGGGCGACAGCATCGTCGGCAGCACCTTGTTGTCGTAATAATGGTACCAGTTGTCCGACGGCCGATCAGACACAACGAGCCTGCGCAGCCACTTGACCGAGCGCCCCCCAATGACACCGGGGATAACCACCCGCAGCGGCCGCCCATGGTCAGGCTGCAGAAACTCGCCGTTCTGCTTGTACGCGAGCATGATGCTGCGCTCTGGGTCGCGCGCAAACGCCAACGGCACACACGTGCCATACGCCCCGTTCGCCGGCTCGTCCGCGCCCTCCATCCACACGTAGCGCGCCGTGCGCGCCGGACGCGCCCGCTCGATAACGTCTCCGAGCATCGCACCCGTCCACAGCGACGTGCCTGTCCCCGCAGGACCCCAGTTGAACCCTGTGCCCTTGCGCACCATGTTCTGCTCCTTGCGGCGGTTCCCCGCGCACACCAGCGTCACGGGCACGGTGAAGATGTCCAGCTGTGCCATGAGCTCGCGCAGCGTGAGCTTGTACGGTGCGGCCACCATGCCCTCGACTGAGAACTCCCAGTCGAGGACGTCGGCCTCGGGGACATGTGGCGCCGGGCCGTGGTTGCGCACAAAGTGCAGCTGGGCCGGGGTGAGGAATCCAGTGTCGTAGAGGAGCGACAGGGGAGGTTCGCTGTTGAAAGGATGGCCGCCCGTGAGGCGTTGTAGCCGTGGGTCGCGCGCAACATGCGAGTCTTTGGTCTTCTTATCCGTGTCGAGGATCTCCGCCAGCGGGTGGTCGTCGCGGATCACTGGGAAAGGGTATATTTCGGGCTTGCTCTTGAGGTCTGGTTGCTCTGCAGTTGTTACGCACGCTAGGTCGCTCGGAACGTACCGCAGTGGCTCCAGCAGCTCCGTCTGGGAAATCGATACTGGAGGAGGTGCCATATTTGTGTGTGTGTAAGTGTGCGGATAAGTTTGCAAATTCTTATGAGGCAGAACAGCACAATTAGACCAAGGTACTTGGGAGTAAAAGAAGAGAATGTGTTGAAGGAAGGAAAGCAGATCAATTTACAGCGACACCCAGGTAGCCACCGCACAGAAATGCGCAGCCCACGAGCGGAGACACACAAACAGGGAAACTGTTCGAGCTAGCCGGAGGTGGACGGACAACCCACAGAGAGCGTAATGCGGATGTTGGTGGTTCGTCGTTGTCGCAGTCGCAAAACCGCCAACATATAATATCCGCCTGCTGTGCATGCTCGAGATAGAGCGGAAACGGCGGGCGGCGGGCGGAGAATATGGAATTCACGTGCGGCGGGCGATAAGGGTATCCGGGCGCGCACTACCCGGACAGGTGCTCAGTATGGAGGAGGCTTAGGCGGAATGGGCAAAAGAGAGAGAGAGGTCTAAATTAGAAATTGGAAAAGGGCAAGAGCAAAGCAAAATAAGAAACAAAGACAGCAATTATACAAATATCGCATGTATGCAGCACTCCTTGCTTTTGACTTCGTTCATCAGGCAGTCGAGTTCTGCACAACCAGGCGAGCAAGGTGAGCAAAAAATGTCTTGAGCGACACATCCTCGGTGTGCACCACAGTGTTGCCATCGGATCCATCAGCAACATATCCGCCCATAGCACCCTGTCCAACTGTTCCTTGAGCATCATTCTCACTGGGATTGAGCTTCGAATACAGGAATCTAGCCTGTGATTTGCCCTCGTCGGTGGTCACGTATCTTGGCAATGGGAACCTGTCGGCAATCAAAGTCGCAGCCTCCTCTCTGGATTTCTCAATCATGTCGTACACGCCCGGATATTCCTCTCTCGGGTACTCCTTGTCTCTCCAGTCGGCCGCGATCCGACCAAAGTAAATGACGATGTAGAAGAAGGCATCCAAAAGGAGAACGGTGTCTGGTTTGAGCGACGCAGAATCCAAAAGCACCGGCTCGGGCTCAGATCCATCGGCAGCAAACACAGTCAAGGTTGGCTGAATCATCACTAACGAGTCTCTGATGTCTGTCCTCAACAGGGTGTGGTGGTAAAAGGCAGTTTCATCAGGGGAACAGTTGAACACTTGCAAGAATTGCGATCTCCTG
The DNA here is from genome assembly GCA_030557465.1 of Kuraishia cidri. Classification (NCBI taxonomy): domain Eukaryota; kingdom Fungi; phylum Ascomycota; class Pichiomycetes; order Pichiales; family Pichiaceae; genus Kuraishia; species Kuraishia cidri. Next base: position 501,863 of record JAKTPE010000006.1, on the reverse strand, counting down.
AGATGGTAGATAAATTGTGGCAGCAGGGAAAATTTGTTCGACAACCTGAACGAGTTAGGGTCGTTCTTGGAGTAGTCACCGTAGATCGTGCACAGTTTCACGAGCGACTTGTCGATCCATCTCAGTAGGTCAGAATACTCGCCACCGTTCTCCAGCTTGTGGACAATCAGCCTTGCATACAGCACCGCGGCCGCCTCCTGGTCGAAGGTGTGCGACAAGTCCGTCGAGTTCGAGGTCATTCTTCTCAGTGTGGTGACCCTTGTTCTGACAGAGCCATTTGTGTGTCTATAATTGGTTTGGAACTGGATACACACGTCGCCAACGGATGAGTTTCTCTGGTCAGCGGTAGGCACCGTTTGCATGTCAAAGAAAATACCATACGTGTGCCTTGGAGACAAGCAGCTCATCTTCCACTTGTTGGTGAACCCATCGCCCACCTGCGTATCAGCAACGTTTTCGCCGTCAACCTTGAGCGAAGTAGCGTGGCCAACAATCCCGGCAACCTTGAGCCTATTGGACGTGAACACCTCGAGAGATCCGTCAAAGTAGGTCGACGAATACCCTTCGTCGTCCTTGTTGAACACCGCGAAAAACGAATTCTTGAAAATGGATGTCTGGAAAGAATCCGAAACAAGTAACACACCACCCGTGAGATTCGACAATGATCTCATTTCGTATATTCCAGTTTGATCATAGCATCCTGCAAAAATATCGACCGAGTAGATACTTGTGGATGAATGGTCAAAACTCTTATCTTTGAGGTCTTTCTTGACGCCTGCACCCTTAGCCGCTAACTTCTTGTAAAATGCGACCGATTTTTTGTAATGCTTCGACGACGCCTTGTCAATGTCATTGTGCGATCTAATAGGCTCTTTGAGCTCGCTTCCGACAATAGTACCTGGACCAAAAGTACAAGGGCCACCAGCGAAAAGAGTGATCTTTGCTGCACATTGGGAAAATGCGCCCTCAATCAGACATGAGGCAATTGCCAGTGCAGAGCCTGTCACCCTGATTGGTCTGTGACCACCCTGTACCACCCACTTGGACACCTCCAGATTCTCAATCGTCTTGATGATCTGGAATTCGGAGTCACTGTCGCTCAGCGGAAGCAAAAATTTGTTGATTGTTCCCACTTGGCTCTCTAATTGTTGAATCCAAGTCTTTTGACAGTTGCCAAAAATACCCAGTTGCTTCTGAACCTCCACAGACTCATATTCCTTGTTGCCGCTGAAAACATACTTCTTGAAGCAGGTTTCAAATCTGAGCTCGTGAACGTTAACCACAGAGTCAAAAGTAACCAAGCCAAAGAGGGCTCCTGGTGGGTGCAAAGACAGCGATGTGATGAGCGAGTCCTTCAGTGCCTGCAGATCTTCAGGATCCTGGCACAGATCAATCACGTATAGAAACACAGGGGGAGGTGGGGGTTGAGCTCTTGTGAGAACATACTCAATTGTGGACGCCTGTGGAGTAAGTTCAACGGGCAAGTTCTCGACTGATAGGTTGGAGTAATGAGCAGGAAGTTGGTTTCTCGACATACACACCGAGCAAGTCCAGATCTTGGCTATGAGGTCAATGGTACTGTACGGGTTGAGAGCAGCGTGACATCTTCGACATATCTGGGGGTCATAGTTGGCCATCGGGAGATCATCTCTGGGGTTGAGCGGGGTGTAGAGACATCCAACAGGGGTTGAGATGTTCTCGGCTTCGTTCCTTGTTACTGGAAAGGCATTCCAGTTGAAACGAACACCATCGATGTCTTCAATTTCGTAGATATCCTGGAGAATGGGGTTGTGTTCGTTAGTATCAAGCGAGCAAAAGCGACGAAGGAGAGAGGGAGCAGCCCACGTACCGTCATTGTAGCAAAGGGCGATAATCAAGAATCCCTGAACAACGGACACCTGGAAGATACTGGATGAGCACCTTTAGGATGTTCTTGATGGTGCCGTGATGGGTGTCGAGTTCGAGACGAGGGCCAAGTTGACGCCAACGATGTTGTGTTGATTCTGATTTGGACACCTGTTTCTCATGGATTGGTGGGTGGGGCACTACTATCTAATAAATTGATAAGTACACGCTTTAGTGTGCCTCACACTACTGCCACGGCAAAGGATGGGGGCCCATCTGGGCCCAGATGGGGCAGCAGAGTGAATACAGAGAGACAGAGTCAAAGACAGAGAGGGCGGTTGAGGGCGGTCATTGGACAATAGGCGTATCTCCGACTAGTCTCTAGAGCTAAACCCGGCTCATCCGGTGGGTGAGTCGATGGAGATGGGCAGAAACATGACCCGTTGAGCACATACAATATAACGCAAGGTACAGCAATAACCAGGAAATACGTCAATATAACAACATCTAATCATACCAGAAATAAAATAAACCAAGAAAATAGACACCATAACAGTCCAATCACCCCCAGAAAGTGACCCGGCAGAAACGCTGACAAATGAAGTTCCTCCTTGTTCTGTGCGTTTCTTTTCTCTCTGAACGGCTGAAGATTGAGCGGCTCTGCTGCGCGTGGGCTCTGTGGTCGTTTTTATGGGGCACTGGGCAGAGAGTGGTCGGCTGGCTGCTGGTCGGTCGGTCGGTATATAAATGACGCTATATCCCTCGTCCGGACCGTTGTCCTCTCTGAAAGCACCCTCTTCCGTATACATACCCCGTCGTATATAATATACCTACCGACTATATTATATATATATATACCTCACGCCCTCCCCCCGCACACACACACACACACGCTGCCCTCAGAAACCGGCCAGCGCAAAGGTCGTTCGGAACCCATTACAAATCACCTGGCTTTTCGTCTCCCCAAACCTCTTCCCTCTTCTCTGTTTTCCTTGCGTTCGGTGGCAAACAATCACCCACGCTGCGTCCTCTGCCAATAAACTGCAGAGCCACCCTTTTATCTGTCTATATTATTACCCCGAAAGATGGCTGACGTGTCAAAGAGAAACCAGGAATATCTCGACGATATGGACGACGATGCCATGTCCAAGCGCCAGGAGCTGGATGCTAACTCCACTAAGCCCGGGCGTAAACCACTCCAGACGGAACCAAAGAACAAGAGGACTGCCCAGAATAGAGCTGCCCAGCGTGCCTTCAGAGAGAGAAAGGAGAGAAAGATGAAGGAGCTCGAGCTCAAGGTCGAGTTGCTGGAGAACGAAAAGGTGCAGATGAACAATGAGTCTGAGTTTTTGAGAATACAGGTGGAGACACTCATGAATGAACTGGGAAAGCACAGAGGTAAGAAGGCCGTGTCGGATATGCTGCCGGAAATGAGACTTCCTGTGAGGTCGAGCACGTCAAGCTCGACGAAGAGCAGCACAAACGAGGGCTCGATGAGTGTGCCGTCGATGTCAAGCGCGAGCACTTCGCCTGAGGCTAACAGCACGCCTGGCTCGACAACGTCACAACAGAACAGGCGTACGGGCTCTTCCTCGTCGAAGTTTGAGTTTCCTTGGATTGATGGGAACTCGGGCAATGCTGGGGCGGGATTGTCAAGGTCGTATGTGCCTGAGCTATCCTCCTCGGAGTCGACAAAGTCGAGCACCTCGTCCAACTCTTCTCCAGCCACGAATAACGACTTGAGCAACACGGATTTCCCTATATTCCAGACGGCTAACACGATAACGACGCCGTCGACAACGGCAGAGCTAAACTATGATGACCACTTTGACGAACCTGTTAGCGATTTTTGTGCGCAGCTGGGCACAGCCTGTGGAACAAAGGATTGTCCAGAACCCAAGTCTAGAAGCACGGTGTCGAAGTCGTTCGCACCTAGCTTGGCTACTCCCACAATCGCTTCAGCGGCATCGATTGGTGCCCCGCCATCTACAAGGAGCTTTTCAAACTCTGTGGGTGTAGCGTCACCCTTCAACTTCGCTGCAAGCCAGATCTCCAAGGCGGACGAAAATCCTCTATCGTTTTTGGAGACGGCTCCATTCGATCCATCGTTGGTGTTTGACTATGATAATACCACAACCGGATTTGGTAACCAGGAATTTGAAGACATGTTCAAGGAGGAGTATCTAAGACCTCAGGAACGTGATGCCATCTCGGGCTTGACAACAGAGGAATCGAGAGACGACCCATTCGGAACGTTTTTCCAGAACAATACGAGCAACGTGACAACATCCAACCTTCACAATCTCGACAATCTGAACACATCTGGCACTGGTGCTGCACAGGTTCCAGAAGAAGATATTGATGGACCAGATTGGGAGAACATGGTTGTGCCAGCTAGAGATCGCAACATGATGAAGTGTTCAGACATTTGGGAACGTATAACCACGCACCCTAGATTTTCTGAACTGGACATTGATGGATTGTGTAGCGAGCTCAAGGAGAAGGCCAAGTGTTCTGAGAAAGGTGTTGTTGTTGACGGGTTCGATGTGGGGAAGCTTCTGGAGAAGGCTTCGAAAGAGAAGAAAGCTGAGATGCTGAATCCAGAGAAGAACCACTTTCTGAAGGTGTAATTCAATGCACCTGGGAAAATGTACAGTACGAACACGAGGATACAAAGGAGTCTACTCGATATAGTTTTTAACGCTTGATTGATTAATGTATTTTTTCTTTTTTTTGGTCTTTACGTATGGCCTTTTTTTTCGTTGGCTACATGTACATACAATATACCAGTAATATTCGTCAAACTTCCATCAGCCTTCAATAATGAGCTTTGCACCGTCAAAGACACCGTACAAAAACCGGATAAATTGCTCGAACCCATGAACGAGCGCCGAATCCTGTGCAACGCTAACTGTAAATGCGCCCTCACCATCGCGTGTCTGGTAGCTCACACGGGCAGTGCGTCTCAACAGCACAACAACAAGCGCAACAGCAACAACATCCACCGTAACGTGTCTAACGACGGCTTTGCACAGCGTGTACGCGCGCATAACGAGCCGGGCCAGTGCCCATACCGCCCTCGACACAGCGCCACGCCGTACCCCATCTCCGCCAACACTACCACCACCACCACCACCACCGTTACTGCTCCCAATGCTGTGACTCCCGCTGCTGTGGCTCCCCCCGCGGCCCAGCCGCGAGAGCTTAACCTCAGCGGAAAGCCGCGAGATCGCCAGGTTCACCTCGCTCTGCCACTTGACGAACGCAGCCGTGCCTGTCCCCGGGACTTGTGTGTGCGAGTGGGTATGCGCCAGCTGCGGCTGCTGCAGTGGTAATGGGAGTCGTGGTGTGCCGTACGGTGTTCCCGTGCCGCTGTGGCTGAAGAACTGCCGCGAGTTGTTGTGTCCTGAGCCAGTCGCGAGGTGGTAGAGGCTGAGCGCCGGCGACTCCGCGGCGGGCGACGCAGAGCGCGATGCCGACTGCGACCTGAGGCTCAGCGGGCGTGGCTGCTGTGGTGGATGCGTGGCCTCGTCGTTGCTGTCTGAGTCCGAGGGCACCTGCGCGATCTGGTCCCAGAGGTACTCTAGCTCCGAGAGGAGCTCGCGCGCCTCAACCGATCCAGCAGCGTGTGCGCGCATCGTACGGATCAGAAACGAAATGTATCCTCGTTTAGCATGCGTTCTCGATTGGCCCTCTTCGGACTTCCAGGCGTCCCACTTCCGCTTGGCTCCTTCGTCTTCCGGTGTAGTGCCCGTCGGCCGCTGCATGATGCCGCTCACGTCTCCCTCTGTTGCCTGCTTGTAGAGGCCGTACAGCTTGATCCGGTTTTCGATCGGTGGGCGTGGCAGCGCGCCATAGCCTGTGCGGGTCGAGAGTGTGCGGATCGTTGTTATCGCCTTCACGAACACACGGTCTATGGATTCCGACATCGCTGTGGACTCTATGGTATTTATCCGTGAATATGCTAGCAAGATAGGACAGCTATGAATTGAAAGACGTCAACGAGAGAGAGAGAGCAAGAGACGGCTTGCTTCTGTTTTTTTGTCTCCTTATGCCATGTGCCTGATCCCAATGGTAGGGCGTCCCCCAGATAGCCTCCGCCAAATGTAAACAGAGCACTTCGGGTGCCCGGGCTGCTTAACCACTGGGAGGGGTTGAACTTTTTCATTGGAGGTACAACTGCTAAATATCAAGAATTCTACTAGTATTTGTTTAGTGTGTGTGTGCTTGTGAAATGGACCAATACGCCCATCTAGTCTCCATCTCCATGACCCAAGGATCCCACGCACCGAAGCACGAGGTACTGTTCGGGACGGAGGAGGGGAGAAACCACGGACGTAGAGGTGAGTAGTAAGCAAGTTGATCTAGTTTGCACCAAAATAGGAACCGAATACAGCTCATCCGGCACCAGAGTGTTGGCAAACAGTTATTCGGGATATACTGTGAAATGTTGTGATTCCCTGCGGAGGATGTTTTCTTCGTGGTGTAGTGCATCCTGTTACACGTCTCTTGAATAATCATATGCTGAAAACTTGCAAGTTGATTACCCTATAATAAAACTCATTTTGTACATAAAAATTAATTTTCTGGGACTGCAAGGAAAGGATGTTAGTTAGTCGTTTGTTCTCGTTGTCTTCGTAAAAAATGTCTGCAATCATAAAATTACTCACCATCAATGTCACCACTGTCAATGGCCTCGATAATGTCGTGTGGGTTCTTACCGGCAACACGGCATCCAACAGACTGAGCAGTGCCCAAAATCTCCTTGGTGACGGAGGCAAGGTTCTTACCGAACGACTTCTCGCTCATTGTTCTAGCAATGTCAAAGATCTCCTCCAGAGGAATGTTACCGCTGTGCTTGACGTTCTTCTCCTTCTTTCTGTCTCTTGGTGGCTCCTTAAGGGCGGTGATCACGAGAGAAGAGGCCGATGGAACAACGGAGGCAGTAGCCTGACGGTTCTGGATTCTCAGCTGCACCGTCACCTTGATACCCTTGAACTTGGTGGTGGCCTTGGCAATGTCCTCACCAACCTTCTTGGGCGACAAACCAAGAGGACCAATCTTAGGGGCCAGGGCAGAAGAAGCACCGATCTCACCACCAACGGCTCTCAGGTAGATGAACTTCACTTCGTTTGGGTCTAACTTTGGTGGCATTTTAAATAGTTTTCTTGCTGTGTGACGAGATACAAGTCCAAGGTGAAATCGTTAAAGCGGCTGGCGATGAAGTAATTAACAGGCCCATGAAAGAAAACGAGACACCTCCTTGTAAATTTTTTGGTACTAGGTGCACGACCCTCCTGTGCTTTCTGCTGGCAGCTGGGGACGTGCGACAAACAAATTTGTAAGCACAGTCACGGTTGTATCACGTGGGTAAGGGCCAGGGCTTGAGGAGGGCTTCCGATAAGGAGCGGCTGATTTTACTTCATTTTTCCTTATGTATCAAGTTTAAAAACAGGAAAGTACCTGTGATATTGTATCCTCTCCGCCACCAGATGTGCACCAATTGGAACGCCGCGCTGCAGGAGCTTTCCAGAAAGCGATATCCCGACACATGACCTCAGCATCTCGGTGTACCATTTGCGGGTTTCGTCCTGACACAAACGCATATACCCGTTGTCCAGCTTTGCATCGTCAATCTCCTGTAGTAATTCCTCAATGCCGGTCTTTGCCTTCTGCGTAAGCATATGCAGCACAGAAAGGTATGCGTCGTCTTTCGCGAGGTGCAGCAGTGCTGCTTTTCTCGAAGCGCACCAGTCGTCGAACGACGGCAGCGACGGTACGCCAACCGACGAGAACGGTTTCATCTGCAGCCCGTACAACAACACCTCAGGAGCTTTGTTCATCTTGGGTAGCTTCAGCAGTCCGTGTGAGTCGAACGCGCAGAACAGAACCTTCTGCGCCTCGAGCAGCGTGAGCAGGATGTCCAATTGGCGGGATAGAGACTCGACGTGTGTCTTGGTTGCGAGCAACTGCGGCATCTCCGTCTCCAGCTTGTTCATGTACGCGGCCTTCATACGCTGCTTTTTGTCTCCGGCCTTTTGCTTCTTTAACTTTTTGTTCATCGCGGATATGGCTCCACGTCTTGCGCCGTTGATCTGTAGGATCCGCTCCAGATGATTCTGTGTGTTCTCGCACAGGTATACAGCATACCAGTACGCTGTGTATAATTCCCATTGCTTGTATATCTCGAGCTCGATCCCACGTAGTACAACCTCGAGCATGACGCGTAACTTCTGGTAGAAGACCCACGAGGATAGCGGCATCGTCGGTAGCTCCTCGTCCCCTTCTGGGTCGGGCTTGAAGTAGTCCAGCACACCATAGTTGGTCTCCAGCTCAGTCTCCAGCTTCTCACAAGCAACCTGGAGTGTGTCCCACACCACAATTGATTTAGAGAAGTGTTGTCTTTGCCTGCTTGGGTTTTGCGACAGCGTGGTTAGAAAGACATAAAACGGCCGCTCGGCCTGTGCAAGAAACTCAGTGATCATCGTGTCGATCTCCTTGTGTTGTCTGGCTTCGACGAGATCGTCGCTGACGGGGCCCTTGAGTTTGTCAAACGCAATGCTGCCTGTGCATGTGAGCGAGTTGAGATCATCAACCAGCAAGTCAAGAATTTGCTTGTTCTGCGATCCCATGATAGACCGGTCATCGCGAACGAGGAACAGTTGCAATACGGCGCGCGCAACGAGATGGTTGGTACTGTGTTCGTCACTCTCTCGTGCTTTTCTATGATTCATGAACGCCGACGCAAACCACATCAGCTCGTTAACGTTGCGCACGTCTGTGAAGCGCATCGCAAATCTCATATCCTCGAACATTGACGAAATGTTGGCGAATGCGGCATCGTGGCCTGCGAGCGCAACGGGCTTAGGTGGCGACCGATTGCTGAGACGCCGCTGCACTCCCATGCCGAAGTAGTTCTCCATCTCAGGTAGCGACCCAAAGTAATCTTTCATCAAGGCGAGCTTCTTTGTGACCTCGAGTCCGCGATCCAGAAACGTGAAATCCAGTGATCCCGCCGTGGTCTCCGTCTTGAAAACCTCGACATTCACGCATATCAGCGTCTGGATATGCAGCATGTGCATCACGGCCTCCAGTAGGAATCCCAGTGCTGTAAACGCCTCGCTATCTTCAACGTCACCATCCCCATTCTCCCTGCAGGTCTGTTTTCTCTCGGTGACCCACGCACTTGCGCGTTCGAGCTCTTCATACACTTCGACGCTACCCACCGCGCTAAGATAGTCCAGATCCATCGTCTGCGTGTTGATGTCCTCTTCCTCATATACAACACCGGCCTGTCCCAGTGTGAGTACAAACCTCACAAAATGCAGCACCCCGACCACGTACGCGCGCAGCACAACGTGCACGAGTGTGCTGTCTCGGTCCCTTTCACCTGTGCCGGCTCCAGAGCCTTCGCCCGCTGTCTCTTTGTCGGTGGGGTAAAAGTTACACGCATCAAGCCCCCGATGCGGCGCTGCCATGTAGTTTGACAGAAGCACGTCGACGTAGCGGCACGCGAGGAGTGTCGTTGAGAGCGCGTTGTTGTCGAGCCACGTTGCGAGTGCCGTCATTATGCCGTGTGCCACGCTCGCGGTCTGGCGCGGCGTGAGCGGTGCTGCTGTGTCATATGGTGGATCCAGCGGGATGAGTCCCGTATCCAGTTTTGGGTTCAGCACCTCAAGCGCGTGTGTTCCTTCGAATAGTGAGAAGGACGCTGACTTGGATATCTCGCCGCGAGGGATGGCTGTGTGATGGATGTTAGTCTGGGCGTCTCAGCAAGAGTCTCAGAGTATGGGGAGCTGCGCGAAATGCTTACCGCTTGAAATTGAGATGAACTCATCGGTAATATCGACGTAGCCTTCGAACGGCTGCTGCTGTCTTTCATCATTGAGATTTATGCGTCCAAGTCCTGGATCGCGGCGGTTAGTGGATGGATTCGGAGAAACATCGGATTTCTCGCAAAATTACGCACCTTCGACGGCCTGATCAACCATGACTAGGTCATGCAATGATCGCTGTCTTTCAATGCACTCTAAAGGGCGAGAAACGCGTGCTCTCGTGATGATCTAGCGGTGAAGTCGGTGATGATGTGATCTCGAAAGAACGCCGACCGAAAGCGTGCAGCCGCATAACATTCATACATCGGTGATGTCGCAGCTCAGAACTGGTACAGTGGCCAATAATCCGCTAACAGGGGTACAAATCTAAAGAAAGGAGCTTGATCCTACAAATGGCAACAAATCGTTATCGTATATTTCAATAAAAAAAGGAAGGGAGCACATCAAGAATATCGTATTTTTTATAAGCCTTTTTCTGCACGTCTTCGCTCTATGCACGATTCAGTCCACCGACTTATCTTCTCTAATCCCAGAACCATAGCCATCATCAACCTGCTTAGATGGTCTCGGTCAGGAGCTTGTTGAGCTTGGTGATCTTGGAGGAGATCGACAGGTCAACGGTCCTGTCAGCAACTTCAACGATCAAACCACCGAGCACCTCTGGGTTCACCTCGTTCGTGATCTTGAGCTTCTTGCCGGAGCCAACGTACTTCGATGCGCTAATGGATTTGGATAGTCTGGCAATAATTTTTGGATCCAGGGGCTTCGCAGAGGTCACGGTGGCCTCAATGAGACCATTGTGAGCATCCGTTAGGACGGAGAACTGCTTCGCAATGGCCTCAAACAGAGACAGTCTGTTGTTGTCGGCAAGCACAGACAGCAGATTTGAGACAACTGGCTCGAGCTTCACGGTGGTGGAGAGCGCAGACACGAGCTGCTTTCTGTCGTCGAGAGACAGAGCTGGGTTGGCGAGAGTATCGGCAACCTTCGCGTCCTGGGAGACGATGCTCGCAAGCGACGAGATCGAGGCAGCAGTCTTGTCGATCGAGGAGTCCTTGGCGGCGGCCGTGTAGAGCGCGGAAGCGTAGGTACCGTCAATACCAAACAGCTGCACCGGAGGCTTAACGTTTTTCGCAGCGGTGGCGAGGTTGCGGGCAAAAACACGGGAGGCCATTTCTGCTATTAATATGGGAAAACTGATTGAGCGATTGTGCAGTTTGGCGAGTGTTCCCTGTACAAAAACACGGGGTTGACGATCCTAGTGCTACCTGTTGTCTCTCTCTCAAGGCCTCCAGGGGATTTCGCGGCCTTCAATTTGTCGAGAGAGCGCGTGCTGCAGAATACGCGCGGCCGTGCCGGGAGAACGCGTAGATGTGGGCACGGCCGGCCGGGAGGTGAAGGTGGTGAACTTTTCACGCTCCACGACCCAGGAGGTGGTTAAAGCTGCGCGTGCTCTGGCGTATATTTTCGTATTGCATAGAGCTCGTCTTCCAGTAATGATCAGGTCCGTTTCGCTGCTGCGAGCTGCAGTGCCAAGCGTGGCGATGCGCGCTGCACTTCGGTTGCCTGCCTCACTGCCTGTGAGACTAGCGTCGTCGATGCCTGAGAACAGCGCTGCAACGTCGCAGATATACTCGGCGAGCAGTCTTCAGATCATCCCCCGTGGAGCCGATCTCACGGAATTGGAGAAACAGGACCAGATCATCAGACGCCAAAGGAAATTGTCGAAGACGGCAATTCAGTTGAAGAAGCTGAAGCCCACCTCGCCCGGTGTGCGGTGGTGGAGACGGCCAATGTATCCATACTTGTGGAAGGGGCACCCGATCAAGAAGCTGACCGTTACGCGTGTTGGCAGGTCGGGAAGAAACAACACGGGCAGGATCACGGTGAGACACAGAGGTGGAGGACACCAGCGCAGAATCAGATTAGTGGATTACACCAGGACTGAGCCGGGCCCACAGGACGTTGTGAGAATCGAGTATGATCCCAACAGAACTTCCCATATTGCCCTTCTACGCCATCAGAATACAGGCAAGCTTTCATACATCATTGCGTGTGACGGCATGAGAGGCGGCGACGTTGTCGAATCATTCAGAGCGGGTATTCCAGGCCGGCTCATCAAGGAGATGGGCGGTAAGATCGACCCGGCCATTCTGAGCGTCAAGACGTCCCAGAAGGGTAACTGCTTGCCTCTTTCCATGGTGCCAATTGGTGCCATTGTGCACAATGTTGGTGAGTCGTCCAAGGGCCCCGCAAAGTATTGTCGGGCCGCCGGCGCTTACGCGAGACTCGTCAATAAGATCCCAGAGAAGAAGAAGGCCATCGTGGCACTTCAGTCCGGCGAGCAGCGCTATGTGTCTCTGGAGGCGTGTGCCACGCTCGGCGTGACATCCAACATGGACCACCAACATGAGAGTCTCGGTAAGGCTGGCCGCTCGAGACACAGGGGTATCCGTCCGACTGTGCGTGGTGTGGCCCAGAACAAGTGCGACCATCCTTTGGGTGGTGGTAGAGGTAAGTCGAAGAGTAACAAAGTGTCGATGTCGCCATGGGGTGTCTTGGCCAAGGGTGGATTCAAGACGAGAAAAGGCAAGCATGCCAACAAGAACAAATACAAAGACAGACCGCGTGGAAAGAAGGCCCGCAGAGGGTAAATTGTTTTTCTCATTGTACATAGAAGAAAATAACAAGCATCTAATAACCAACTGAGTGTATCGGGAACGCGTCAATCTCCATAAGTTTGAACTCGCAGTCACCTTCACTATCATTCTGTGTTCGCTCGGCCTCATCGTATTCTTCTTCAACTTTTCGGGCCGTGTATGCCTCTACATATTCAATCTCTGAGTATACAAATGGAATATCCGTGCACTCAACTATTTGATCCCGGCAGAACATGTCGAAACCCTCGACGACCAAAAAGGCGTATTGGGAGACACTAGCCAGCGCGGGAGAGTCGCCTGGGTCGACACCAAAAGTACCTCGCACTCTGCCACGCGGAATAAACTTTAGCGTCACATCGTGGACAAGTATATCAGCGTTCACCTTGTTCTTTGTGAACCGCGCGCGCTCCTTCCTCTCGTGGGCTGATACAACGGCGCGTGGGAACTCGGCTAGCACAGAATGGTTTGCATCACCTAGAATCGCTCGAACGTACATCCGCGAAACTCTCAGAAACTGTGAGCGCGTTAGTCGGTGTTTGTGCGCATGTGGCTATGAGGCTACTTACTCGTAGGACCTTCATCACTCTCTTTTGGCCTTTGTTGAAGTGTCGCACTTGAAACGGAGCCGAGCGAACCTCTTTCTGCAGAAGAGCATCATGCAACCATGGAGTGATATAAATGTTTGACTTGATTCGCGTCTCGCGTTTCAGCGGTCTCGGCATAGGTGTTCGTACAAACACACTCTGTCTGTGCGAGCTACAAGTAGTGGAAGCGGCGTGCAATTGTGGAGAATCGCGTCTCTTTCATTTTTGGTGATGAGATGAGCGGTCGGGTCTTTCACGCGAGGCCATGCAAGCTATTTTATTCGTGCTTCTCCACTAGAGATATAAAAATATAAAAAGGAATCGAGGACTCTACTCAAAGTGCTCGAAATTTCCGAGCTCGTAAAGGTATCCCAGAATCAGCTTGGTGTGTTCTGCCATATGCGGGAAGCTCAGCTTTTCAATGGTATCGAACACCCCATGCACGTACGGATCATCAAGCTTGAACTTGGACTCAACTACCATTGCCGAAGGATAGCCATTCTGCAGTGCAGAGCTGTGGTCCGAGCACGCGTAACCGCATTCAGTCTCGAGCACGGGGATAAGACAATATTCCTCTATGACAAGAGTCAAAAAGTCTCTAAGCGGCCCGTACGTGTGATCTGTAATCATGCCAAAGTGTTCAGGATATCCTGAGTCGATACTCTTTTTGACATATCCGGTCATATCCTGCTGCAGCATGGATACCACCTTGATCTTGTCCTCGCGGTACTTGTGGAAAAGGTCCAGCGACCCCAGAAGTCCTCCTTCTTCGGCAGCATAGAATTGAAACTCAACTGTGTTGTGGAACTTAACTCCCGAAAACGCAATGACACGAAGAGCCTCAAGCACAGAGGTCACTCCCGACCCGTCATCGTCGGCTCCTGGGGCTTTGAGGAACGTGGGTGATAGAAGGTTGATCGAATCCTGGTGACAACCGACGACCACGGTTGAGCCCCTGTCCGAGTAGTCTGTCACATTGGTTCCAAAAAGGGTGAAGATTATCGACGGCTGTACCCACTCCTTGTGCTGGAACAAGGTCACATTGGCCCTCTCGGGGAACAGTCCGGCTACTTCCAACAGCTCGCCGTACAACCACAGCGCACTCTCAAGTCCCTTTTCCGATTTGTAAAACCGGGTGTAGAATCCCGTGAGAGACGATAGCGAAGCAAACATTCTCTCGGTGTTGATCTTCTTGATAAGGTGGAACACCTCATCTTGGTGAAACTCAGAGGCGTTTGTGGGGTAACTGTAGTTAGGAACAGCAGGGATGTCGCCCGTAGCCCTCACCGTGAATTTTTCCGAAGGAAAGGCTTGAACATATTCAGCACTTGCAGTTCCAGGAAAAAACTGCTTGTAATCGTTGGCTACTGCATTGATATCAACGTAGTCCCTCCAGTGGGCAGTGATGTCCATGAAGTTGACGCCACCCTTCTTCAGTTCGTACTTGTCCGACTCCTTTATCCACTGCGCCTCCGTTTCAGAAACAAGCACAAGACGAGGCTCATCGGAATCAAACATCAGCGGCTCGATGGCCGTAGCTCCTTGCCCAAAGGGCAGGTACGCGGTGAACTGGTCAAGCAACCCATTGAGTACACTGTGCGGCTTATCAGCCGAAAACCATTGTGCTGAGGGGATAACAAGAGCGCATCCAATCTGGAAATAAGAGAGCAGTATGCAGAGGGCAAAAGTAGTATACTTCATGAGGTTTAGAAAAAAAGTCCGAGGAACAGGTTCTGGCTCGCGACTATTTAAAGAGTCTCGGGGAAAGAAAGAACGGCGCCTAGATGGTGTAATCAGCCAAATCTATGTCGTGTTGCGCCAAACTACGCTTGGGTCAACCACAATTACTGAAACGGACATGTATTCTCATAACAAGACTGAAGATAGGGACAGTGGTGCATGAATGAGTCACTCTAGAAAATCACATCCTCCTCGGTCTCGGCCGTCATTTCCTCGCCGCCGCCGGCTACTTTGGCCGCTGCCTCAGCATCATTCTCAGCAGCCTGTTGCGCAGCTTTCTTTGCGGCGTTTTCAGCGTCCAGGGCAGCAACCTGTAGCTGCTTCTTCTCCTGGACTTTCTTCAACCGGTAGAACTCTTCTCTATCCAGCTCGTCCAGCTCAGAATTGATGTACGCTATGGTGTTCTCGGTTCTTGGGATGATAACGTGCTCGATAGCATTCACACGACGGTTGGTCACCTTGATGACTTCGTCTAAGATCACAAATGCTGTCTGCAACGACGCCAGCTCGACAAGAGTCTCGACTGACCTCGTGTACACATTCTTTGCCTTCTGTACTTGTTGCCCACCCCGTCCCAGACCAGTCATCTGGAAGTCGTTGATCTCTTCATTGATGTGCACTTCAAATTGAGGGAGGTAGACACCACTCACGTTCTCCTGTCTGGCTTTAACCTGGAATCTCGCGTTCTTCACGGACTCCTGAACCTGGTATCCAATGTTGTCACCAGTTGCGTATGTAACCTCCGCGAGCGAGAATGCAGCTGTCTGCATCACTCGTCCCATCTTTCTCTTGGCCTATTTGCGCGGAAGCGTTAGTTAGTCGTTGTTTTCCTCAAAGTTTCTCTCTCGGCCCACCGAGATACTGAGTGCTGTTGAAGTTGACTTACCTCATCGATTCTGCGGGTGATTTCCCTGAAACGCTTCGTCAGCGCCTCGGACTTTCTTTTCAGTAGCGAGTGACCCTGCTGCGCACCCTTCAACTTGGTCTTCATGAGACCAAGCGTCATACGCGTTGGGAAAACCTGTTCTCTGCGGGAATGTGTTCGTTAGCATACGCTTCCCCTGTCTCACTTGGTGGTCTGTCGGCCATTGGCTATGCCCGATCCCAATCCAACATACCTGTTACCTGCACCGGACATCTCCTATTCTTCAATGTCACGATCTTCAGAGAAACTCAGCAACCAGGCTAATAACTCGCCTCACGAGATTCTAGAACTCCGCGCGGAACCTCTCAGCGTACCATCGTTCTAGGGCCAGATGGCTGCTCGCAGTTGAATGTATGCACCGGGTAACTCTGTTTGTCACTCCCACGACCACGACCATTGATAAATCCAGTGCGAAGCTCGAACCTGAAGAACCAACAGCAGTAGACTACTCTCGCGGAGTCAGACATATAATGCCCAATGAGGTGATGAGTGGGTCAAGTTATGGGGACCTCTTGAAGCACATAAAAGAGGCGGACGTCCCGTTCGAGCAGGAGCTCATCAAAGATCCGTATGCGCTCGCCTCATGGTTAAAATATGTCAGGCACAAGGAAACCAGTAAGGCTTCTTCCCAGGAGCGAGCCTTTGTGCTGGCGCGTGCGGTACGATACCTACCACGCTCGTACAAGTTGTGGATGGCATACCTGAGGTTGCGCACAAAGCAGGTCCTTGCCGCGGAGGAGACACACAAAAAGACAAGCCTGAAGCTCGAATATACCAAGATTAACGCCCTGTACAACAGGTGTCTGCAGCTTTTGGATAAAATGCCCGTGGTCTGGATTGAGTACTTGACTTTCTTGCTACGGCAGTTTCCAGTGATGGACGCCACCACCATACGTCGCAAGTTCAACCAGTGTCTACAGACGCTACCAATATTACAGCATAAGAGGATATGGCCACTTTTTCTGGATTTTGCTAATCGTATCGGAGGGAGAACAGGTTATACAGTTTGGCTGAGATTCTATGAGTACAAGAAGGTACTGCCAGACCTTGTCACTAATGAAAGGACCGTGACGGAAGATGATGCGGAGCTGATCGTTGATGACGACTTCGAGATGATTTTATCCAAGCTGACGGAGTTCATCTCTGGTTGCACCAACATTACTGAAGTTTCCGAAGTCTTCAATGCTATCGTGAGCTCACCAAAGTTTCTCGCGCGACTGGGAAAGTCCGAGCTGGACGTGTATGTTCAATACTTAGATGCTCTCGTTGGGTATCCGAAACACTCCAAGACGGCCAACCTTATGCAGATTGATTTTCAAGTGCACCAGTTTGTTGAAAATGCCATAAGAAAGTTTCCCGATCAGTTTGGCAGATTATATGTCAAGCTTGCGAACTACTGGATCGTGAGGCGCGATTTTGAAAGGGCCCGGGACGAGTTTGAGAGAGGTATACAAAACTCTGTGACGATGAAGGATTTCACAATGATATTTGACACGTATGTCGAGTTTGAGGATGCATCCATGACCCGCCTCGTTTCAAGGATAGACGACCTCGAGGCGAGTGGAAAGACAGACGAGGCCAGAGAACTTGACGTCGAGCTTAATTTACGCTTTGCAAGGTTCGATAGGCTAATGGAGCGCCGTGCATTCCTAGCAAATGATGTTCAGCTGCGCCAAAACAAGAGCGATGTGGGAACGTGGCTGACGCGAATTTCGCTTTTTGACTATGAAGCACAGAAGACTCAGATATTGGATACTTATGTCAAGGCCATTGTCGAGATTGATCCCAAAAAGGTTGAACCCGGCTCTTTACCACTTTTATGGATCGGGTATGCAAAGGTTTACGAGGACAACCAAGATCTTAAGACTGCTAGATCCATTTTCAAAACAGCTGTCAAAGTTCCATTTAAAGAAGTGAGCGATTTGGCTGATGTGTGGCTGGAGTGGGCGGAAATGGAAGTGCGCAATGATGACCTTGACCAGGCGCTCACAGTTATTAAAACTGCAACTGCCATTCCGAAGAAGGGTACGAATATCATAAATGGGGGGAGCACCTCTAATGTTAGTTACACGGACGACAAGCTGAGTGCCCAAATGAGGATTCACAAATCAATGAAACTCTGGTCATTTTACCTAGATCTCGTTGAGAGCTCAGGAGATGTCTCGGCGACTTGCGCAGTCTACGACAGTGTCCTCGCCCTAAAGATTGCGACTCCGTTAACGGTTGTCAATTATTGCAATTTTCTGGAAGAGAACAACAGGTTCGAGCAGGCTTTCAAGGTATACGAGCGCGGAGTTTCCATATTCTCATTCCCCACTGTATTTGAAATCTGGAACATTTATCTGAGCAAGGCCATGTCGCTGCAAGAGCAGATGCATCTGAGCAACGAGCGGCTTCGTGATCTGTTTGAACAGGCTCTGGACAAATGCCCAGCAAAACAATCCAAGGCCATTTATCTGTTGTATGCCAAATTTGAGGAAGACAAAGGTCTGGCAACCAAAAGCCTGCGCGTATACAAACGTGCCCTTGCTGCCGCTCCATCTCCGGAGATTTCCATCGACATCTACACAATTTACATTGCAAAGATCATCGAGCATAAGGGCGCGGAGGCAGCTCGTGAGATCTACGCAGAGGCATTCGACAGCCTTCCCGTACAAACTCCACGCTTTGCCCGGGATATTGTTGCCGGTTTTGCAGCACTGGAAACACAGCTGGGTGAGATTGCCCGTGCAAGAGCAATCTTCAGACACGGCGCGGAGATTGTCACCATGGCTACGAGAAAGAGGGCCAAAGACAAAGAGAGAGACTGGGTGTGGGAGCAGTGGAATCTATTTGAGCTCCATAATGGAAACGAGGAGACCTTCAAGGAGATGCTCCGTTTCAAGAGACACACAGAGGCAGCTGTCGGGAAAAGCGATGAGGAGCTTCTCTCGGGAGCCCCTGCTCTTCCTGACGACAGCACAAAACCAAAGAGGTCAACTCCGGTTGGGTTTGTTGCCTCTACCACTGGGCCCAAAGTCACATCTCAATCGTATTCTGAACCGAAGAAGTCTGCTCCTTCGGCTAACCCAGACGCCATTGAGCTTGATATTGACGACATGAGCGACTAATGTGCAATGTTTTTTATCGTCACAATGTATAATAAATAAATGAACAGAAAAAAAGCAGGAAACAGCTCATGGAGTTGCGAATTTCTAGTTCAATGCTGTATTAATATTACATGTCTTCTATTCCTCAACGTTCCTGACACTGTCGACCCAGTCCTGGGTGCTCATCTGCGAGAGACGACTCAGAGCTCTGGCAAACGCGAACTTCTCCTCGTCAACAGCAAACATCGATGCCTTCTTTGCAATTTTCTTGTCAAACCCGTGATTCGTCACCAGGTCATCCTCCTCAAACTCCTTGTCCACCTCCTCTTCACCAGCATGCTTCGTGAGGTTGAAGTTACCCTCGGACAAGTCCTCGGGCTCGACAAACAGATCCGTGAATGGCGCAGCAGCGGTGACGGCAATGCGGCCATGTGCGTCGTACACCGCATCCAGGAAAGTGATGAACCGTCTCACCTCGTCACGCGAATTTATGCTGAGGTACGGGATATCGGTGATCACAAAGGACGTGAACGACGTGGCGAGCTGCAGATAGTCACCGGCCGCCAAGGGCTGGCCGCAGAGCTCCTGGAACGAGAACTGCGCAACGTAGGGCGGAGTCGCCTTGGGCACAATAAGCTCTCTGCCCCAAATCTGCAGCGGGATGGCCTGCTCCGGCGCGTGGCCCTGTGCGAAAAAGCCATACCAACTCTCGATGTGTTTCTTCTGTTGGCCCTTCGATGCGGGCGACTCGTAGCTGACGCCCGGTTTCGGGAAGTAATAAACGCTCGAGATCGGGCGCGGGATCTTGCGGTAGTCAGTGGGCGAGTTGAGGTAGATCACGTTTGTGAGACGCTTGATCATTTGAATGCAGGGGATGAAGGACTCGCGCTGGATGCCGTTTATGTACAGGTCGTCGGGAGCGCGGTTAGACGTGGCAAAGAGGATAACACCATGATCTGGCTTCAGGAGGATCATCAATAGACGTCTCAGAAGCATTGCGTCGGCAACATCCGTCACTTGGAACTCGTCGAAACAGAGCACTGTTGAGCTACGTGCAATTTCCCACGCCAAGATAGGGATCACGTCAATATCTTGCTTCCCACCGTGCTCTACCTTCAGCTCGTGTGATCTTTTGTGCAGGTTTTGCATAAATTGGTGAAAGTGGAGACGTTTCTTCGCCAGGTGGCTCGGAACTGTGTCGTAAAACAGATCCATGAGCATGGTTTTACCACACCCGACATCTCCATACAGGTATATCCCGTGAGGCACCGGCGAGTCAGAAGCCGAAGAGCCCTTGTGAGACTTGGAGCCACCAAAGACCGAACCAAAAAATTTTGCAAGTCCCTTTTTCTCCTTCAGACTCTCGATATCCGGGCTGGGCGTCTCTGGAGCAGTGTAGTTCAAAAGATGGGTATGGAGCCCCTGCAAGTCCGATATGATCCCACGCTGGTACTGGTCGTCTCTGAGGCGGCCCTGGTTCACCAGATCATCGTACCTCTCTAGCGGAGTAACTAGTTTCTTGCTGTCCAGGTGTAGGCCTCGCGACCGTGTTGTTTCAGAGATAAAGCGCACATGTCCGACGGCTCCGAGGCGGTTTCTAATGCAATAAACGTCCAGGCACACTGGTCTCAAAACGCGTATCATAGTGTAGGGTAGCAATAAAACGCAGTCTATCAAAACAAACAATGCAAGAGCGGAGTCTATAATCGCATGAGTCTCGCCACCGTTCGCTTAATGCTCTGAAATGTTGCGCAGAAACGAGCCCAACGGTTAGGACGGGCCCAAAATGAAATGTGAACGGCTGGCGCATTGTGGAGACCCGATGTCATGTTTATGTCAGCGGGTGAGTATTTGGATTTCTATCTTATTTGTGTAACTTATATTCTTTAACTTTTTTTGTGTTGATTACTTATGTACGATTTCACTTTCCTGCGAGTAATCAAAAACTTGCTATGATCATATTTGAATGACTTCTAGCGAGACGCCGTTAGTTTGGGTTTCTCCAAAGTTAAATTGTTCGGTATGATGTTCACCCATTTCTTCCTTACAGAGAAAAGAAATGAAGTTGAGAAATCCTAAAAGATCAACAGTTTCGTTTAAAAAATTGAAATATACTAATATTCAATTCTCCCATTTATCCTAATACGAATTGTCAACCAATGCACAAAAAAATCAACATATTGTAATCGCTCAATTGTCACGAGGATCCATGGTTGGAGCAATCCTGGCACCCTGTAAGAAAATTCTGGCGGCAGCACCGGAGGCAATGAGACTCTTTACCAAATCCCTCTTTTCTATGTCTCCACCACCAGACTTTCTTTCCTCTCTGCTTGGTTCGTACTTTTTGTTTCCTCCAAACTCATTCTTGTACCTCTCGTAAATCTCCTTGTTGATCTTGTGGATTTCAAAGCTCTGCCAATACAGTCCATCCTTGGGATCATAGCAATACTTTTTAAAGTACGACAAGTGACGCACAATCTCAACGTAGCAGCACTCAGCAGTCTTCTTTGGAGCGACGTCGCCAAAGACGAGCAGGTAATCAGCCAAGCCCTCGACGAGCAGCTGGATGAAGTACGAGGGGTCTCTCCAGTATCTCATCTTGTAGTCACCATAGTCTCGGCAAAACAGAGACCTACCCCTGTCCGTTGCGCCCTCAGCCAGGATCTTGGCCTCGTCAATCCAGCGTTTGTCCTTGTCAAAGGCGTACAAGTGGCAAATAGCAGACAGAGTGGTGCCGGTATTGTAGGTCCACTTCATCTTGTTGATCCCGTCGGAGTCCTTGCCCTGGCCATCCCATATCAGATGGTCACCTGGGTCCTGCATCTTGGCGAGCTGCCACTCAACGCACTTCTTGGCATAGCTCACATACGTCTCCGCCTCGTTGGGGATGAACTTGGCCAGTCTGAGCGCGGCAATGGCACACTCGGCGGTGGTACAGGCATTAACGTAGCTCTTGCTGATGTGCCACATCATCCCACCGCCCGTCTTGCTGTGTGTGTCGTTGTTGTACCCGCCCATCAAGAACCTCACGAGGTCCCGCCCGGCATCGAGGTATTCCTTGTTGCCCGTAACCTCATACGCCATGATGATGGCCGAGGCCACCTGCGCGTCATCGTCGTAGTATATGTCCTTGTTTCCCCCAAAGTTCTCCGCGGCGCAGTAGCCGTGAAACTCGGGCGACCTATACTTGAACAGCACCTTCACCGCTGGGTCAATGAGCGGGGTTAGCTCTTTGGGATATATGCGCGCAGCGTCGACAATGGCATGGACAGCCACGGAGACCGACCAAACGTTGAACTTTCCCTCTCCTCCGTATGTGCCGTTGATCCCGCCATGGGGAGAGATAAACGTGCCCTTCGATGGGTTCCAGAAATGGAGCCACATCGCACGCACCACGTTGTAACCTTCCAGGTGATTGTTGAACGACATGTCTTTTTGTCTTAATAGGTAACAATTACAGACGAATTCCAGAGACAACTAAGTGCAATTGACGAAGACAATTGAGGTTTCAGTCAATGGCACCTTAACAGGTATTTATCCAAGCCTGGAATTCGGACCTGCAATTGCTTTGTGGCGCAGCGTGTGGCTGGGGCCAGGGACATCTTGTTGTCTCCACGTTTCTCGTATCTACTACGCAAGGTTAAGAGGGGGAGCAGCAAGTGGTGGGTGTCGTTTGCGCGCCGATCCCAGCAAGCCTCAACAGTGGCTGAGTGTAACACAGCCCTCGAGACACCAAATCACGTCAACCGTTGCGACCGCTGCGTCCTCCGAGTCCAACCTCGTGACCAGGAGATGGTGGCCCGAGATGCAGACCCAGATAACCGCGATGAGCTGCCCCTGAGCTCGATCTCACGAGGTGCCACTTGAAAAAAAACAAATGCGCATCGTGCTGCTAGATCGCAAGTCGCTGCTGTGCGATGCATGGCGTAAAGCCATTGCCGAGTTCAATGCGTCGCGCTTCAGCACGTCGAGCGACTTGGCGTGGGGTGGTACGCCCGTGGCGCTGTCTGTCCACAAGGGCACGTTCGAGACACTGTCGAAAGAAGTGCTCGGTGGAGCTTCGCCATCCGGGGTAACTACTATTGTTTGCCCGGGGAACTCACTGGGATACCTCGGTGGCGGGTTTGATCTGGCCGTTGCGAAGCTGTTTGCCGTCGATGGGGATTGGAAAGGTGCAGAGAGCGTGTTTCGGGACCGGCTGCTGCGGCTCACCAGAGGCTATGCTCCTGTGACAGGTGCCAACCTGATCAGGATGGCTGATCGGACAAACGCGCCTGCGTGGAGCCTGCTGAGGGCTGGCTCCATCGTGCATGTTCCAACGATGCGCACGCCTCAGAGGCTTTTGGCGCCTCTTCCAGAGAATCCGAGCAAAGATGTTGCTGATGCCCACATGAGAGATCTGTCGCGGTTGTCGGTGCTTGTATACGACTGTGTCTGGCAAGCGCTCTGTGCTGTGGATGCGGAGATCAGTGCTACCGGCAAAGGCGGAGAGGCCAGTTCGATAGAGACGGTTGTGATCCCGGGCATAGGGACAGGCTACGGGGAGCTCCCCGTCGATATGGTGTGCCGAGCAATGGTGTCCGCCATAACCATATTTACAAACTCGCAGCTGAGCGACGCTGAAAAGTCGGTTCTCTCGCTGCACTTTACAGGGGAGGATTTCAAAAAACTGCTGGATTTAGAGGAGCACTGGAAGTTTCAGATTTTGGCGCCTTACAATGCCATTAATGACTCTCTAGAGAAACTTTACTATAAATAAAAAGCCCCATTTGATTGTCTATATTTTATGTGAAGGGGATGATCACCGTTTAATAAACAGCGTTATTCCAATAGAGAAGGCGACACCCGCGAACACAATGTTGAGCGAGCCAACATTTGCCAAGCACCGGGCATAGATCTCCAATACAGGGTACTTGTATTTGTCAGGCAGCCCGTCTCTGACAAACTGTGTATCGGCAATAACCTTCCTGAGCAGCTTTGCGCCTTCTTTCTTGTCCTCCACCGAGCCGAAGAACCCAGCTAGGCGCTCGCTCATCTGAGACTCGTACAGCCCCAAAACGACACCAACACCAACGACGGACCCGACGGACCGAAACACATAGTTCATACCGCTGCCCACAGCCTGGTTTTTGGGTCCAACGGTAGCCACGACCGTCACGACGAGAGACACGAGAAACGCGCCGTAGGCGAACCCGACAATCGTGTACCCTAGAGCCAGGAACGGTATCCACGTGTACATCCTGGGTGATGACTCGTCTCCCGCAAGGGTTGGCGGCGTGAGTGTGAAAACAGCTATGATCAGCGCTGTGCCCGCAAGGACTCCAGCGGTGCCAGCCACAGACACAATGTTTGCCTTTCTTGCCACCTCCCTATCTTCCTCTTCCTGGCTGAGAACGAGTGAAGCGTGGGGCTTCAAGAACATGCCCGAGTACATTGACCCAGCAGATATCGACAAGACGCCAAACGCGTTGAACATGCCCGAACCGGCGGGAGTCAGGTTGTGCACTAGCTGAAGGTACAACGGGATGAAGAAATACGTTGCAAAGAGTGTCATAGATCCAAACGCTGCAATAAGAGCCGTTTTGCGCAAGACACCTTGGAAAACCCACAGCGGCACGATCTGCTCCTTGGCAACGTATTTCTCAATGTACACGAACAAGCCAAGCGCAAGAAGACCAACGATAACCTCCGCGAGAGTCTTGCGAGACATGAAAAACGGCTCACCGTGACCGTTTCCCGAAAAGACAAGAAGCAAACACGACACAAACACAGCAAGCGCAAGCGACCCGCCAATGTCAATACGCTCAAAGTTGGCGCGGGTGAACCTGTGTCTTTTCGCCCCGTTATCCTCTTCGTCCTCATCGATGTAGTTATGCACGTAGAGAATCACGAGCACAGACGCCGCAGCGATGCACGGCACCTGCAACGCAAACATCCAGCGCCACCCTATGGTCTGCACGCACACCCCACCAACGGGCCCACCCATCATCTGCCCGACGCCGAACATCACGTTGGCGTACCCCTGGAACAGACCGCGCCGACGCAGCGGCACAACGTCGCTGACGACGATGCTCGAGAGCGCCGCGAGCCCGCCGCCGCCGACGCCCGCGATGGCCCTCGCGGCTGCAAACTGCGGGACGGAGCGCGTAAGCGAGCACAGGAAGCAGCCCAGCGCGAACCAGAACTGCGCAAAGAGGAGCATCGTCTTGCGGCCCAGCACGTCGGACGCCTTGCCGTAGAGCGGCTGGCACGCTGCGTTCGTCAGGAGGTACGACGTGGCTATCCATGCGACCTGGTCGGAACCGTGCATCGAGGACGCGATCGAGTTCATTGTCGTTGACACGATCGTGCCGTCGATGGCGCACATGAAGGAGCCGAGCCAGAGCGCTGGGATGATCCGCCACAGGTTGGCTGTTGCAGGCTTGGGCACCGGGGACGACGACGGCGGCGACGGTACCATCAGCGGTGTGTCCTCTCGGCTCACTGATTCGTCGCTCATTACTGTGGGTTGAAAATCGGGTCCGCTGTGTCTTGGGTGTGAAAGCTGAAATGTCCTGCAGTGGAGTTGAAGAACCGTTTGATTAGCTCATCGGGCCCTTCTGAGTCATTGAGCCACAAGGTATTTCCGGTGGACTATACAACAAAAAATAAAATATCAACGGCACTCATTCTTTTGACATCATGTTGTTGCAAATCCCATGCGAAGGGCTGTAACTTAATAATCTACGTTACCTCGCTGCTTGAACGGGCGTTTCCAGGTGGGAAACCTCATGCACTGCCCAAACGCGAGCTCACGCGAGCTCCAGTCCGCTCGAGACCCCAGCTATCACAGCTTTCCTACACCTACACCCCTTCCAGTCAAACTCGACACCCAACGCACAACCCAGCACACATCCAAAGCCGAAAAGTGACCAGATGCAGTCCAAGCCAACACCCGACCCAGCCAGTCGTGCGCGCCCCGAGATCGCCCCGAACAAAGTCGCGCACACGCGCAGCGGAAGATGGAATCGATAACCTCCCGCAGAAGCTGCACGGCCTTTGGAGGCAGTGGAGGCGGGCGGAATAAGGGCAAACTTGGCAGATTCAAAGGATGGACTTTTTTACCGAGGGCGGTTCCACTGGTAGAGTGGTTGCATACACTCAAAATTGCTCACTAAGCCCTGTGTTTTATTGCACCGGGCGCCCTTCAAAAAAATAGAGGATTCTGAATGCGGTTGCCCACCGGGCCAAAGAGAAAGTTTAAATAACAAGGGGGGAAATCTCGAGGCCGGCCATCGTCGTCCGCTGATGTCGTATCTTCGAAGTGAACCGTCGATAAATAGTACAGTAAATGCATGTACGACGCATATGCCCCTATAATACGTACAAGTGTAGTTGGTGAAGACTCTCAAAATTCGAGAACTCGCTTGGTCTTCTTGCTGGCGTTATCGGTCCACCAAGACATGACATGCATAACGCTTCGCACTCCTCGGTCAAAGAAAAATTCTGCATTGGGAAGCCGGGCTAAATAAATACCCCCGCGCCGCCATTGAACTTTTCTTCTTCTTTCCCCCGTTGTGAGATATATTCAAAAGCCAGACTCGTTCGTTGGTCATATACAGAAGAAAAAAAACACACAGATGCTCGCTTCCAAGCTCACATTCGCTCTCTCATTGTTTGCAGGCGCATCTCTCGTTGCAGCCTACGCGACCCCCGAAGCCGTGCCCGAGGCATTTCCAGGTGCGCTTGCCAAAGCTGAAGAGGCCTCGTATGCCTGTCACGCCTCGTGTGGGTATCTGATTCTGGCCGCGAGGGCATGCACAAGCTCGGGTGACTCAGACACCGGACCATGGAGTGACACCTGCCTCTGTGCCGACAACTCCACATTCATGGGACTCGTGGATGACTGTCTCGAGTGCGGCTGGTGTCTGTGGTCAGACTACGGCTCGTACCTTACTGCCCCTCTCTCTGTCTGTGATGAGCCAACTACGCCAACGGGTACTGAGTGTGCTAGTGCCGCCGCCACTGGTGCTGCCGAGGCTTCGGGGTCCGCTGAGGCTTCTGACGCATCGTATGCTGCTGCCGCGACAACCTCGCTGAACTCCACCTCCTCTGTCGTTTCTAGCAAAGTGTCTTCGCTCACTTCGAGCCTTGCTGCGACTTCGTCTGGCGATGATAGCTCCTCGTCCTCTGCTGCTGGCTCGTCCGCCGCAAGCACAGGGAGCTCATCCAACATGGCTGCTGGGAAGTATGCCATTGGCGCTGGTTCGCTGCTGGTGGCCGTTGCTGCTTTTGTTCTCTAGATGTTTAAATGTGTATTTCGAGAAAAGGGGTATCCGAAAAAAGGCGTGAGCCATCATCGGCCTCTTACTCTAAAAAGACGTATTATGATATCGACCGTGTGGGCTCGAAGAGCAGACAGGCTCATGACACTGCTGATGTGCCCTTCCTCCCTAGGTGTCAGGACAAAAGTTGAAGCTGCTCACCCACCAGCCGTACATTATTGCATCGCCTTGAAGTAGTCACGTTGCACCCTTGATAGTGCTCCCTCGCGATATCATCAATCTGCGGGACAGATTCTTCTTGTTCGTCAAAATCTTTCAGGAGGCATTTGAAGCTGCCCACCGCGTTGTTCTCGTAGTGTCACAGGAGCAGAAAGAAAATGAAAGGACAGACGGACCTTCATTTATTCAAACTCCAACTTGATGTATATTTCCCATAACGCGTGCGGCTCGAGATGCTCATCGCGGAGATTTCCGCAGTGAGGAAGGTTCAAGTGAGCCTCTCCACCACCACAGTTGGCTCAGTCGAACCGAACAAGAGGCAAGACAAAGAACAGGGGTGGACAGCCGCTTTTCGAGCCAATGGGGTGCCTGTTGTGGCTTTTGTTCCGAGGACGGAGAGAGACTAACTACAGGGTGGAATGATTAACACGGTGCTACGCGCTACCCGTAAGGATCCCACATCCACGGTGTGGAGACACCACACGGCCATACGGGTGCGATCCTGCGAGGAAACCCCCGGGGGTCTTCGCACCCTATTGTCTCTCCACTGGGAAGGCGATCGCATAGGACACACACCTCCCGTGATCTATTCAGGCCGGTGTGTGTGTATTTCTCTGTCTCTTGTTCCAGCTGCCACAACGTTTGTTGTCTAGCCAAGCGGGTGCGGGTGCACCCGGTGTGTTCCATTTGCCCGGGGGTGTGCTTCCCCCCAGTGCGCCGCTGTGATTGGCCGGCGAGACGCGGATCCACCCGGTAGGTTGATCCGGGCACACCCTTTGTGGGTGGCCCGCTGGGAGGAGAGGCGATGTCCCGAGGTCGGGAGGGCGCTGGCGCACCTGTTTTTTGCAGCTCGTGCTGGGGCGTAGGCTACAGCGCCTCGGACATAGGGTGTGCGGGTGCGCTGGCGTGTGTGAGGAGAGGAAGAGGAGCGTGGCAGGGGGAGGGGGAGGATGGGTCGACGGGAGAGGTGTGTGGGCGGGGGCCAGCAGTGTCTACATGGACACGGCACACATATAGATCCGTTCTAGATATATACCATTGATGAAACATAAACATGCACATTAACAGAATAATAAGTACACAGAGTGTATATATATCCTGGTGTGGTCCCCAACCAGGCATAAACGCGACGGAGTTCAAGGTGCACAGGATCCCGGCACCCCGTTCCCCTCAACTGGTGCGCGCACGCCCCCCTCGGTGTATGAGTCTTTTTTATCTAACGGCGGTGGGTGTGGGCAAAGGGTATTTAAAAAGACACTCGCTTGCCCCTCTCGTGTGCTGTCGCCTCTGTTCTTAGAACCCGCTGTTTGACTTTTTTCAGAAGAAACAAGTTGAACTTTTTATAAAACCAAAATATAGAGTCATGCTCAGAATAGTTTCCTCTTCTACATCTAGACGCTCAGTGCTCAGGGCCTTCTCGTCGTCCGCTAGGGTTAGCGCCGATTCGGTGTGGGCTAACGTCAAGGCTGCACCCGCCGACAAGATTCTCGGTCTCACCGTGCTCTACAACAAGGACCAGAACCCTAAGAAGATTAACCTTGGTGTTGGCGCCTACCGTGATGGCGAGGGCAAGCCATGGATTCTGCCCTCGGTCAAGGCTGCTGAGGAGATTCTGTCCACAACCGAAGAGAACAAGGAGTATGTGCCAATTGTCGGATCCCCCCGCTTCAACGAGCTGATCAAGAACATGCTCTACGGCAACGACCCTGCAGGACAGGCTCTTTTGGCTGCCGACAGAGTGGTGACGAGCCAGGGTATCAGTGGTACCGGTGCCTTGAAGGTGCTGGCTGAGTTTGTCAAGGGTTTCCACTCAACCAAGAATGTGCTTGTGCCTAACCCAACGTGGGCCAACCACATTGCTATCTTGGAGAGAAGTGGACTCACCACCGAGAAGTACAGTTACTACAACTATGAAAACAACGGCCTCGACGAGGCTGGTCTGCTCGCGGATCTGAAGGCGGCTACACCAGGCACGGTTGTGCTGCTGCACGCGTGCTGCCACAACCCAACAGGTGTTGACCCAACCCTCGAGCAATGGGACGCTATTCTGGATGTTGTCGCCGAGAGACAGCTTTTGCCCATCCTCGACATGGCGTACCAGGGTTTCAGAACGGGTGACCCAATTGAGGATCTCGCGATCCTCTTCAAGTTCAACAAGGCGGTGGCTGATGGCAAGTTCCCCAACTTTTTGCTATCGCAGTCGTTTGCCAAGAACATGGGACTGTACGGTGAGAGAGTTGGATCCCTTTCGATCATCACGTCTGGGTCCGAGGAGAGCGTGAGAGTCAAGTCGCAGCTCGAGAAGGTTATCAGACCCATCTACTCGTCCCCACCATCGCACGGGTCGAAGCTCGTTGAGATCATTCTCTCCCAGGAGGCTGTGTACAGCCAGTGGTTGAAGGATGTCAAGATTATGAACGATAGACTTGTCGACATGAGAGCACTGCTTTACGACCGTCTCAAGAACACCTACAAGAACCCTCTCAACTGGGAGCACCTCCTGCAGCAGCAGGGCATGTTCTGCTACACCGGGTTGAACGAGGAGCAGGTTGGAAAGCTCATTGACAAGAGTGTCTACCTCACTTCCGACGGCAGAATCAGCATTGCCGGCATTTACGAAAAGAACGTGGACTACCTTGCCCAGGCTATCCACGAGGTGACCACCGCTTAGAGAGAGAGAGAGAGAGAGAGAGAGAGAGAGAGAGAGATTCTAGAAAAAAATTCATGTCCCCCCGTATAATATTTATTATGAAAATTTCACAACAAGTAGCCAGAGGTCGGGATCTCGAGGCGGCCCGTGCCGTGCCCCAGTGGGGTAAAGAACGAATTGGTCCCCGTCGTGCGCCACACAGATCGGGCGGTGACCTTTTTGTGGGTGAGAGCACACCACTTTGCAGCATCAACACCGACCGTCACGAGCCGAGCAACCAAGCACTCTACTCCGGTGTATAAAAGATTGCACAAGAAATATCGTATTGCAGTCCACTCCAGCTCTCAATTGGTATCCGAGCACTGTTATACAAGCTTGCATTTTTCAACATCTGAACAACGCAAGAAAAAAAGACATCAAAACACAATAGACTTTGTTTCAGCGCTTAATTAAGTCTTCTCGAACAATGTCATTCCCCGTCACAGAGGTCCCAACTACTCCGTTCAAGGACCAGAAGCCAGGCACATCGGGGCTTCGTAAGAAGGTCACCGTGTTCCAGACCGAGCACTACACCGAGAACTTCATCCAGGCCATCGTGAGCGCAATCCCAGAGGGCTCCGAAGATGCAGTACTGGTTGTTGGCGGCGATGGACGCTACTACAACGACCACATCGTGCAATTGATCGCCAAAATCGGCGCTGCCAACGGTGTGAAGAAACTCATCATCGGCCAGAACGGTATCCTGTCCACGCCAGCAGCTTCGCATGTCATTAGAACGTATGCGGGGAGCAAGGTCACCGGCGGTATCATCCTCACCGCAAGCCACAACCCGGGCGGCCCAAAAAACGACGCGGGAATAAAGTACAACCTCAGCAATGGTGGCCCTGCTCCGGAGTCGGTCACGAACAAGATCTTTGAGCACTCTCTGGCGCTGGACCACTACAAGATCATCCAGGACCTGCCTGAAGTTGACATCGGCACCATTGGCACGGCTACCTATGGCCCCCTGGAGGTTGAGATCATCGACTCTACCGAGGCGTACGTCAAAATGACAAAGGAAATCTTCGACTTTGACCTCATCAAGGAGTTTGTCAAGAAGAGAACCCCTCAGGGATTCAGAGTGCTGTTTGACGCACTCAACGGTGTGACTGGCCCATACGGCAAGGCCATCTTTATCGACGAGCTCAGTCTGCCTTTGAACTCGATCCAAAACTTTGTCCCTAAGCCTGACTTTGGCGGGCTGCATCCCGACCCTAACCTCACGTATGCGCACACCCTGGTTGAAAGAGTTGACGCTGAGAACATTGCGTTCGGAGCCGCATCCGACGGAGACGGAGACAGAAACATGATTTACGGCGCTGGCACGTTTGTGTCGCCCGGTGACTCTGTGGCCATCATTGCCGAGCACGCGGACGCCATCCCGTACTTTAAGAAGTCGGGTGTTCACGGTCTCGCCAGGTCGATGCCAACGAGCGGTGCGCTCGACCTCGTTGCCAAGTCGCAGGGTCTCAACATCTACGAGGTGCCCACGGGTTGGAAGTTTTTCTGTGCGTTGTTTGACGCCAAGAAGCTTTCGATCTGCGGTGAGGAGTCCTTCGGTACTGGTTCGGACCATATCAGAGAGAAGGACGGTTTGTGGGCCATTGTGGCGTGGTTGAACGTGTTGGCCGCATACGATGCGGCACACCCTGACGTGAAGGGTGGAGCTACCATTGCTGCTGTCCAGCATGCATTCTGGAAGAAGTACGGCCGTACTTTCTTTACCAGGTACGACTACGAGGGCTGTGAGTCTGAACACGCCAACAAGATTGTCGATTTCTTGCAGTCTAAAGTTGACGAGTCGTCTTTTGTCGGTAGCACCATTGGCGATTCCACAGTCACAAAGGCAGAAAACTTTTCGTACACCGATCTCGATGGATCCGTTTCGGAGAAGCAAGGGTTGTTTGTGACGCTCAGCAGCGGTCTCAGGTTTATCGTGAGATTATCTGGTACCGGTTCGTCGGGTGCCACCGTGAGGTTATACCTGGAGAAACACAGCGACGACATATCCGATGAGACGCTCGCCTTGAATGCGTCTGAGTTCCTGAAGGATGACGTCAAGACCGTGCTGGAGTTTTTGAAGTTCAGCGAGTACCTCGGCAGAGAGGAACCCGATGTCAAGACTTAGTTGGTTTCCTTACAGTCATTCGTCGCCTTTCCCTCCGTTCTCCCCCCGTGTTTTATTTTCTTGTTTTACATTCGCGTCGAAACTATTCACTTTATTCAACATTTTGCTGTATGATGTTTATGTCTGTCTTTTCTTTCTGTCCGATACACTAAACTACAATCACGAAGATCACGTATCATATCCCCCAACTATGTAGTCCACAACCGTGCCGTTCCATCGGCACCAGCACTGAACAACCATGCTTCTCTAGGATGCCAGCAGACGCCAAGCACGCCAAGACTGTTGATAACCTTGTGGCCCTGCAGCTTCTTCAAAGGCACGAGCAGCGGGTTCGTCAACAGATCGTCGTACACGGTCCCGTGGAACACGTGGATCGAGCCATCGTCCGAAGCAGAGCAGAACAGAGGCAGCCCACCTTTGTGGAACGCCACGGCACGCACCGCCTTCTCATGGTACCGCAGCGTCTTGTACGGCGTCGCAGCGAGGTCCAGATCGTGCCACAGGACGCGCTTGTCAAACGACGCAGCGACAACGTGGTCGCCGCGCGGATGCACATCCGCACACGACAACCACCGCGCTCCAGGGAGCAGCTTCTTCTCGAGCTGCTGCTGCTGCAGGTTGTAGATGCGGATGTACCGCTGTGAGACGACAACGAGGTTGGGCTTCGTCGGGTGGAACTTGGCGTCCATCACGATGCCGCGGGACTTGCGGAACGGCGACTGCGACGCGTGCCGCGACAGCTGGTGGATCAGCACGGACGCCTTGTTCCCGCCGTCGGGGGACACCGTCACGAAGTAGTCGCCGCGCCGGTGCCATGACAGTTTCTTGATCGTCGAGGACGACGACGAGGCTCCGCGCGATGTGGCGATCACGGCAGAGATCCCGCGCGCCGCCTGGGACGCCGTTGGTCTGAGCCACTGCGCCGCCTCGCGCTTTGGTGCCGAAGTGGATCCACGAGCACCATTCGTAGTAGTAACATTTTCATCATCGTCGTCATCCTCCTCCTCGTCATCATCCTCACGGTCGATCTTCGTCGTCTCGGCGGTGTTGCCGGCGCCCTGCTTGGCGTAACCCCAGCCGTCCTCCACCTTCAGACGGCCCGCGTTCTCTATATCGAAGCCAAACACGGGCGGCACAATCAGGTACACCGAGTCAGCAGCCGCGACGGCGAGCAGCCCGGTCTCCGCTGCAGGGTTCCACTCGAGCGCCTCGATGTGGTCCTCCGGGTTCTCCTCCACGTCCTCAACTATAGCGACGCGGTACACCTCTCTCCCCGTCAACACCTCCCATATGCGCACAGTGCCGTCGTCCGAGCCCGTCGCGAGCCACAGCCCGGAGGGGTCAATCGACAACGCACGCACGCGGCCCGTGTGGCCCTCGTACACCGTGGACGTGCGGATAGGGAACGGCCTCAGGTCCTTCGGCGAGGGCAGCTCCGGGATCAGCGACTCGGGGTCGATGTTGAGCTTGTTGCGGCGCACGCGCGGCGCAAGGTACAGGTCAAGACAGCGCTCGAACCGCTCACGGATGCTCTCGGCGTACCCTGGCACTTTGCGCAGCGCGCCGTATTTCTGCGGCACAAACCCGCGCTCGCGCTCCGCTGGCTCGGTCTGCTCCCACGCGCGCCTCTCCTCCTCGTCCAGGAGGTACTCTGCCGGTGGGTTGTAGCTCTCGTCGTTCGTTGGGGGTGGCAGCTTGGGCGCACGCAGCGTCATCACGTGGTCGGCGGCGTTGTCGTTGTCGCCGCCCGCGCCGCCCCACAGGTCGTAGTTGTGCTTCTCATCCTCTGCTGCGTCGCGGGCTTCGCGATCGCGTGGATGCACGATGCGACCCTCCCTGATGGCGCGCACAATCTTCATCACGCGCTTAGCCTCGTGCTTCGAGGGCACAAACCGCCGTTTCGGCTCGGGCACAGCCGTCAGCGGCATAACCTCCTGTTTGCTCGTGAACCACTCGATCGTGGGCTCGTAGGGGTCCGTAGCGTCGTTCGTCGCTTCCTGTTTCTGGATCCGCCGGATCAGCTCAAGCTCTTCATCGGTGAGGTTCAGCGACGCGCCAGTGTTCTGGTCCAGCAGGCCCGTCCAGCCTTCGGGCAGGTCGATGCTCTCGAGGAGAGCATCCAGCGCAGACCCGCGGGCAGGGCGCATGATCCGCTTACCATTGATGTCGTACCCTATGTGCGGCATCTCGTCGTACGCCGCTATGGGCACGTTGCCGATCGTGTTGAATGCGTCGCGGTCGCTGTCGTCGCTGTCGTAATTTGGCTCGATCTCGGGTCTCAGCACGCGCCGCTTTCCGTCTGCAAACTTAGTCTCGATGTTTTCGGCAGCGGCAACGGACGCGTCTGATAATGAGCGGATTCTCACGCCCGAGAGCTTCTCTGTGAGCGACAGCGCAGCCTCGGCGGGCTCCTCGTCAAAGTCGTCGCTGTTCACGTCGGAGCTGTACTCGCCCTCAGAACCAAGCAGGTCGTTGAGTTCCTCTTCGTCTGAGTCGTCGTTGGATTCGTCATCTGCCTGTTCGTTCTCGTCCACTTCATCTGCCTCTTCCTCCTCTTCCTCCTCCTCGAGACCTTCATCCTCACTGGCCTCATCGTCAATCAACCCAGTCACGCTGAACTCCTCATCGGACTCAGATTCTGGCTCGTCGTTATAGTTTCTCTTCCTGCTCGCAGAGCCGTTGCTCTTGATAGACCCGCTAGACTGCCTTCTTGGCCGTACACTAGAAACCATGGCTCACCTCTATATACAAACTTTTTTCCGAGAGAACTGGCTTGTCTCTTCCAGATCCTGGGCTTCGCTTCTCCTGCCCTCTCTGAAATTTTTTTGGGAGTGTGCAGGAAAAATAATTTTTTTTGGTGGTGGGTCCGGGTAATGCCACAACGGCGATGAGGTTGTTTTGGCCCGTGCACGTCAACCAGCTCGCTCTACGAGAACTCGTCGTCTTTAACTTTCTTTTAATATTCACTAACAATAAATACAGTGGGCTACTCTAATTATGGGTTGGCATGGCCGTTGAAGGAGCCTCAATTTCAATCTCCTGAGTTCTCCACAGAGTGGTGATGGTCTTGGGCTTGGTGAAGAACGTCAGCCCAGCCTTGCCGTAGAAGTTGAGGTCACCCAAGAAGGAGCCTCTGCTGCCCGTGAAGGAAAACATTGGCAGTGGAACGGGGATGGGCACATTGACACCAACCTGTCCGACGTCGATGTTCTTGGTGAATTTCTGCTGCGCAGGCCCAGATTTCGTGAAAATCGAGGTACCGTTGCCGTACTTGTTTGTGTTGATGAGCTCAATTGCCTCCTCTAGAGTTTCCACGTTGACCACAGATAGGACAGGAGCAAAGATCTCAGTGTCGTAACAGTCCATCCCGGGTTTCACATCGGTGAGAATCGTGGGTGCGAGAAAGTTGCCGTTCTCGTATCCTGCAGGCTTGTATCCTCTGCCGTCAAGTGCGATCTTCGCGCCCTGCTCGACAGCCTTGACGATAATCTCCTCCGCTCTCGTCTTGGCCTGTGGAGAAACCAGTGGTCCCAAGTCAGAAGACGAGTCGAAACCGCTGCCAACGCGCAGTTTCTTGGCGCTCTCGACAATCTCACCAATCCACTCTTTGGACTTGCCGACGCACACGAGCACCGAGATGGCCATGCATCTCTGACCGGCAGCACCAAAGGCTGCACCGTTGATCGAGTTGATAAAGTGCGACTTGTCGGCATCGGGGAGCACAACAAGATGGTTCTTCGCACCGAGGTTCGCCTGGCACCGCTTTCCGTTCGACGTGGCCTTCTCGTAAATGTACTTGCCCGCTTTGTCACCGCCAACGAAGGTAATCGCCTTGACGCGTGGGTCCTCGAGGATCGCATTCACGGTGGGCGCCTTGCCGTGTACAACGTTTACGACACCGGGGGGACAGCCAGCCTTCTCCGCGAGCTCCGCGATAATCATCGCGGCGCCGGGTGCTCTTTCACTTGGCTTGATCACGGTGCTATTACCGGTCACGATAACGAGCGGAAGGGTCCAAAGTGGAATCATCGCTGGAAAGTTGAAAGGGCAGATCGAGCCAACAATGCCAATTGGCTCCCTCACCATCTTGGTCTCCATGTCTTTCGACACTTCTAGAGTCGAGCCGGTCAAATCAGAAGTGATGGCACACGCCTGCTCTGCAACCTGCAAACCTCTCAGCACATCACCGCGCGCGTCGGCAAACACTTTACCTTGCTCGAGCACAATCACAGACGCAATTCGGTCCCAGTTCTCTCTGAGCAGCTGCACAAACTTGAACGCAACCTGCTGTCTTTTAATCACTGACGTCTCTCTCCATTTGAGAAACGCACTGTGTGCTGACGCAAGTGTGTCCTCGAGCTCTTCGGGGGTGGACTGCGGCACCTTGCCGACAACGTAGTTGGTCGTGGGGTCGTGGATGTCAAACCACTCGGTAGCCTTGGACTCATAGAACTTGTTCTCCAGAAACGAGGGCGTCAGGTACGGAGCCGCGTCCTTTTTGGTATGCGCAGTAGGGTACTCTGACACGGTGGTGTTGAGATTAACCGTGGAGTAGAGAGCTTTGCCGGTGTGTGAGAGCGTCATGGCTGCGTTTCCTAGTCTCGCGATAGCGCTGATCGGTTTGATCATTTTGCCAGAGGAAAAAAAGGGATTCCGCGCCTGTATTTATATGGGCCAGATCAGAAGCAATTCGCGGTCATCTGGAAGTATAGCCTGAGGGGATGAAAAACTAAGAAACAGAGGGTGTTTAAGTAGAGCGTGGGGGCTCGCTGAAGAATGCGGGGCACCAGGCCCGCCTGGAACGTAATGGCGATGGCTTTCCTTTTTCGCGGGCGCACGACTCTCCGGGCGGGATGCTCTGTCAGGCCGACGGATTCCATATCTGAGTGGACCCCATGTTTCGAGCACCGTTTTTTCCGTTTCGTTTTTGTGTTTGGGTCTCAATTGTGCATTGTTTACTGCCCACGGCTCCGCTAGTTGGCGCGGCCTGTCGTGGGGGTAGGTGCAGGCATCCCACACCTCTCTGCAACTCGTGGTGGGTCAAGCTCATTGATGGTGTATATTGCAACTGGCAATTGGGAGGACATGTATAATTCCGCTGCAGCTGATAAAGCGTGCGCATGAAGAAAATATAAGGCAGCCAAAAAACAGGTACAAAAGGAAGCAAAAAAAAGTGTCAAGCCCGGCGGGGGGGTCGAACCCCCAACCTTGTGATACCACACTAGTTAAGAGTCACACGCTCTACCGATTGAGCTAGTCGGGCTTGCCATGTTCTCGAAAAAGCTTCAATCGGTAATCCCCAAAAACCCCGGTACCACAAGGTATTACCCAATTGCGTTAAGCTTGCCCAAAATCATGCGCACATTAAAATACATATATTATACAATGGCAGCGACGTTTCCCAATCACTTCTTAGTGCTCCGTCTTTTTCTCTTCTGTATTATTTCAAGCTCTGTGGCGTCTGTCAGCATGTCATCATCGCCATTATTGGAGGTGTTGCCGTCACCCAGGCTCTTGAACACCCTCAAGATCAGGTCCTTCGAAAAGCCAGCAATGCGGCCGTACGAACTTCCCTCCTTCACAGTTCCTGAGGGGCTCCCTGCTGTACCTTCTGTGCGAGGGCTGGTTGGAGAATAAACCGCAGTACTCGCAGTAGGCTGTGTCGTCGCAACGCTCGATGACGCAGGGCTTGAACTTGCCTCGACATGCACAGGGGAGGGCACAGGCGGTAGTGACTGCGGCGGTTCGGTGGGCTGTTTCACAGCTGGCTGTTTCGCTGGCTGGTTGACGTACTTTCCACGCTGGCGGACGGTGTTGACCCTCATTTTTCTCGGGCGCGCTGGCCCTTTCTTGGCTCCAGGGTTTTCCATCACGATTCTCAAGGGCCCGGGCCCGGACCCGATCGTATAGTCGGAAACGGGCGAACTGCTGTCGCGTGACCGTTTCCGTGACTCAACCTCCGATTGCGTGGTTTTCGGTTTTTTCATCTCCCAGTGCGTCTGAGGTAATGTTTGCAGTGGTATCTCTGGTGCTGCCTTTGGGATCGGCCGCACTGTCGCCTGCTGTGACATTTCCTTCAGAAGCGTGTGCTGCTCTTGCATCAAGACTGGTAATTCTGTGTCGGTCTCGTCTTCGGACGACAGAAACTCTTCCGCTACCTGCGCGATTGTCTTGCCATTTCCGGTCTCCTCTGCTCCTTCGCTTTCTTTTTCTTTTTCTTTCTTCGTAGCGGCGGCACTCGTTTCGTCCGTGCTGCCCGAGGAGACAATCTCTGATTGAGAAGCGGGCACTTGCGACGACGGAAACAAAAAGGTCAGCCTCCTGAAAAGCGATGATGACCTCTCGTCGCGTGCTTCATCCTCCGGTACAAACAGCGACGACTCCTCACGATCCATCAGCGAGAGCTTTCTTCTTTCCTTTTCCATGGATGAGTCGATGACATCAACGTCAGAACCCAGAATGTCAAGAGGCTTCTGCGATGACATATCATGCTCCCCCTGATCCTCTGCGGTACTCAGAGGCTTCTCCGAGGTTACTTCATGGTCTGCCTGATCGTTTTCCGCTGCTAGAAATTGCGGTGACAGGACATCATCATAATCGTCTCCTTCAAAAGTCTCCCATGGGGCCTCCTTCTGTAATTCCTCTCCTTGAAATCCACTACCGGATGTGATTTCCGGTTGGCCGACGATATTTGCATCTTCCTGTGAATCCTCAATTTCATCAACTGTCACACGATGTTTGGCCGATTCTTGTGGGGCCTGCTCGTTTGAGCTCACGATGCCATCTGTGCTTCTTGACTTTTCCTGTGTGCTTCTCGATCCGCCCTCAATCGTCTCATGAGAACTATCCCCCGTTTGCTTATCAGTCTCGCTCGTTTTCTTCAGCGAATTGAAAAGTCGAATGCGACTAAACCTGCTCAGGTCTGACGCCGTAAACGTGAACGCTGGCAGCTTTTTCTTCTGGGCCACAGAACTTGTCCGTGGTATCCGCGTGTTTTCGTTCTCTGGAGACGTAGTTGGTGAATTCGAGACCCCTGGTGGGTTGTGAAGGGGGAAGATGGGATGGCGCGTTTGAGGTGATGGGTGGGGCTTTGCGGGCACTTGTGCCTTCGTTGAACTTTGTCCTGGCTCTTGGACTTCTCCTCTCGTAGCCGCCGCCTTTCCAGGTTTCGACAATTCCGGGGTTAATTTGCGCTCTTCCCAGTCCTCAATATCGTCGATTTCTATCACCCCCGCCTCCTCAATATTCTCAGCTTGCCCGAACTCTTCAAAAAGTGGAGGTTGGTCCTCCTCTACTTCCGATTCTTCTGCGCTAGTTTCGCCGTTTTCGTTATTCCCACTTCCTTGTTTGGCTTTGGGCTTCTGCGTCGACGTTACAAAGGGCTGTGATAGCTCAGTGTGCATGTTTTCCTCAGAGTTCTGGGCACTGGTTTCGTAAGCGTCCAGCGCAGATGTGCTCACCAGGCCATCGGTCCAGTCGACATACCACTGCAGTATCCTGGAAAACAAATCAGCCTTTTCTTCCATTAACAGGATGCGAACAACATCATTGATATCAGGGATCTGCTCTTCTCTTACCTTATCCACAATCGAAATGGCCACGTTACCGGACTCAACCAGACTGTAAATTTTTTGGAAAAACACGAGATGGCCCAGGTTTTCTATAATGACACTTTCATAGTCGTTTGTGCTCATGTCAATAGGCCTGATAACAGCACAGTTGAACCTCTCAACACCCAGATACACAGGAAGCAGCGGGATTTGCTCCTGCATGCGGTAGATGGTGTTTTCGGCCCCGTCTCCAATTCGTATCTTGTCGAGCTCGAATTTCACCTCGTATGGCACAACGTACCTATTGGTCTGCTCGATAAGTCCAATCTCGTACATCAGGTCCTCCCACGACACGTCAAAGTCGTCGCTGTCGTCCAGCATGCTCGTGTCCAATTCCTGCTCCCTCCGCGGTGAGCTCTCCGCGTTATCGTCCCGAACGCGTCCCGCCGGCATGGGCAATCGCTCAGCGCGCCAGATGATGTCCTGGAGGTCGTACTTATCCTTCCGTATCGCAAACGACTGGTTTCCAAGCACATACACAATCAGCAGCATCGACTTGGTGTGCAGATATATCCCGAACGAGCTCAGCATCGCCGTGGTGAGGAGTCCCATCGCTGATTGTTCGTCCAGGGTTGGGGCCTTGTGAACGAGCACCCGGGTCACTCGCAGCGCGGCGGCCGAGTCCCTGAATCTGGTGAGGGCAAACCGTTCATGGCTATGAATTGGCCCTACCAAATTCTCCAGGGTATCCGACATTGCGGGGAGCACTCAGGATGACGTTCTGGCAACTAGTATACCAGGAGACTCTGTTACATCGGAAATCAAAACATGGATGCTAGTCACGTGATTTTCTTCTCGGAAGTTCTGAACTTTGTGTCATGGGCCTATTTTCCATCTGTTTCTTCAAAGCTGTTGTTTTTACTAATTATTTCGCTTATAAGAAGTTGGTTTGATTTGCCCTGCTTTGCGGAGGAGGCTCCGGGTTTTTCTGTTTTCTTCTATGTTCTTAGTTTTTTGTTTTTGTGTTTAGACACAAAAATTAGAGATGTGAACTGAAAACAAGATTGACTGAAAATGCAAAATAAGCGAGAAAAAATACCAGCAGTCATAAAACTTGCAAAACTTTTAGAAACAACCTAATCAGCTTGCCAAACATAATACAAACAAAATAAATTCGCCGAGCGTGATTTTGTTGTGTAGTTTCCCATAAAATGTTAAGCTCATGTGAGTCTGCTTTCCGCGATAGCCTTTCCTGGCAGTTCCATGCCTCACACAACTACAGAACACAAACAATGATGTCCACGGTACCACTCGCGAGGTTCCGGACTTGTGCAACAAAAATCAAAAATCAGACCTTTGTTTCCTTGTCGCAACCGGTTTCAGAAAAGTGGAGCCGCAGCTTCACTACGTGCTATCTTGACTATAGAACGGTTCTTATTCACCCACAAATAGATAAAAGTGTTAACGAAAGCATCACCAGCTGACCACTGAGGGTTTCATGTCCTAGGGGAGCGTAACCTCATATTGTAGCCGCTGGTAAGCGCAGCAAACGCGGGGACCATCACAACATCGTGCTCGAGTGGACGTTTGGCGATATCGATGCACGAATCGATATACCCGACCTCAAACAGAGAGCTGACGTCTGAGATGCTGAACGAGATTGAGGGCGACGATGGAGGTGAACCCATAGGCTCTGGGGTCGGCGACAGTGGTGGGTCAGTGCACCCTGTGGTCTTTGTGTTTGTGGCTTTCAAATCAGCGTCGTTTTGTGTAACCAGCGTCGATTCAGAGTCTTTGCCGTTAAGAGGTCGCTCGCCCTGTATGCTACCCACATCTGCAGCGCTATTTTGTTGTGGAGTTATATTCCGAAGTGCAAGTTTTTCGAATCTTGCTAGTTTGATGCGCTGAAACCTCTGAAGCTGAAGTTTGGCCCTTCTTGGTTCAATGCGATTGCTCGGTGCCTTTCTGTTCTTTGACTGGCGTATCTTCCTCAGCCTGAAAGCCAGGAGCGATCCAAAGCGGTAGAGCTTGCCGAGACGACCAGGCGACATTTCCAGAAAGGAGAACTTCTTTGATCCTAACGAAGATGAGTATCCATGATGCTGGGGAATCGAGTGGTTTTGGTGTTTTTTATAGATGGAGTAGGAGTCGTTTTACTCGAGGTGCCTTCTACTGAACCTTATACGATTTGTGTCAGGATGGTTTCAAACGCAGTTGATACGCAGCGTTCTTGAGTGTGTATTTATTTCAGAAGTGGCAGGCATATTTGCCCACCACCGGCAGTCTACGTATAAGATACATACAGTCAGACAGACAGAGTAGATAGAACGTATAAAAACAACAACAACTACCCAGATGACTCCTCTCTATTTGACTCACCCGGAGCCACAGCCAGAAAACAATAGGCCCATCGTCCCGATGCGGCGAGACGGGCGAACGCGCAGAGATAAGACGATGAGGTCAAATTGTTTCTCTCTGACTCACAGCAGGCCGCGCGATTGACACGCAGGATTCCAACATATTTATTTCGCCTAAGGTCTTCTCATCGGGTGCTGCTACTGCTGACACAAAAACACTCTTCACCACCTGAGGCTAGTTCATATTCTGTCCTACTGTGACACCCGCTGTTTGCCTGCTCTTTTATTGCCTTCCTCAGCGCCATTCCGCCTGTCACTCAGATAGTCTTTCCCCAGCTCTTTAATCAGCAACGCGTGCAGAATCGCGAGAAAAAAAATACACACACACCATGGACACACAGGTTCAGCTGTTCAAAACTAGCATATCGATCGTTACGATACCCAGAGAAAACTTTTGGCTGCTGCTACCGGCAGTACTACAGCTGATACACAATGCTGCCTCGTTTGCAGGATCAGACGCTGATAGCTCTGAGTCAGACTCTGAAGATGAGGGGAGCGACAGCACGGCAAGTGGTGGTACAGAAGGGTTCGACTGGAGCGCCTCGGCAAGACAAGACTCGTCCTCACAGATATTGCCGTCCCCTGTGAAACCTCAGCGCAACTCGTCGCTCACAGACGATCTTTCAAACTCGATCTCCGCTCTGCCGGACGCAACAGCATCCTCCGGAGAGGATGAGGAGGATGGACTGTTCTTGCACGTGGGGTTCACTCCGAAGGAAGTCACCATAATGTGCAACTCTGGATTTGTGCAGCCTCTATTTGGTGTCGCACTCGAGACATCAGCAAAATCGGCCCTCGGGGCTGAAGTTTTGGAGGAAAGCTTCTTGGCCCTCCAAGTTGCCGGCGACGGACTCAACATTGGCAAACGCGTGCTCGAACTGACCCAGCCGCTTGCTTCAGCCGACATTCCGCTCTTCTTTTTGAGCAACTATTTCTCCGATATTGTGCTCGTGCCCGAGCGCGCAAACTCAACCGTTGTGTCGGTACTTGAGGGAATGGGGTTCAGCCTCTCCAGTCTCTCTGGAAGCTATATGGTTGATTCTAATAACAACGCACCATCGCCAATAGCCACACCAGGATCATTGCCTGCAGACGAGTCGGCACTCGAGACAAACACATTTAACACATTTGCGAAGGCAAACATCAAACCACAGCTGCACCACGGCGTGAGACTGCTGCTAACGGGAGCCAGATCTGCCCACGCCGCTGAGGTGCTCTCGACAACCGCCGTGGCACTTGCAAAACTGTCAACAATGCCAGTCGCTGTCGGACAGTCGTCACTACCATCGACGCCACAGTCGTTTTCCCCGACCGGGGGCAGGCCGTTGTCACCTTTCCCAGAGTACTTTGCACTGACACGCACATCAGCGCAGGAAGTGGCACTCCTTTTGCCCAAGTCCCACAAGATTCGCTCTCAAATGGGCTACAAGTCGCGTGCGCTCGTTGGCTCAACATCAGATGTGTTTGTGCCTCTCGTCATTGATCTGTCTACGATTCCGTTCGACTCAAAGGGTATCGTTGCCGGAGTGGCATCGAAGCTGATCCGCAGCGCGGAGAGCGAGCTGGGGTCGGCGGAGATGTTTGAAATGAGTTATCTATCAATGGCGAAGGCGGGTATCGTGATGATACCGAGGGAAAACGCCCGCTTCGCTGCAAAGGTTCTGGGAGAGAGCGGTGCTCTTGAAGAGCACGTTCAAAAGATGACGCTATAGCGGCGGTTTACATGTTTATAGATTAGTATTGGGAACCTCTAATTGCACCTTAGTAACGCCGAGTAGTTAGACACGTGACACAAGAGAGAGAATGCACCTTCTTATGTATTCTGGCTTCTGTGTGCTAAGCACCGAGTGATAACACATAGTCAGTATTATGTGCGAGCGTAGAAGATGAGCTTCTACGACTCGGATAATTGTTGAGCCAATCGAAGCTGGTATCATCGTTCACTGGAAATCAACCAATAATATGATCTTATCATGTTTAGTCTAGCAAAAAGCCAAAAAACCCTATATTACTTAAATGATAGAGTTGACAAGGTCGCCGCCAAGACTGGCACCAGCACCAAAGATAGCCGCGTTGCCCAGTCTCTTACCGAACCTGCTGCCGAGGTGGTGTTCTTCGTGGCCCTCCTTATTCTGGGTCACAATCTCCTGCTCAAAGCCGCCCTTGGACTTGGACTTGGAGTTGTCATCGGTCACCTTGACGTAGTTCGATGGAAAGACACCAGTCTTCCCGTTTACCACACCTTTCCACCAGTGTTTCGATGGCTGTTCTGTTATTTCTATAGTGTCGCCCTTGTGGAGTTCGAGATCCCCGTCTTTCTGGGGCTGGAAGTCATGCAAAGCTTCGCCGACTAGAACTTCTGGTCTGTCAGACAGAGATGATGAAGATGAGCTGTGAGAGAATACCATTTTGGATGTGTTTAACTTTACGGAAGACAACTTGTGGTTGAGAGTTGTATAAATTGAGTAAGATCTGCCGGATGCCGTATCATTTATATAGTTTTCCTAACCACAATAAAGCAGCCTGAAACGCCCTGTTAGTTACGAGATCTCGCAGAGCAATGAACGTTTTTGGCAAGCGCTATGACGTATTCGCTAAACGTGACGATATAGGCGGAAACAAAAAGCGGAATGAGTATCCATTCCGAATCACCAACACCGGCAAGATATCCGACACTCTGTAAGTGCGCTTCTGCACAGCCTTGCCACAACATACAGACGTGATGACGGGAGTGCTGC
The DNA here is from genome assembly GCA_030557465.1 of Kuraishia cidri. Classification (NCBI taxonomy): domain Eukaryota; kingdom Fungi; phylum Ascomycota; class Pichiomycetes; order Pichiales; family Pichiaceae; genus Kuraishia; species Kuraishia cidri. Next base: position 457,180 of record JAKTPE010000006.1, on the reverse strand, counting down.
TGGTAAGGTGGCCCGTCTGTCTTCGACAGCACCTGTCCTTTTTATTCGTGGGAGTTGCTATTCAGTTTTATTCTTTTTAGGGAAGTTCCGTCAGTTACCTACATTATCGCTCATTTCCTAGTCTCACAGATTTCTGAACGATTTCAAACACAAACACAAGCGCGAATGGTTTAGTGGTAAAATTCATCGTTGCCATCGATGAGCCCCTGGTTCGATTCCTGGTTCGCGCAAACTTTTTGAGATAACATCAAGATGCATACAGGCTCGGTAATCTATGCATATTCGCAAGGTTTTGTCCTTCTTTCGAACGAAAAGTACTGGGGAGTTATATGGAGATTCGCTTTCTTGGGTAACTCCTTGACCAAGCACTCATTTTTTGGCCAGTTCGGCTTGCTATGCGATGGTTGGGGTGTCTACTGCGATCGATCAAACACGGAATAGTTTTCACGGTATAGATGCAGTACTTGGTAGGTTCTCAGGAAGTCTTTTCTCTGGCCTCCACGTCTTGGTGATGTTAGGGCGGGAATTTGTTTTGGAAAGTAACGAGCGGAGGCAGACTGAGCCGCAGACGAAGTCAAGTTTTTGCATCTGCAACAACGTTGCCAAAAATTTTCAGCTGCAGCCCCTACCGCCCTGAGGAGCGATTACTTTTGCCAGGAAACCTGCGACCATTCACATGCTCAAGAACGCATCTGCCGAATCAAACGCTCGCTCGCTCGCATTTCCAAGTTGATTGCAAGGCTCTCCGATTAACTTTAACGATAGGATAGACGTGCACAACACAAAAGGCGAGGGACGCGTCTACGTGCGCTTCGTCAAAAGCAGTCCTACCCTCTCGAGCAACAGAAAGGAGAGACGACCTACGGAGACAGAGTAAACTTTTCGGACAATGGCGGCGTTAACCACTGATACCTCAATTACTGCAGTCGACTACCTGGAGTCGCAGCTGAGGCTGTAAGTATAACAACTGTGATCACTTGGTGAAAAACATCCACTAACTGCTCCAAGGGAGAGGGAGGCCAGAGAGCTGATGCCATATGATCCGAATACGTGCAGTTATTCAATGGGTGCTCTGCGCCAGCAGGTGTATGCATGTCTGACCTGCTTGGAAAAAGATGGTGGCGAACCGGCAGGTATCTGCTACTCGTGCTCGGTACAGTGTCACGGGTCGCATACGCTGGTTGAGCTCTTCACCAAGAGGTCCTTCACGTGCGATTGCGGCACAACGAGAATGAAATCGAACGGGGCATGCAGCATACGGTTTGGCTCGAGCCCCTCCAGGAGAGGGTCCTTCGGTCTTGACTCGAGGCCAAGGACAAAAGAGGCGGCGGAGGATATACCTTCGCTGTCCAACTCGTACAACCAGAACTTCAAGGGAGTGTTCTGTTCGTGCGCCAAGCCGTATAACCCGATGCAGGAAACGGGGAACATGTTTCAGTGTGTCTTTGGCGACGTGTGCGGCGAGGACTGGTTTCATGATGAGTGCATCCTGGGCTTGAAACCAGGGTCAGTCAACCGTAGTAGGTCGAAACCTGCAGCAGATGCAAGTGTCAACCTGCTGAACAGTTTGGGAGAGGCGGGATTGGATGCGGCGTCAGATCATGCCAAGAAGCAAGCGAAGGAAGAGGAGACAAAGGATGATGAAGACGAGGACGAAAAAGATACGCTCCCACTGCCTGGATTTCCCGACCTGGATGATTTTGAATCGATAATTTGTTGGAAGTGCGTTCAGAAGTACAAGGAAGCTTTGAAGCTTATACCCTCTTCAATTCGGTTGCCTTTTGTGGAGCATATCGAGAGCTCAAGTATTGAAGAGAGAGAGGAAAAGCTTGCTGGGAGGCAAGTCAAAACAGAGAATGACGAGCCGGTGCTGAAACGGCAAAAGACGTCTTTAGCAGATCACGAATTCACGATACTCTTGAAAGAGGACTACAAAGAGGGTTTGAAGAATGTGATAACGGGAAACGCACCCGAAAACGAGAAGCTGATCAGTCTCATGAAGAGATTCCCGTTTTTGTACCTGGAGGATCCCGTGTATGAACCACCGGAAGACGAGGATGACGACAGCTCGTCAATTTTCGATCTTGGCTCTCGTGCGTTGAATTCGATACCCAGAGAACAGGCAATCGAAGGCGTACAGGCGTATGAAAACATCAAGTTCAAGCTCACCACTTTCCTGCGTCCCTTTGCGGAGCAGGGCAAAGTTGTCACGGAAGAGGAGATTCGCTCCTTTTTCGCAAAGGCGCAGCAGGAGAGGGAAGGTACCAGTAAATAAATATTTAATTATCGGACAATATCATCATTTCAAATACCACCAACAACTATCGTCTTTACGTTGGTATATTCTTGCACGGCATACTTTGACCCTTCCCTGCCAAACCCACTCCAGCCAACTCCACCGAAGGGCACCGCGGCCTCAGAGATAGCACCAGTGTTAGCACCAACCATGCCAACCTCCAGTGCCTCGCCAACTCTAAAGACGCGCGCGTAGTCCTTGGAGAAAAAGTACCCTGCGAGCCCCACCTCCGAGTCATTGGCATACGATAACACTTCCTCCTCTGTTTTGAACTTGATCAGAGGAGCGAGCGGTCCAAAAGTTTCCTCTTTCGCAACAGCCATTTCCTGCGTTACGTCCCCAAGCACCGTGAGCGAATGGAACAGCGGCCCCAGTTCGGGAACAATCTCACCACCAACAAGCACAGTTGCACCCTTCTTGACGGCATCCTCGATATGACCTCTCACCTTGGCAACTGCCTTTCCATGAATGAGAGGACCGTGCGTGGAGTTCTCATCAAGGCCGCTACCGAGTCGAGCTGCGTGAACTTTCTCAACCAGTTTTCTCGAAAACTCGTCGTAGACGGACTCGTGCACGTACAGGCGGTTCGCACAGACGCATGTTTGGCCAGAGGACCTGAATTTGCACACCATAGCTCCGGCTACGGCAGCATCAATATCTGCGTCTTCAAAAACGATGAATGGCGCGTTGCCTCCGAGCTCAAAGGAGAGCTTCTTGAGAGTCGACGACGCCTGACCCATGAGGATTTTCCCAACCGCTGTCGAGCCAGTGAACGAGATCTTCTTGATCGTGTCGCTAGTGCAGAACATTTCCCCCACAACACGAGTCTGGTCCGAAGATGTGGGGACAACGTTGAAGACACCCTTGGGCAGCCCGGCCTGGTCGGCAATCTCGGCTAAGGCAAGAGCAGACAATGGCGTCTCGGAAGCAGGCTTGACTATCGCTGTGCATCCTGTAGCCAAAGCTGCACCCACCTTCCTTGTGATCATCGCGCTGGGGAAATTCCAAGGCGTGAGTATACCAACCACTCCTACCGGCTGCTTCGTGGTGAGGATTCGAGAGCTTCCGACAACAGACGGAATATTGTCACCGTAGAGTCTTGGGGCCTCCTCTGCAAACCACTGGAGGAAGCTCGCGGAGTACTTGATTTCGCCTCTTGCGTCTGCGAGTGGTTTCCCGTTTTCAAGAGTGATGATTCTGGCGAGGTCTTCGATATTGTCCATCATGATTGTGTACATCTTGCTCAGGATCTCTGCCCGGTACCTTGGGGTGGTGTGTCTGAAGGTTCGAAATGCAGCATGGGCTGCGTCAATCGCTGATTCGACATCCGACTGAGACGTGCTCCCGACTGAGACAAATGGTTTCCCTGAAGCAGGATCAAGAACAGGAAACCTATCTTGCCCTTTGATCCACTTCCCGTTGATGTACGCGTCGGTCTTCAAGAGGCTCTCGTTCTGCAACGACACCGACGAGAGGGACCTTCTAGGTATAATGGGAAAACTCCGAACAAAATTCCGAGCTCTGATCATTCTTAATTAGCTGTTCTTGAGTTGAGAAGAAAGATGGAGAGAGCTGAATTTCTCAGCAATTGTATTTGCCAATGCGGGTTGCTGAGCCGCTCGATGAGGTGCAACTTTTTGGTGCGCGGGCCGTTTGTGTCTCGGGTCGTCTACTTTGTATTCTTTTCAGCCAAATCAGAATCAGCTTAAAACGCAAAATATATACTCGAAATCAAAATCATTAAACATTCAAAAGAGGCCAATGGATTCATGGAGAGTACGTTTTCAAAAAAAATAAATCACCCAACCTTCATAAATCCTACCAAATCCCCTAAACTCAGACTCCACCAATGATGATCGCCTTCAAAACGGTGTAATCATCAATTGAGTACGAGGAGCCTTCTCTCCCAAATCCACTCCAGCCAACTCCGCCAAACGGAACAGCAGCCTCTGAGATTTCGTGGGTGTTGACACCCACCATGCCCACCTCGAGGGCCTCGCCCAGTCTAAAGACGCGAGAGTAATCTTTCGAGAAAAAATATCCAGCAAGGCCAACTTCCGAGTCATTGGCCCAGGACAGCACTTCCTCCTCAGTCTTGAACTTTATTAGGGCAGCAACGGGGCCAAATGTCTCCTCATGCGCAACCTTCATGTCCTGACTCACGTTGCTGAGAACAGTCAGAGAATGGAACAATGAGCCAAGCTCAGGGAGCGGCTTGCCACCTGCAAGAACCTTTGCTCCTCCCTTGACGGCATCCTCGATATGCTGCTTAACCTTGTCCACGGATGCGCTCTGGATGAGCGGGCCATGCGTCACGCCCTCGTCCAGGCCGTTGCCAATCTTGGTGGCCTTCACCTTTTCCACAAACTTCTTTGCAAACTCGTCATAGATGGACTCATGAACGTAGATACGGTTGGCGCAAATGCACGTCTGCCCCGTGGAAACGAACTTGCAATTCAAAGCCGACTCAGCTGCTGCGTCAATATCCGCATCGTCAAAGACGATGAACGGCGCGTTCCCACCAAGTTCGAAAGAAAGCTTCTTAAGCGTAGACGCAGACTGCTTCATCAGGATCTTTCCAACGTTGGTGGACCCAGTGAATGAAACCTTTTTGATTGAGTTGCTAGTGCAAAACGTCTCACCAACAGCACTGGTTCTCTCCTCCTTCGTAGGCAGAACGTTCACCACTCCCTTGGGGACTCCGACCTTGTCGGCAATATGGGCCAAGGCAAGCGCCGAGAGCGGCGTCTTCGAATCTGGCTTCACGACAGAGGTGCACCCAGTGGCAATCGCTGCCCCCACTTTTCTCGTGATCATTGCACTTGGGAAATTCCACGGAGTCAAGATACCAACCACGCCCACTGGCTGCTTTGCCGTGATGATGCGTGTGTCTGGCATGATCGACGGGATGTTCTCGCCGTAGATCCTAGGTGCCTCCTCAGCATACCACTGTAAGAAGCTTGCTGCAAATTCAATCTCACCCTTAGAGTCAGCGAGAGGTTTACCATTTTCCAGCGTCAAAATCTTTGCTAGGTCCTCAAGGTTTTCCATCATCAAGTTGTACATCTTGCTGAGGAGCTCGCCGCGATATCTAGGTGTCGTCTTCTTGAATGACTGAAATGCAGTCTCTGCTTCTTGGATTGCCCTGGTGATGTCTTTGTCAGACGTATCTTGGACAGAAGCACATGGTTTTTCTGTCGCAGGGTCAATTACATCGAATGCTCCATCTCCTTTCACCCATGAGCCATTGATGTATGCCTCGGTCTTGACAAGTTCTTCGTCCTTCAAAGACAGCGGAATAAGAAGTTTTGATGTGGTTTGCGCCATTTTCTGTTCTGATATTCTTTGGCATTTCAGAGAGCAAATGTGACCAAAATGGAGCAGAACTCTGGGTTTTTATATTCTCATGAAAAAGATATTTTGCTTTGCTTGTGATTGCTATGGGAACAACAATAGTGTTGAGCCGCACGACAACCTGCAGCATCGCCTAATGCGCAGCGCAAGCGAAGCGTGAACGTGCCGCAAACTTGATTCTTCTAGAATCAGCATTTGCACCTTTTGTAGAATCATATCAGTTCGTTCTTCTTGAAAATTCTAGATTATGTACAATAAATGTGATAAAGGTGATGTAACCAGATTGTGAGCTAAGGAGTAGCGTCCACAACATGCAGCACTCACAGCACGCAAGAAGACTTGCTCTTAGTCCTTCTTGTCTTTCTTCTCCTCTTCGGCAATTTTGTCAAACTGAGCCTTCCAAACCGTGTCACCCTCTTCTTTGGAAATACCTGGGAACAGAACGTCAAAGACGTCGCTATACCAGTCTGCAGGAACCGGCGTTAGACCCTCCTTGACGTTCTCGGGAAGCTCGTTCCAGTCAGCCAGGTTGTCCTTAGGGAAGATCACAGTGGTAACACCCGACCTCTTGGCAGCTATCGTCTTTTCCTTCAATCCACCAATTCTGAGCACTTTACCTGTTAGTGTCAACTCACCGGTCATGGCGACGGTAGGCAACAAGGGCCTGTCCAGTGCCAGAGACAGGAACGAAGAGGTCATCGCCACACCGGCAGATGGACCATCCTTTGGAGTAGCACCCTCGGGACAATGCAGATGAATCTTGGCCTTCTCAAAGAATCTGTTCTCAGGGAAGTTCTTGGCGAGGAACATCTTCGAGAAAGAGTACGCAATTCTCGAAGACTCCTTCATCACATCTCCCAATTGACCGGTAAGTTCCACCTTAGGCGTTGAATTTTTGGTGATTGCTTCCTCCAGAACAGACTCAATGTACAGAGCAGCGCCGCCCATGGATGTCCATGCCAGACCCATCACCACACCTGCTGGGGTAGTCTCGTACAAACGGTCGGCAATGAAAATAGGAGGACCAACATAATCCTTCAAGTTCTCAGGCGTCACCTCAACCTTGTAGTCCTCTGGGACAACAATCTGCGGAATCTCAGGTCCTTCGTCTTCCTCTGTCTCCTTTTCTTCAGCCGGGCTAGCGGCCTCGGACTTTGTTTCGGCCTCTCTCTCCTTCGCCTCCTCCTCCTGAATTTCGTCAATCTCCTCCTCACCGATCTCCTTCACTACATTCAACGCAGCTTTGCGGTAGATCTTCTCAATCTGCTTCTTCAAGTTTCTCACACCGCTCTCACGGCAGTAGTTCTTGATCAGAGTCTGGATAGCAGCCTCGCCGAGGTCAACGTTCACATTCTCCAAACCAGATGCCTTCTTCGCGTCTGGCGCCAAATACTTCTCTGCAATCTTGATCTTCTCATCTGCAATGTATCCAGAGATCTCGATCACCTCCATACGGTCTAGCAATGGACCAGGGATCGTTCCAAGCTGGTTGGCGGTACAAACGAAGAGCACCTTCGAGAGATCGATTGGTACATCCATGTAGTTATCCAAGAACGAATTGTTCTGCTCCGGATCCAGCAGCTCAAGCAGAGCGGCGGAGGGGTCACCACCGTTCACGCTGTGGGTGTGGGAAATTTTATCAATCTCATCAATCAAGATGAGTGGGTTCTCTGTCTGCGTCTTCTTGAGGGCCTGGACAACTCTGCCCGGGATGGCACCAACGTATGTTCTTCTGTGACCCTTAATCTCAGAAACATCACTCAATCCACCAACGGAAAATCTGTAGAATTTTCTGCTAAGCGCTCTGGCAATGGACTTACCAATTGAGGTCTTACCAACACCCGGTGGACCAACGAAACAGATGATCTTACCGTTGATTTTGTTCAAAAGCTTTCCAACAGCAATGAACTCAAGGATACGGTCTTTGACATCCTTGAGGCCATAATGATCGTCGTCGAGTACCGTGATGGCCCGCTTAATGCTGTACTGATCTTTCGAAGCTTTGCCCCATGGAATCTGCGTCAGCCAGTCAAGGTAGTTTCTAGTCACAGTGAACTCAGACATGAGGGGTTCCAAGGTTGACAGTTTGTTGATCTCATCATCGTAAACCTTCTTCACCTCCTCCGGCATGTTGAGGTCCTTGACTCTCTCATTGTACTTGGCAATAAGTTTGTCGCGACCGTCATCAATACCCAACTCCTTTTTAATCCATTTCAGTTGTTCATTCAGATGGTACTCTCTGTGCCTTTTTGTCATTCTCTCCTCAATGTCTTTTTCAATCTTCTTTTGCAACTCCTTGTTCATGAGCTCTTTCTTCAAGATAGTCAATGCCTTTTCTAGCCTCTTCTCAATGTTTCTGCAGTCCAGAATTTCCTGCAGATCCTTTTCATTGCCGGCAGTCACTGCTGCAGCGAAATCAGCCAGCTTTTCGGGACAGTTGAAAATGTCATTATGCAAGGAGGCACTAAAAGTTGCCAGCTGATCGCTGAACATCTTGTTCAGACTTGACATCTCCTTGAGCACCTCCAAAATAGCAGCAGTCAACGAATTAATGATAGGATTATTCTTCTCAAAAGGTTCATCCTCAACGTTAGACACATTCACCACAGTTATTGGATACTTCTTCAAAAATGCCGTTGGATTGTCCTCATCTTCATCCTCTTTTATGATCTCAGCCTCTCTTGGCTGAGATTCCTCAGTGGACTCGAGCTCCTCGGTAATTTTTGGAATGTCACCCTCCTTCTCACCGGTTATGCCTTCAATGATTTCCTTTTTTGGTTTGACAACCTTGGCCTTCACCTTAGTCGCCTCCCCACTTGGCGCAAAGAGCTCATCGATTCTAATTCTCTTGTGTGGATAAAGAACAGTAGTGAGAGTTTCGACTCCCGTTTCGTTATCCTTGGTGTAAACATTCGAGGTGATTTGCGCAAGAACACCGGTCTCGTACACTTGATCTTTGCTCTCGATTATATCGGACTCTGCATTCTCATCCTTGAACAAGAAACAGCCTATGAAGGGGTACTGCTTATCCAGCGACTCCTTCACTGCTTTGATGACATTCACGTCGGTGATAATCACAGCCTTGTAAAACCCGGGGAACAAAGGACGCCGGGAGATTGGGAGTGCAATGATCTGTGGATACACCTCCGGAAGTTCGAATGCAGTGCCAGACTTCTTGGCCCCAGAAGAGGAGTCTCCCTCACCATCGCCGGCGCTATCGCCGGAGCTAGACGAAGGTGGAGACGCAGCAGCCTTGGATTCCGAAGAACCAGTCTTACTCCTGGCTGATCTAGACGAAGGGGTGTCGATCTTCTTATCCTTAGGCGTTTGTTCCTCAATGTTGTTATCCTTAGGAACTTCTTCATTTGCATTGTCTTCGCTTGGCTTCTCCTCGTTCGATTCCGACTCCGGAACCGTGCTCTCGTCCTTCTTCTCAGACTTTAAAAGCAGCGCGTTTCTGAAGTTGTTGTTGGGAGTGAACATGGAATCGACCTGAAATGCTCTAGGCTGACCCACCTCACCACGCCTGCCCCGGAATGGCATTCTCATGATGTCTTGTATCTCATCGTCAAGCGACTTCTTTATTATGGACTGCACTTGGAAGTTGGAAAGCTGAGAGGCAAATCTCCTAGCGGAAAGGGAGCTGCGGTTCAGCTGCAACGCCCTTCTCGCACAGATACTAGAAGAAAGCATTTGAGGGCCAGAATCTTGTCACGGATTGAGCCTATAGTCAATATTTGCCCAGTTAGAGCCACCGAGATCCGTGCCGTTTGCCACGCAGAGGTTGATGGTCGATGGGCTTCATTTGTCAACCTGCACAGTGTCGTTGACCGGGCCCGCCCCGGAGCCGGGTAACGCTTTCTATGCTGAGAGTACACGAAATGGTTCAACTATCAGATCCAACTCCGCAAGATGATACAACCCATATGAAAGCCACTAGCCACCCAAAAATAGGGCAGCTCGAGGAAAAGCTTTTTTGATATCATTCTTCATTTTTCTATAGTACAAAAGTCGATTAGTCAACGGGACAGAAGGGCAGGAGGATTCTAGAAGGCAGAAGCTTCTCACAATAAATAAGTTATGAAGTGCATGGAAAGGCAATAAATAAGCACCCGGGGTTTCCACTCGCTGTTCCTCATTCTGGTACTTGGTCCAGTTCACCGCCATGTTGCCAACCACGGAATGCAGGTACTCCAGAATCGGCACAAACCGAAGAGCGAGGAGGACACATCCTCTAGAACCCGCTCTGATAACGATACAGAACGTTTTCCCCGTGGTGGCCATTCGTAAGAGATGCTAGCTCTTCAGTCTCCGACACGACTCCATTGACGTTGTCATTCAGATTTAAGCTCAGCGTAGCTTCGTCAACTCTGTCTTCCTGTTTTATGAGTTCGTCATTGATGTTTTGTATCTCGTGGCTCAAGTCGCCTTGGGAGCCCGCTATCTGGTCAAGCTCCGCAGGATTATGTGCTTCACTGAAGCGTTGATCAAACGGTTGTGTGTATCCTGATGCGGACTCTGGTTGTTCTTCATATTCTTGTTCATAGAGCTGCTGCACGTACTGCTCGTGCTCTGCAGCTTGAAATGACCGTTGGTCGTTAACTATTGGCTGTCCTTGTTCTTGGTATTCAAAGTACTGCGACTGGGATTGTTCAGGCACAACTGGTTTTTTCCTCAGCTCTCCCCTCTCCTGTTTCAGAGCCTGTTGTTCTCTGTATTTTGCGAGATATATCTTTAGCACCTCGGAGTAATTCTCAAACCCCAATGACGCCATCGAGTAGAGTATGTCCTCGCCATTGATTGTCTTCCTTTTCTCCATAAGACATTTGTCGGAGGCCTCCGATGTGATGAAAGAGATAAACTCACTGACGCACTCCTGCATGCATTCTTTTGCATCCTTCGACACCTTTGCAGTCGGAGGCAATGTATTTTTCATCAGTCTGGCGACGTTAGCGATGGGAAGCCATCGGTCCTGTTCTCTCAGCTCCACCTCGTGGAGACTCGGACCGCTCAACGGCGGTGTATCGGACATTGCTCTGGGATTTGAAAGATTGGCTTCTTCAGCGAAGGAGCAAAAGGAAGCGGCCAGACGGGAGTATAAATACCGAGCAGGACAGTAATTAACCAAGATGGGGAACGGCTCTGGTCTTGTATGGGAAAGGGGGTGGAGATGGTACACTTACTGGGGTCAACTTTCTGGAGTTTGTTTATGACACTAGCCACGCTTACTTTTTACCGCGAGAACAGCAGTACCCAGAAACACGCTGAGAGCGCGTAAATCAGAGCACTGGGATGAGATGTGCTGCACAGGGCCGCGTAACCGTCGGTTCTGCGGGTGGTTCAGCGCGATGAGCTGGTGGTGCGCGCGGGCCGAAATTAGTATAGTGCTGGCCTCTTTCTGGCCCCAAGAGCTTATCCTGTGTCCGCTTTGACCAGGCACAAACCACCGGCGCTCTCTTTTTTTCTGACTTGGAAGGCTGGAATGCTCCGCTAGAGCTATCATGAGCAAGCGAAGCACACCACGGGCTGTAAAGGGCCGGGGACAAGAGGCACTAAGCCCCGATCTGCACAATGCCAGATCAGGTACCAACGCTATCGGCCAGGAACAACACCAAGATGACGAGTTTCTCAACCGTTCTGCCACGGGCGCCACCATGCTAATGCTGGGCCAGCTTTTTGCCAAACTGAGCACCTTTTCGCTCAACCAGCTGGTTATCAGATTTCTAACGCCGAATGCGCTGGGGGTGACGAGCTTTATAGAGTTTCTGATCGCGTCTGTCCTATTTTTCAGTCGCGAGGGTATCAGACTCTCATGTCAGCGTTTGGAGGATCCTCGGGAGACCACCGAGGAAACCAAAACTACAAAGGGCGACGGCAAATTATGGAGTGGTTCTAGTGCGGCAACGTTGCAAAATATTATTAATCTTTCGTTCATACCCGTCATGATAGGGGTGCCGATAACGCTGGTGCTCCTCTATACCCAACTCCCCAACCACAGCACAGAGAACGTCACAGAGCTGTTCCATTTTCGATTGTCGATATTCTTGGTCGCCTTGGCACTCTTGTTTGAGCTTTTGGCGGAGCCGTTTTACAATTTGAACCAGTTTGACCTCAACCTGAGAAAGAGAACCAAGGTGGAGAGCTTGGCGGCGCTGATACGATGCATATCACAGTTTTCCAGCATCATGTACTTCCGCATGGGTCACAAACAGACTGTCGAGGATAATTCAGTTATTCTTTCGTTTGCAATTGGACAGCTGAGTTATTCGTTGACCCTGTTCTTGTCCTTTTTCATTGGTTTTGTCAAGCTCAAGAGTACGAAGTACATGCGTAATACGCTGTATCCCAGTCCAATACACAGAAAAGAAGGAGGCCCGTATTACTTCAATAGGACCTCATTGGAGTACTGGAAAACCATTTTTTTGCAGCTCATTTTCAAACACATACTCACAGAGGGGGACAGATTCCTCATTAATACCTTATGCTCAACAGAGGAACAGGGACTTTTTGCTCTGATAAGCAATTATGGCTCTTTGATAGCCAGACTGTTGTTTGCGCCAATTGAAGAATCGATCAGAATGTTTCTCACGAAACTTTTCTCATCCGCTCAAGCGAACTCCTCACTAACAAAACGCAAAGAAATCCTGCTGCATATCTTGACGCTTTTGTTGAAGCTGTACATCTACATATCCATGATTATCGTCATATTTGCACCAATCAACTCGAGGTTCCTACTGGGCTCTCTCATTGGTCGCAGCTGGTCCAAATCAGCAGCCGATGCGAATCTCCTATACACAGCATTCAAAGCATACTGGGCTTACATCCCCTTTCTGGCCATAAACGGCCTCACAGAAGCCATTTTTTACTCTATGGCAAACGATCCGCGAGAGCTGAGACAGTATTCGAGAGTGATGGTTCTCTGCTCTGTAATTTTCGTGCTCAGCGCAGTGGGGTTGATCAAATACGCCCACCTCTCGATTGTTGGACTCATCATTGCAAACAGCATCAACATGGCTTCCAGAATAACATACTGCTGGCGGTTCCTTGCGCGTTCATACGCAGACGAGAAGGAGCTGCGCCTTAGCTCTGCAGTCCTGCAAAGCGAGTACGCTTGGACGTTTGGTGCCGCCGCCCTCGTCTTTGGAGTTCATTGGAAGGTGCTCGGGCTCGAGACGACCTCCATTGTTGGGCTAGTAAAAAGCGGCGCGCTAGCAGTGTGTCTTCTGACATGCATTATCGTCGCAGAGAGAGAACTTGTCGTGTCGTCTCTTCTCAGAATCGGTCGGGTTAGATCGCTAGTTGATAAGATTAAACGGGAGTAGAGATAATTTTTTCAGACGCATCTAATACAAGCAGCATAGATCATGATGACATTAACAAAGGAACACAAAAAAATAAATAATAAAAGAGCTATCCTGGGGAACAACGAGTCCCGAACAGAAGACGTAAACAGTACTATAAAAAACCCAGCTCTAGAGACCTTCTCGACAGACGGGGCATGTTGTAGATCTTAAAAGCCAATTCTTCAAACACTCCCAGTGAAATGAATGATTACACCGCAGCATACGCACATCCGCATCCTCGTCATCCAAAGACATGAGTTCGCGACACACAGCGCACGAGCCTCCCGTCAGTTCAAGTGACTCGCAATTGCTCTGGAATGTGGCTTTGCTGAATCGCTTCAGCTGTATCGTGCGCCGCTGTAGCCCAATAACCTCCCTTGAGTTACCTATGATGAGCCTCAAACAACTGTAAGATGACGGCAGGATGTGCAGGGCCGGAATGGAGAAGTTGTTGATAAAGATGGAAGAAAACACAAGAAGCATGCACAGGCGGACAACGTTGAAGAAAACGTCAAAGAGTGATAAGAGCTTGCACTTAACGCCCCACAGATGATCTGTATTCGTGTGTTGCTGCCAACGGTGTTCCTGCCAGTTGAGGATGTATGTGAGGGATGTGCGAACGATGAAGGGGTATAGGTTCAGGATCTCGAATCCAAAGATATAGAGCAGCACATTGTTGCTGTCACCACCGTTCGCAATTTCACGCTTGAACCACTGTATCAGTCGGATGTCGATGTAATGCATAAGCACTATGCCAAAGGCAAAACGGAGATGCACCATTGTCTCATTGCCATACTGTTCCAGCGAGTGAATGTTGAAAATCGAAGCAACTCTGTCGATCGAAAGATAGTGGAAGCACTTGAGCAAAAAGACGCACAAAAACAATCCGCCGTACTTTAGCCCACCGCTCAGGTTGAAAGATTCCTCACTCAGGGATCGCACCATGATAAGACCCATCACGAACTCATACAGCGTGTAAAATACCTTCTCCTTGAGGTTCTCGATCTCTGATTTTCTAAGCGTGCCGAAGAAAAGCCATTTCCCGAAGTTGCACACGATATACAGCGAGATAAGAAAAACGTTGACCAAGCCGAAGTTAGACGCGTACACCAGCTTGAAATACTGATGTGGCGACATCTGTTTGTATATCGACAGGTAGAATAGCGTTCCGGCCTGATGGGGCGAGTTAGTGAGCTGATTGTGGCAAACGTAACATAAAAGATGTACATACAGCGCCGAAACCGACACCTGTCCGCCGTGTCACCATAAAATCCAGTGTGAAAGCAGTAGACACACACAGAAGTAAAGCACCGGTGGAGTTTGAACAATATAGTTCTGAGCTTTTTTTTGCGCCAGATCTTGATTGCGCGGTCAGAAGACGGAGATCGAGATGATGATAATCTCGTGCAAAGCTGGCGGCAACGCTGCGCGTGCGCATGCCATCTGAGCATGTGACACTTTCTGGGGGGCTTTAGATTTATCGATACTCAATTTATTTGTTCGAATTTTAGGATTAAAAAAGTGGATAAAATATTCAGAGCCGGTTCGTAGGTTTTTTTTTGCTCGGCTGAGAAGAGAAGAATAAAGGGTTTTCCAGTGTAATACTGGAAGCACGGTGAAGAAGTCAAAAAAGGGTATCGTTCAATTAGTTTAGGCAGATGGAACGTTGGTGGTGGCCTTGTTGATGCTGATTCCTTCGAAGTTGAAGGCGTCAAAATTCCCAGGCTTGATTTCCAAAAGACACGTTTCCTGCTCGACGCCGTTGAAATCCCACTTTGGCTCTTCGTCTGTACCAAAGGAGTAATAAACCTGCTGGAGAGTGTCACGCGACTGCTCCCTGTTAAAGTAGTTGAACGGAGTGAACACGACCGACGACTGGGCAGTGGAGAAAATCGTGTTCGGAATATCGTTGGTGTTGGGCAAATGGTGCAAGCCGAGATTGAACCAGACAACAAGATCCTCACCATCGACGCTCTCGCCGTCCAAGAAGTCGCCAAAGTTGACCGAGGGGTCCCACAGATCTTGGGCGTTGAGCGCAGAAGAGGACGACCGCTCGGTGTCCTTGTGCTTGGTGACGAACACATCTGCATTGGCCCAGTTGGCATTCTCAGGTATCAGTTCGGAGTATTTAACAATACGGTGAACTGGAGAAGCACCTGGAATAATACGGTAGGCTCTTGGGTTGCCGTATGTGTTGTTCTCATCTGCGGACTCAACGAGCAGGGCACCGGCGCCATTAGCTGGCCATGTGATGGAGTCCTCGGTGTCGATAACGGTGCGCTTTTTCTGCTTGGTGTTGCGCTTCTTGCCCTTGGCCCATGGGTATTCGACGTCAATGTCTATAAAATCAACGCTCGAGACTCTGTTCTTGGTTCCGGCAATGTCAAAGTCAGCCTTGAAGTTGATAACGTGGTCATGGAACGAGCCGGAAAGCACATCGCTAATGCGATATCCGTATGGGTCACCAGTCTCCGGGTTGTAGTAAGCACCCTGGATGAAACCAGCAGCGCGCACAGACACCTCAAGTGTTCCATCAAGGAAGAACTTGTACGAAAAGTTGTAGTCGTAATTGCCAAGGGTTGAGATGGTCCTGATGTTAAATGTTGGGTTTTTGGTCGATGAAACGTACTCGGTGCTGGTGTGACGCACCAATGGGTAGTCCTCAACACCCTCAAACGCACAGTATGTGTTGTTCTGCATCGTGCTCTGGCCATTAGAGTGCCAGGTGGAGTTGAAGAATCCAGCATTGGCCGGACAGTCGTAACCTGGAACAAGCCCCCACGCCGCGTTACCGAAACCATAACTGCGGTCGAGATAAACGGTGTTGGACTGGAAAGGATCATCGCCGGCGTACTCGGCGATAGCTTCTTGGAGACCAAGCTCGTAGAGGATACGCTCGCCTTTGAACTTGATGTCGTAGAAGGCGAGGGCGTTGTCCCTGTCCCACGATATGTAAAACGACCAGTCCATCCACTCAAAGTAGCGCTCCTTCTCGTCGTGGACCCAGCGGCGGCCGTTCTCCTCGACGAGGGTTGGAGCAAGGCGGTTGTCAAGATCCCTGATCTCATCTCCCTGCTGTCCGATATAGGTCCACTGTGTGTCGGTGCTATTGATACTTGGGAGCTTCACAAAATCATCAGACTCCCATGCCTCACGGAACTCCTCGGCTGTCTCGTATATCTCGTTGTTGTAGACAAACTGCATCACTTCAAACTTTTCCCAATCACGGCCCGTGCAGTTAACCTGAAAGAACAAGCCCGTTGGCAAGATGTCACTGGCGTCGTAGTCGTTGACAATGAAGCAAGAAACCCAGTTGCTTTGGGTTCTCGTAACGTTGTCGTATACCATTGGGTCAGTACCCCAGCACGTCAAACTTGAGTTATCGAGACCGTACGTTGGGCTGTCGGTGATGTCTTCCACAACAGGGCGCAAAGTTTCGGTCTGCAAAACTTTAGCGTAGAAGTAGCCAGCGGTGTCCCACCTCAACTCGTCTCTGAATCCGTTCTCGAATGAGACCTTAGACTTCGTGTACATCCAGTCCAAAGGCACAATTTCAGTTTTGTTGCTCACAGGTAGGGGACCAACCTGCAGGGTTTCCCAGTATGGTACTTCCTCGGTACCGAAAAAGATCACAGCTCTCGCGTACTTGTCAGGCACATCCTCATCGTCGTCGATGTACGCAAGCGCATCGGTTTTGTTTGGCCTAATTGTCTCGAGCCATAGGAGGTAATCGTCGTACATCGTCGCATTGGCCGCCAGAGTGAGATTGTAGGTCTCGTCCAGCAGACCATACACATCTTTAGCTTCCTCGGAGGTCAATTCAGCCCACACGTTAGTCTTGGGGGACTTCACAGTGTAACTTGTCCCAGCATGGCACTGGGGCACCGACTTGAGCGATCTCTTATCCTTGGGACGGAGCCGGGCATTCCCCGGAGCGGCCTCGACGGCTGAAAACAGGGCAAGGGAGCCCAACAAAGCCCAACTTGAAATTGAGGAGAGCTTCATCACTCGACACCTTGGTGAGTATGTTTCTGAATGAGGGTCAAGTCTAATCCATCGGGGGAAAAATGGAGATCTCGCTTCTTAAGTATATAGAGCCCCCCTCCCAAACCTAGATAAATTGTCGCTCATGTACGAACCATTGAGCCACCCATTTGGGAAGTCTCACAGGCAAGTGCATGTACCATCAATATACGATAAGGTTATTGACAAATGGAGCTCAAGAAGTGCCGCCTGGGGACAATTAATTTTCGACATGCCGGTTGTTTGCCGGAACCCTCTAGGGTCTATTCGGGTGCCTTGAAGGGTGCTGTGCCCTGGGCTTGTGCATATCGATGCAGGGCACGGGACAGATGCGGGAGCCGGTGTCTCCTGAAACGGCGACATGGGGCCCATCGGTATCGGGAACCGCGGTTCGCTCGATAATTCTTGTACGGTTGGTTGATTGCCCCGAGTGCTCAATGCCACAGACGACAGGGGGTATTGGTGAGGTAGTGGATTCCAATGCTTTTTGGAATTACTCATCGGGATGGGTTTCCGGCAGTTACCAGATCTAGCAGAGGGCGAGCCGCTTTTTTGAAGTGTGAGATCTCGACGCAAAATGGGGAATGAAATGGAGAGCAGCTTAGGCTCCCACGAACAATTGAGTGCTAGGGGGTTAGGCATATACTCCACAAGGACCGCATGCGTCTCCGTCACCCACCAATTGACAAACGCAGGAAGACCAACTCAGTTTACATGATCTGCACCAGGTGCAGTGCAGAAAGCTTCTGCCCATAATTACATTATTCCTTGAAAAATTCATCTGGCGTAGATACCCCACAGTGAAGAAGATAAACTTGGTGCTGATGAGGCAGCTGAAAAACTGATAATTTAGTGTAACTCGCTAACTCGTCTCGATGCACAATTTCATCCCCGCGGTTTTCAATCACGTTTCTATAGATACATAGGTTGAAGCGATTAAACTATAGCTGCTCGTACCCAACTTGGTGTTCTAGGACCGTTATCATAACGGACATTTCATTGGCTGTGTCATGCCAGGCGCACTAGCTGGGTGCTGCAGTAAATGCACTGATAAGCGACATAACGAATCTAGTCCCCGTCAGCAAGGACAACTGGACACCCCGTGAATTTCGTGTTTGGAAGGTACGTGTCGCAAAGATGAGCAGCGCCATTCCCACCGAAACCGAGAGCGCTTGATTCCGTTTGTGGTTTAATTACATGCATTAATGGCCGGTGGAGATCTACAAGAGGAAATTGTCCATTTTAGGAAGGTATAATAATTCTCCGGCATAATTCTCCGAGGAGATTCCAGGTAGTATTAGATACGGGTTATGTACTCTATTGATTTGCACAATACTTCTAGGAAGGATTACGTTTTCATTGAAGCGTACAATTTTCGTGAACATCACAACCGGTCAAGTATCATACTTCTTGTGCAACATCCTCAACCTTATCGATCGGCGTTTCCTCTTTCTGGACTGCTGGTTCGTCAGACTCGGCCGAGGTCAGCGTGTGCGCAAGAGGGGCACCGTTGGATGGTGCGGCCCTAACGGCGTCATCCCTTGTCGTCTCAATACCGTAGATTCTGTAGAGCAACTCATAAGTCTCCTGTTTGGAAACCATGAGATTGAAATTGCTTCTACCTTTCCACATCGGCAACAGAAGATCCTCAGCACCTTCGGCCTCTCTTGCAATCCGGATGAAACAACAACCTTCTGGAATGTCTTTCGCAGCTTCGTAGAACTCGGGATCCAGCTTGTCATCCCTCACTCTGTTCATGCTTGGGAACGCTTCCTGCAGAAGCACCAAAAGCAGCTTGAGGTTGCAATCGAACTGTCTCTTTCCCGACATGTGCTTTCTCATGATATGCAGACTCTCGTTCTGAATTCTCCACGAACACGAATCCTCACCGCGAGAATCAGCCCTCTGCGACACAAAGAGCCTGATACCAGAATGAACAACCTTCAGCTTGAGCTCGTTACTGCTCAGTATTTCTTTGATGACGGGTGAAACATAGTAAATCGTCCTTATAGGCTCACCCGTGGCATTTCTCACCAGCGTACAGTCCTTAGGGAACGTATCAGCAATGTCGTAGAACGACCAGCAGCTCTTGAGCTGCTCCAGGTCCCGGGGAAGAAAAATAAAGGGCTCCTCGTTTGCATCCCTGGGGAGTTTCTCTTTCTTCTGCTTAACGTGTTCATCAGGCTTGGAGTCGTCAGTCATAGTCACTGGCACCGCCGGGACGGGCGTCGACTCCTCTGTATCCACAGATGAATCGATCAGAGGAGCTAGTGGGGCGGCAGAAACTGCTGTACCCGACTCGTCCTTGAGCTTCTTCGTGGCTGCCTCGTCAGACTCTGTCTCCTCGATGCTTCTTTTTTTCTCATTTGGCGACTCCAGCTTTTCAAACACAGTGATGAAAAACCCTCCTGTGTTCTGCAAGTGTGGATACACTCTGATGCAGCGTTCGAGATGGAATTCCTTAGCCTCCTCCTCTGATGGAGGGAAAACGGTCTTTGCGATATCCTCAGCACCAGGCTCTCTAGGCAGCATGTCCTTGCCCAAAACCTTCCACGAACTTACACCATCGCGTCTCACAAGCCCAGGCAGCCTATCACTGCAGTCAACAAGCCTGATCTGTGACCCCCACTTTCTCAGAGCAGCAGAAACAACAGCCTCGTTCTCAGTAGGGTTCATCGAGCAAGTAGAGTAAACCAACCGGCCACCTCTCTTCAAAAGCTGCAATCCTCTATTCAGTATGTTCAGTTGCAATGGGTGTAAGCCAAGTGCGTTGCCAAGTCCGAAACCGTCCCATACGTTGATGTTCTTTCTCATCGTAGCGTCTCCGGTGCAGGGCACATCGCAGAGCACTCTGTCGAACTTTACGAACTCCTTGGCATCCTTACCGAGTTTGATCTTGGGGAACAACTGCGCGTCGTGGTTCACCACGATGAAGTTTGGTGAGTTGAGACGCTTCACCTGGTGCACCAGCATGTGCGAGCGCTTGTAGTCTGAGTCGTTCGCCATGACGAACCCAGTAGGGTTCTGCACATCGTCATTAGCATGCAGGGCCTCAACGAGCTGTGCGGTTTTGGACCCTGGAGCGGCGCACATGTCGAGCACAGCGTGCTCCGGCTTGACGTCGAGCACAAGTGGGGGAATCATCGATACCGCCTCCTGTCTCGAGATGTTACCCACGTCAGTCTCAATAACGAGAAACCTTTGTGTTTTGGCATACTCTCCGTTCTTCTTCATCACCGACTTGGGCAGATCAATCTGATAAGCGTAGTTGTTGGGGTACCATGGCAGGGCCTTTGGAGGCGAGTAGTCCTCGCCCTCGATTTGAACGTTAGTCAGGCTTGGAAGATGGTCCTTCAAAAACAGGCCCCTGATTTCGTCAGCATGACTTTTGGATCCCGTGACTCTGAAGGTAAGCGGCAGTGGCGACTGACACGTCTTTTTGAACGTGTCCCATTCATCCTCGGGAATCAGGCCCTGTTGCTTGTAGTACGACTCCCACTTTTCGTTCTCCTTCACCACCTCGGTCCAGCTGTGGGTTGGAGCAGACCTGGGCCTCTGGCCAAACTTCTTGGCGTTTCTGTTTCTTCTGAACTTTCCCATTGCCAGGTAGTAACTTGCCCGAAATCACAGGCTTTTGAATAGATCACTAATGGTCTCTTTTTTGGGCTCATTATTTTTTTTTTTTTCATGAATGAGATGAGGACGGGTAACGGATAACCACCACAACGGCTTTTGTGATACTCTTATCGGGACAGCCGAGCCTAGACCTGGTAGAGCCAGAACACCGCAAAACAAGAGTCGTAGATGTTCCCGATAATGCAATAGTTCTGGTGTATATCAATCAGGAAAGAAAGGCTCCACCAGCTAATCTTCGTTTTCATGCTCAGAGCCGTTCATCATCTCCCGCTTCACAGCGACGGCAGATCCATTGTTAAACCCAGCCTCACTCTCCTGCTTTCGCCCACCGTAGTCCTCTTCTTCACCCTCCATGAAACTCGTGTACGCCTCACCCGCACCTTCCTGAACGAGCTCTTCAATCCACTCCTCGACAAGCACACCCAGCGCAATCAGCGCCGTCTCATCCAGCATCCTCGCCATGCGCTCCTTCACCACGCCGCCAGCATCCGGCGTCGCACGCACACGATCCACAACGTAGTAATGCAACGCAGCAAGCAGCTCAGACGACGGAAGCGCTGCGTCCACAGGGAACTCATCGCGATTCCTCACGGGCACATCGCGCGGGATACCACGGCGCAAAGCCAGAATTTCATCGGGCGAGAAGGCAAACCCGCGCGCCGTCACGCGTTTTGGGGCTCGGTAGTTTTCTTCAAACCCGGCTATCAACGTGGGGAGCGCAGGGTCCGTCGTGGTTGTGCTGGCGCCCTCATGGGGGTGCGCACGCGTCCCGCTGTCTTCGTCTTCATCGTTGTCGAATGCGAAACGCACACCACGACGGTACCGGTCATCGCATGCCTCAAAGACTGTACTCAGCGCCAGGTCCTTGAGGGAGGCGTTCATTTTTGCGTGATGTAATTGTCTATGCTGCGTGGGTTCTGCGGTGGTTGATCTTCCTCCGAGCGTTGTGTCCCTCTTGAGCCATCTCATCGCGGCCCTAAAAATTTCCCCGTGGCGGTGTAGCGAACACAACGGCTCCTCCGACATTTACCAGAACCCCTCGATCAAACACGCATCCGGAATGTCACGAGACGAGAGACAGCAGTACCTTGCGCAGTTTACACAGACCGTCGGTGACCTTGCTGCGAAGATCAGGACCAAGACGGAGGAGCTCGAGGCACTGCAGCGAGAATACAGGGCGCGACTCGCAGATGTTGAGACGTATATCGACGTCTTTAACCGTACGTTTGACGGGGTTAGTTCTGCTGAGCCGCATGAGCCAACCGCGGCACTTGTTCTGCGGCCAGTGGTGTGTCCAGAGTGCAGTGCGAAAGTGTGGGATATCAGCGATATAGCGCACTGCAAGTATATACTCGTGCCTATCCGCGAGCGGCGAACGGAGAACAATGCGGCGCTAGAGAAGGAGATGGAAGAGACTTTGGAGGCAAGTCTACCGAATGTGAGCGGGTTGAAAATTGCGGGTGAAAAGGCAGCTGAAGGAGGGACATCGACGACGAGGGCAGCCGAGACGCAGGCACCATTCGTGCAACCCGCAAAGCCACGCACGAAAAACACAAAGAAGAACACATGCTCGTACTGCTCCGGACAGGGCCACCGGCGAGCAATGTGTCCTGTACGCCTGAGCAATGGCTCGTGAATGAAACCCAACTACATGCACCTTCAGAGGAGCCACAAACGTCCGTATAGTTACACGTATATTTTGATGATCTGTATATGCATCCGTCAGCTACCTCCCGGCAATCTTGTTTCCTGCCGTTGCCATCGCCTCTGTGTTGGTGTTAGTCTCGTTTCCTGGTCGGCTGTTTGTTAGCCGTAAGCTTCCATGCTATTACTCACCTCTCCGGGAAGCATCCTGCAGCAGGTTTGTGTCAACATTCAGCGGGTTCAGGTGGATGTACCTGATGTTAGATCCCCTGATAAAGAGGTTCCTGACGGCGATCAAATGTGGGTATTTCGTCTCGTCGGATATGGTTGATATGTTGTCGAGTTTGAGGTTGAGGTACTGGTCGATCGATTTCAGCGTACCCTTGATCTCTATGTCATTCTTGAGCTGTTCCAAAGTGGTGTTAGCATCATATTGCGCTTTCATCGCTGGTAGTCCTTGGGTGTATAACTCACTTCAACGGTAACCTGTGTATCGCTTATAGTTAGTGGACTGTCAAGGATGGGGAGCAGCATGGCATATAGCGCACGAGCAACGGAAACTCACCTCTTGATCAACAAGGGTCTTAAAAAAAGAGAAGAACAGCATTGCAAAGAATGATGTGGGTGCCCAATGGATCTGCAAGAATGGACTGAACTATACTTGGAGACTTGCCAGGCCCGTCCCCGTGTACTCATCTTTACAAAACCCTTCGCGGAGTCGTTGTGTGCCCGTGATATTCTGGCAGACACTCCCCAGGGAGTCGAAATCAAAAACTACTTCACAACCTGTGTGGGGTTGAAGTTGAACGAATAAATAAAGAAAAAAAATCTATTGATATGTTCCATAAAGTTACACGACTCTTCAAATTAAAGATCGGATGGGTATAGAAAGGCTCGCTTAAATCTGTCCTGGGTGAGAGTGTTTGCTAGCGACGGATTCCTCCTCGCGCTCCAGGTCGGCGGGGTTGATCTGCTCGTTCAAGTCCTCCACCTCTCCATTGTCCGAAGGTGCACCGCTGAGCGTGTTTTCCGAGTCTGACAAGTTCGAGCGCGAGTCGTCCTCAATCTCCTTTGGCAGTGTGTTCTTCTCCTCGTCCGGCGCGGGACCGTTGGTGAGCCCATTACCGTTGGTGCCAATGCCGACATTCCTCATAAAGATGAGCGCGGTAAGCAGGCACGTGGCACTCAGGGCAATGCCGAAGTAAAACGCATGGCGGTACTTCTGAATGAGAGCCATCTTGGCCTCGTGTGTTGTGCCCATGACAACCTCGCCGACGATCGACGAGATGGCTGCGGAGGAAACGGCAACGAAGAATTGTGACGTTGTCAGAGCAACTCCAGACACAAGGCCCTGCATCTCGAGTGGCGACGACATGATCAAAGTATTGAGCGAGTTGATGAAGACAGGTGTGCCGCCAATGGCGTTGATGATGAGTCCTGCAAAGCCATACCTCCAGAAGGACTCCTCGGTGTAGTCCATTCTCGACAGGAGAATGCCTCCAGTTATTGTGAACAAACAGCCACCGATGATAGCATACTTTGGTGGCGCTTTGCCGTAAAGACCACCGAAGACGAACGTTGCAGCAGTGACCGCAACGGAAAAAGTGAACGCTTTGAGGGCGGCAATAATGGGTGAGTTTTGAGACGCATACTGGAAAAGCTGAACGGCCGTGAGAACATTACCGAAGATGCTGCCATAATTAAGCCCCATGACAACAGCGAGTGGCTTGAAGTTTGGAATGTCCCACATCCCAGTAGGGATGAGCAGGTCAACTTTATCGCCAAATCTCCTAAAATATTTCGTTTTCAGGAGGAAAGTTTCCCATGCGAAAAAGAAAATCACCAGCAAGCCGCCAGCGAGAATCGGAGCCCAGGCCTTTGGCGAGGACCATTTGGAGCCGCCTTCAGTGAGCCCGACAATCAGAAGCACGGCACCCGAAACCATGAGTACCACGCCAAAGTGGTCAAGGTTTCTGACGCTCGCCTGAGCAGTGGGCACGGGCTTGACGGCAAGAAAACACAGGACGGCCATAGTGATACAGAGGCCAAAAAACAGGAAGAAGGAGCCCCTGTAGCCCACGCTTGTGTCGAAGAAGGCACCGCCAAAGAGGAACCCGACACCAGCTGAAAGACACATAAGACCCGTCAAGATCGCGAGCGCAAGTTTGAGCGCGTTCCCGGCAAAAGTGTTTCCAACGATGGCGTACGAAGACGGTATCGTTGCTGCTGCCGCGAGACCTTGCAATGCACGAAACACGATGAGCACGTAGATGTTCGTGACACACGCCGCCACCAGGATCAAAATTGCAAGGACAAAGAGACCCGATGTGTACACTATGTGGTGTCCCACGATGTCACCGAGACGGCCGAACATCATGATGAAGCTCGCGTACGTTACGGCATACGCTGACAGGACCCAGCTTGCTATGGGCGACGAAACGTGGTATTTGGACTGGATCTGCTCAAGTGTCGTCACCGCGACGGTGATATTCATCGAGTCGAGCAACTGCGAAGTGGCAACGATAAGGAACATGAGCACCTTATTCTGCAAATAAGGGCCATATCTGGCCCTCATCGAATGGGCAGCGTCAACGAGAAACATATTTTCGGAAAGTGCGGGTATGTCTATCTATGAACCGCTGAGTTTGCGTGGCTTTAGAACACCAAGAAAAAAAAACTCAGAGAGCATCTACAGAGACATGGGGCTAAGGGAGACATATTTATACCCGACATAACACCCTTTTTCCTTGGATAGGGGCGTAGCGGCTTTAAATGCGACAGTACTGCTTTTCAAGTCCGCTATGCCCGTGCATTAGTAAACTCCGTCAACTGTTGGATGTTGAATATAACTCAACAGAAGTGGCTCCCAAAAAGACCCTCTCAGAATGCACAGCTCAGCTCAGCCGTACATACAAAACTGGCACATGAGACCCGCGCAAGTGGGAAAACGGAGTTCGGTCGATGCACGTTTTGTAAGCGGCGTGCGCTACTGAAATGGGATTGAATGAGGTACGGGCGCAATGGGGTGTGTCATGGGGCTGGCTGGCGGTTTTCGTGGGCGCACCGCCGTGTGTGACTGACTCGAGTCGAACACAACGGGGGGTATCCAGGTGATGTATCTCACTGCTGTTACTTCTCAGCAGCAGGAAAGGGCCTGCTCGAGTGGACTAAGTGAAAGAGACAGCGAGGGCCGTTGTAAGGCCCGCGCTCGCGCGCCCGCGCTGAGCCTATGGGATATATGCACGATGTACCCGTGAGCTGTATTCGCGTCACAGTGTCAGAGGCCGCATTTATGCTCTGGGATCCCTAAGTCGTCGGAAATGTGCAATATGGTCCACTTATCCTCAAAGATAGACAGATATACAGATCCTGCCTCTATTATTTACGGCAACACCTTCTTTACTACCGATGCAGCCGTTTGGCCCACTGCTTGACTGGTCGCTCGCAGTCTTCCGGAATGTATATCACTTAAACGGTAACTTCTGTTTCGCTTATAAATAGTCAGTTGCTAAGAATCGGGGAGGGGCGTGGCAAGCCGCCAAAAGGTCACGGAGACTCAATTCTTGGTCAACAAGGGTCTTGAAGAAGAAGAAAAATAGCAATGCGAAGAATGATTTGGGCTTCCAATGGATCTATAGGCCTGGACTGAACTGGATTGAACTTGGAGACAGTGTGTAAGGATGTGGTCTCGATTCTTCCGTGCCCGTAATATTTTGGCAGACATCACTGACTTGATTGAAATCGAAAACCACTTCACAACTGTGTGGGATTGAATAAAAAAAATCTAATAATATTTTCCATGTATAGCCGGACAACTCCTGAAAGTAATGTTCAGATCGATATAAAGGTCCATTCACACTTGGCCTGGGTAGGAGTGTTCGCTAGTCTTCGCGTTCCACGTCAACGGGGTTGACCTGTCTGCCCAGATCCTCTACCGAGGCGGCACCGCTGATCGTGTTCTCCGAGTCTGGCAGGTTTGAAGATGAGTCGGGCTCGGTTTCTTTTGATAGTGTACCCTTCTCCTCATCCGGTGCGGGCCCGTTGGTAAGCCCGTTGCCGTTGGTGCCAATGCCCACGTTTTTCATAAAGATGAGCGCGACAAGCACACACGCGGCACTCATGGCAACAGCGAAATAGAAGGCATTGTGGTACTTTTTGACGAGTGCCATCTTGGCCTCGTGTGTTGTACCGACGTGAACCTCGCCGACGATCGACGAGATGCCCGCGGAGGCAACGGCGACGAAGAATTGGGAGCATGTCAGTCCCACTCCCGACACAAGACCCTGCATCTCGAGTGGCGATGACATGATCAGGGTGTTGAACGCGTTAATGAAAACGGGTGTGCCACCAATGGAAAGTATAATGAGTCCTGTAAATCCATATTTCCAGAAGGACTTTTCGGTGTAATCCATTCTCGTCAAAAGAATGCTGCCGGCTAATGTGAGCAAGCCGCCGCCAATGATTGCGTATTTCGGTGGCGCTTTACCATACAGGGCCCCGAAAAAGAATGTGGAAACAGTGACCGTAACCGCTTGTGTGAGCGCCTTGACTGCAGCGATGATGGGTGGGTTCTGAGACGCATACTGGAAAAACTGCACAGACGTGAGGACATTCGCAAAAATACTTCCGTAGCCAAGTCCCAGGATAACTGCAAGCGGCACGAAGTTTGGGATGTCCCACATCCTGGTAGGGATAAGCAGGTCAACGTTATCTCCAAATCTCTTAAAGTGTTTTGTTTTCAGGAGGAAAGTTTCCCATGCGAAAAAGAAGATCACCAGCAAGCCTCCAACGAGAATAGGAGCCCAAGCTTTTGGCGATGCCCATTTGGAGCCTCCCTCAGTGAGCCCGACGATGAGAAGCACGGCACCCGCAACCATGATTGCCACGCCAAAGTGGTCAAGGTTTTTGACGCTAGCCTGGGCAGTGGGCACGGGCTTGACGGCAAGAAAACACAGGACGGCCATAGTGATACTGAGGCCGAAAAAGAGGAAGAAGGCGCCCCTGTAGCCAACCGTCGTGCTATAAAAGGCACCTCCAAAGACGAAACCGACACCCGCCGAAAGACACAGGAGACCCGTGAGAACTGCGAGAGCAATTTTGAGCGAATTACCCACAAAGGTGTTGCCAACGATCGCATACGACGAGGGGATCGTTGCAGCTGCAGCGAGACCTTGAAATGCGCGGAACACGATGAGAACATAGATGTTCTGCACACACGCCGCCACCAGGATGAAAATTGCAAGGGCAAAGAGACCACATGTGTACACTATGTGGTGTCCCACGATGTCACCGACACGGCCGAAGATCATGATGAAGCCGGCATACGTTACGGCATATGCAGATAGGACCCAGCTCGCGGTGGGCGACGAAACCTGGTATTTGGCCTGGATCTGCTCAAGTGTCGTCACCGCGACGGTGATATTCATCGAGTCGAGCAACTGCGAGGTTGCAATGATAAGAAACATGAGCACCTTGTTCTGCAAATAAGGGCCAAGCCTGGCTCTCATCGAGAGGGCAGCGTCAGCTAGAAACATTGTCTGTTTTGCAGAAGGTGTGGTTACGTCTGTCTATTAACTGCTGACTGCCTCTTTTTTTTTTTTTTTTGCTGCGCAAAAATCAAAAACATCAATCTGATAGCATTCACAGAGAAAGGGTATTGAGAGAGATATACATATATACCATAGGGGACTCTTCATGAGCGTCGCGGCTTTAGAATGCAGCTGCCATACTCAAGTCCGAAATGCCCGCGCATTACTAAACTCCGGCCTTTTTGGTGGTCCTTCGGTCGAAGGATGTAAGCCGCCCGTCCCACGCGTTTCAACAGAAAACTAAGCACACTTCTCAGCTCAGCCGTGCACGCTGAACCCAGAACCGGTACATCAGACCCACACAAGTGGGAAACGGACTTCGGTGGAGGCCGCTCTTGTAAGCCGTGTGGACACCTGAAGCCGGATACAGGCGATGAGGTGTGCGATGGATGTGTTCCAGAACAGGGTCTGAGGGCGCGTTCAGCCGCGAGTGTTTGTGTGACTTGAGTCGAACACTATTGTATTATCCAGCCGCTGGTTCTACTGTGTAATGCGTAGCAGCAGGAAAGGGTCGAACTCAAGTGGGACTCAGCGAGCGGGAGACCGAAGGCCGGGCTTCATAGGAGCGTCCTAAAGGATCTTATGCGAGACATATATCCGCGACGTCTCGCGAACCCGTTTTAGGGCCACCACAAATACGGGCCACAGTCATATCACGTCAGAGGCAGCATTTTTTCTCCTGTGGGATCTGCGCTCTTTGTCTATACCCGAGTTGGCCCGGTTCGCTCTCCGGTCTCGACTGTCCTTTCCGCGGCTTGAGATTCAGCAGCGTAGTTTAGCGAAGCTCTTCATTGACATTTTGATAGAGATATATACAGATCGCACTTCTCCTTCCCTCTCGTATTTACAGTATCACCTTCTTGGCCATCTGGCCCTCCGTCCGGCCCCGCGACATGGAGTGCACTAGGAAACGCTTCAGCGGCACGAGGTTGGAACTTGTTGTCCTCCTCAGCCGCTCCGCAAAGGCACAAGCGTGCTCGTCGGCTGTGAGCCCGTGATATATTGGCAGACATGGCCCACGTGATCGAAGTCAAAAACTAATTCACAACTGTGTGGAGTTGGAAAAAAACAATTATAGAAAATATAACAATATTTTCCATGTAAAATCGAACAACTTTTGAAGTAAATGAGGATGGGCATGATAAGGTTAGCCTAGACCTGTCCTGTGGGGTGGGAGTGTGCGCTGGTGACGGATTCCTCCTCGCGTTCCACGTCAGCGGGGTTGATCTGGTTGCTCGGATTCTCTACCGAGGCGGCACCGCTGATCGTGTTCTCCGAGTCTTGCAGGTTTGAGGATGAGTTGCGCCTGGTTTCACTTGATGTCGTGCCCTTCTCCTCATCCGGCGCGGGCCCGTTGGTGAGCCCGTTACCGTTGGTGCCAATACCCACGTTTTTCATAAAGATGAGCGCGACAAGCACACACGCGGCACTCATGGCAACAGCGAAATAGAAGGCATTGTGGTACTTTTTGACGAGTGCCATCTTGGCCTCGTGTGTTGTACTGACGTGGACCTCACCGACGATCGACGAGATGCCGGCGGAAGCAACGGCGACGAAGAACTGGGAGCTTGTCAGTCCCACCCCCGACACAAGACCCTGCATCTCGAGTGGCGATGACATGATCAGGGTGTTAAGCGCGTTGATGAAGACGGGCGTGCAACCAAGGGAGAGTATAACGAGTCCTGTAAAGCCGTATTTCCAGAAGGACTTTTCGGTGTAATCCATTCTCGACATGAGAATGCCGCTGGTTAATGTGAGCAAGCTGCCGCCAATAATAACGTACTTTGGTGGCACTTTACCATATTGGGACCCGGCAACGAATGTGACAACAAGGACCGTAGCCGGTTGTATGAACCCCTTGATTGCAGCGATGATGGGCGAGTTCTCAGACGCATACTGGAATAACTGGACGGCTGTGAGCACATTGGCAAAAATACTGCCATAGTTGAGTCCCATAACAACGGCGAGCGGTACGAAGTTTGGGATATCCCACATTCTGGTAGGGATGAGTAGGTCAACTTTATCGCCGAGTTTTTTAAAGTGCTTGGTTTTTAGCAGGAACTTTTCCCATGCGAAAAACAAAATCACCAGCAAGCCGCCAGCAAGAATCGGGGCCCAGGCCTTTGGTGAGGCCCATTTGGCGCCGCCCTCGGTGAGGCCGACAATGAGAAGCACGGCTCCGGAAACCATGAGCGCTACGCCAAAGTGGTCAAGGTTGCTGACCCTGGCTTGGGCAGTGGGGACAGGCTTGACGGCAAGAAAAGCAAAGATCGTCATGAAGATACACAGGCCGAAGAAAAGGAAGAAGGCGCCCCTGTAGCCAACTGTGGTGCTCGCGAATGCACCTCCAAAGATGAACCCAACACCTGCCGAAAGGCACATCAGACCCGTGATGGCTGCCAGCGCAATCTTTAGCGCGTGGCCCACAAAGGTGTTGCCAACAATGGCGAACGACGACGGTATCGTTGCTGCTGCTGCAAGACCTTGAAATGCGCGGAACACGATGAGAACATAGACGTTCGTGACACACGCCGCCACCAGGATGAAAATCGCAAGGGCAAAGAGACCGCATGTGTACACTTTGTGGTGTCCCACGATGTCTCCGAGACGGCCGAAGATCATGATAAAGCCTGCGTACGTTACGGCATATGCAGATAGGACCCAGCTCGCGGTGGGCGATGAAACCTGGTATTTGGCCTGGATCTGCTCAAGTGTCGTCACGGCGACGGTGATATTCATCGAGTCGACCAACTGCGAGGTTGCGACAATAAGGAACAAGAGCACCTTGTTCTGCAAATAAGGGCCAAGCCTAGCTCTCATCAACAGGGCAGCGTCCACAAGGAACATTTTTTGAGGAGGTGCTGTCTATGAACCGCTGCGTCTGCGGTGTTGTTGTGCCATCGAGAAAATGAGGATGACAGCATCTACAGAAAAGAGAGATATATTTGTACCCGTTAGAACACCCCTTTGTCCCTCGAGAGGGACATAGCGGCTTTAGTAGCTGCAGCCCTGTTCAAAAAGCGTTCAAGTCCGCTACGCCCGTGCATTGCTGAGTCTCACCGGCTGTTTGATGAGTTTCACCGGGTGCTTGATGCTGGAGAACATGCAGCCTGCCGTGTCGTGCGCCGCCCTCAGAAGCACCAGCGCGAGGCTCACCTCAGCCGCGCCTCACAGAACTGGGATATTTTGCCCGCGCAAGTGGGAGAGTGCAGTTGGAAAACGGAGTTGGATGGACGCCGTTTGTAAGCGGCAACGATTGCGATGAGACGAACGCATTGGCGCAGGGAGACAGCCGAGAGCCGTTGCAGGGTCCGCTACGTGGTGCTACAGAGTATATGCGCGGCGTCTAGCAAAACGGTTGCATTACAGGCAACAGCGTCAGAGGAGGCGGCTTTTTCGTCCGGGATCTGTGCCAACTGTTTAGTCCCCGAGTCGGCCCGGTTGACGGTCCTTTCCGCGACGCGACGGGAGATTTAGCAGCGTAGTAGGGGAGCGTTATATGGTTGACTGATCTTTGAAAGATAGATATATACAGATCCTGATTCTTCGTTTCCCTCATATTTACAGCATCACTTTCTTCGTCGCCTGGCTAGTCTGGCTCTGCGCCAGGAACCGCTTCAGCAGCACGAGGTTCGACATCGTTGGCCGCCTCAGCCGCTGTATGAGCACAAGCGCACTCGTCAGCAGCGCGAGCGCGCCCGCCTGGTGCGCAGCCGCGAGCTCAGTCGGGACAAGCCAAAGCAGCGTCGATATCCCCAGTGCAGCCTGCACGGTCACGATGCCCATGCACATCGAGAGCGTGCGGTACGCGGACTTGGGGATGAGCGTCTTGATGCGGTGCGAGTACATGTGCAGCGCAAACACCGCAAAGAACGTGGACGTAGCGAGGATGCGGTGGTTTAGCTGCACTGTCGTTGGGTTCTCGAGCATGTTGCGCCACCAGAGGTCCGACCCGTCCGGGAGGCGCGCAAACACGGGCGACATCAGCTCGTTCACTGAGGGTATGTACTCGTCGCCCATGTGTGGGAACGTGTTGTAGATCAGCCCGGCGTCGAGTCCCGCCACTAGCCCGCCGGACATCGCGGTGAGGAAGACAAGCGCGAACAGCGCCGTGCTGTAGCGCTTGAAAGCGACGAGCTTGGGGCTCGTGAGCTGTCTGAAGATGGTTGAATATGTCTCGGGCTGCGCCATGATCTTGTACTGTCTCAGCACTTGCAGTCCAGTGTACACCATGGAACAGTACACGACGAACGCGGCGCCCAAGTGTGCGGTGAGACGGTACTGGCTCACGGTGGGCTTGGACCGGCGCTCAGCCAGCTGCTCGGTGTCGAGCCCCGACGCAACCATCCACCAACCTATGAAACCCTGGAACCCTATAGCGGCACTGATGGCCACGAGCTTCCACGCCACGTCGATCGAGCACTTGCGGCGCGCGATGAAGTACGCCGCAGGCAGCACAAACACCGTCCCGATGATGCGCCCCAGCAACCGGTGCGACCACTCCATGGCGTAGATGAACTTGTACTCCTCCAGCGTGATGTGCGAGTTCAGCTGCTGGAACTCCGGCGACAGCTTGTACTTTTCAAACTCGGCGGCCCAGTCCTGCTCGTTCATCGGTGGTAGCGCGCCGGTGACGGGTTTCCACTCGGTGATCGACAAACCCGACTCGGTGAGCCGCGTGAGCCCGCCCAGCACAACGATGCCAAACACGAGGACCGACGACCCGATGCAGAGGTACCCTATGCTCTTGTGCGAGTTGACCGGCCATTTCGATTTGGCTATCGGCGCAGTGTTTGTTGTCGCGGGTTGAGGCGGGACTGCACCGAGCGCAATAGTCGACGCCATGCGCCGCGAGGCAAACGGCTTCCGCAGCGTCGCCCTCGACAGCGCATCCCTCACGAGCGCGAGCGGTCTCGCGGGAACACCAACACGGGCCAGGCTCGATGGCTGAGTGAGCGGTGTGAGTGATATTTTCTTGACGCTGTGCTTCGCGCATGTGCTGAGGACAGCCGAGTTCTTTATAAAGAAGAACTGGCTTCGACAGAGTGACATTTTTGTGCTTTGTGTGCGTTGCGTGAGGTGTATGTTCTCCTCCCTGTTGTCCCTTGGAATATTCCAATTATCCGAAGCCCATCGACCCACCACGCGGGAATCGACCCGTCGAACCACATCCCGAGGGACGTGCGCCCACCAGGAAAGTAATCACAGCTGGCGGCCCGTCGATTGGCGGTGAGCTCAGACCGTTGTGGCTAAGAGGCAGGTGATCCGTCTGTGGTCAATAATATTGTAAAAAAAAGGAATGGCCATACATTAGCTGTGAGGGGTGCCCTTATTATTTTGCGGACCTCTCGTATTTCAATATCGCTCGAAGCAATTTCTTGTGGTTTCTTGGATTTTAATTGAAACTTATCAAAAATTTCAAATTAAGAATATATACACACCATCTCAAGGAAGAAGAAGTAGATAAACAAAAAAGCAGAAAAATCAAGAAAAGCAAAAAAAAACAAAGAAAAACAAAGAGCGTACTATAAGTGTAAGTAATAAATTTTTGTAGAGAGAAAAAAAGTACTAGTTATCCTTTTTCTCCTCTGGAATCTTACCACCGTGTTGCTGCGCATACCGATGACAGTACTCAGTAGCATCATCGATAGCGCACTCAACAGTCTTCCGCGTCCGGAACGCCATCTCGCTGTCCATCTCCTTGTACGATATCAGCGCCGACGCTTTCGTTATCCCCGTGATGTAGTTGAGCAGCCCGCGCACATGCACGATGAACGACGAGAGGTCCGCCTCCGAGAGCGTGAGCGTCATGAGGTCCTCGAAGAAGCCGTCGCCCGAGGACGACGACGACAGCACCTCCCACCCGTCGATGCTGTTCGGGATGAGCACAGAGTGGCGGCCCTCGCAGGACCGCCCGTGGCGGTTCCACGGCATCACGACAACGTTGAAGTCGACTGACCCAGACACGAGCTCGACGTAGAAGTTGGCGCCGTCCTTGACGAACATCATCAGGTTCGGGCGGTACGTGGTCTCGCCGCAGCCGCAGTTCTGGAGCCGCGTGCGCGGGAACCCGACCCACACCTGCTTGTGCTCGGGCAGGCCAATCACGGGCGGCAGCGGCACGAGGTTGGTTGCGCCGCGCAGCGAGCTCACGCCCGATTTCTCAGTCGCCGTGAAGTGCACGTCGCAGATGCCGTAGTCGAGATTGCACTTGATGATCTCGATCGGGTCGAACGAGTAGATAAAGTAGACGAATCCCTTCGTGAACCTGTCGTCTTTGATCTCGCGGTCGAAGAACGGCACCCAGTTCTTCTCAACGTAGCGCGGGCTGCGGCCCGTGAGCTTGAACTCAATCACGCGCTCGGACGAAAAGGGGAAGATCGCATGCATCGCGCGGTATCTCTTTTCCGTGCCCGTCATCATGTTGAAGATGATCATGGGCTCGTTGCCGTGCAGACCAGGCCGCAGAATCACACGCGGGTCCTCTGCTCCCTGGTAGTACCCGTTGGGTTTCCAGACCCCGGGATCCACGAGGATAACGTGGGGGAAAGTGTGCACTTTGGAGCCTGGGTGGTCCGGGTCGAACGAGCGGAACTCAAACTGCGACAGCTCGTTCCACGCCTTGTCGAACAGCTGGGCAACCATGAACGACATCGTCGACCGGTCTGTGCGGCTCTCCTTCGAGTATATCACACGGCGCACAACGTAATGCACGCCGTACTCGGGGAGATACGCCGAGCTGGCGTAAAAGGTAAACCAGTGGTCTTTGATCGTCTTGTCGAGAGACTTGCCCTTGGGCTCTGTGCCTTCTAGCTCGTGGAAAGAGGAGCCAAAGATCTGGTCGCGCACGTTCTTGAGGTTGACGGGCAGATCGTACTTGTCCGAGACCTGCACTATGCCGTGGTATCGTAGGTCGGCGCACGCCA
This sequence comes from Kuraishia cidri, assembly GCA_030557465.1. NCBI lineage: Eukaryota > Fungi > Ascomycota > Pichiomycetes > Pichiales > Pichiaceae > Kuraishia > Kuraishia cidri. Next base: position 422,370 of record JAKTPE010000006.1, on the reverse strand, counting down.
GCTCCGTGTAGTCCTCAACGTACATCTCTGAAATGTCCACATTGCTCAGGAAACTCGCAATGTTCATCGAGCTGAAGTCCATGAGGTCAAAGTTGACGGGCGACTCGTCCGGCTGGTCGAGCTTGATATCGGTCGACTCGATATGGTACGCCGAGTTCGACTGACCCGTGCCGTCGTGGGAGTCGTGGTAGAAGCCATTCTCCTGCGAGCCGTGCAGGTGGATATACGACGACGAGGAGGAATGCAGCGACGATAGCGTGCGGTCAACCTCGGACACAGAGTTGGCATTGATAATGAGCACGATCTGCACCGCGATCAGCGTGACGAGTACGGCGAGCCCCAGCAGTCTCAGCGTGGGCTTGGGCACGAGTCTCTGGGTGCTCGACGCGATGTCATCCAGTTGTATCGCTGCGCGCGTCACCAGCCTCCGCCACGCCGACGACACGGCTGGGGTTGATGGTTTGTTGGTCGTCACGCGTGAAAACTGTTTTTGCAGATTAGCCTCTCCATCCGAGGACGATGCCGAGTCTGAGAAATCCGTGTTGTTGCTACTGTCGCTGTGTATATTGTCGTTGGGATGTGTGTCCTGGGTGGTGGAGTCCGCCATGTGTTTCGGTGTCGTGTGCTGCTTTTATCTTGTTTTGGGGTGCGCGACTGTGGGTGTGTGCTCGAGGGTTTTCTGAGCAGAGGAAAGGGGGAGGGGGATAAAAGAGGTATTGATGGATCCTACCGGGTCGGAAAAGCAGAGCGGACGTGAGGTGAGCAACCGCACCAGGCAAAGATAGGGTGTGATAGAAGTAGGCGAAGGAAAAGGGTCGGTTGGGGAGAGCGTGAAGAGAGGTTGTGTGTGAGAGTGAGGGATAGAAGGTGGAGGCGTGTTCTGTTCAAATATCTGGAGAGCGTGTCGATGGGGCGAGCGAGAGCAGCAGCGGTGTGTGTATGGAGTGGATGTATATATTCGTCGTGTCTACGTACTATTCGATAGCCCAGTGTGAATACATATATGCTGACAATACACACTACACTACACTTATCATTGACAGCTCAAACTGGCCGTTGTGGCTGTTCTCCGCTCCCCGTTCTCCGCTGTCGCTGTCATAAAAAGATCATCGCATTCGATCTGCGCAGAGGGTTCTGGCCCTCGGAGAGCGACGGGTGTGGGGATGTGTGCTGTGGTGGTGGCCCTATACTCGGCTGACCGGTTTGCTGACTGTTGGCTGACTGTTGGCTGGTCGCCCTGTACTACAGTAGATGATATCAGTAACACGGCATTTATTTGGCACGTCCAATATACGTCTACCCGCTCTCTCTCACCACAACAAAAAGAGAGAGCCCCAAAGCCCTCCCCACAAGAGACGTGTCCCACCCAACAGCCCACTGCGGCTCTCTCGAGGGGCTGTGCAATTCTCTCTTTATACTTACTTCTTAGTATATATATATATACATTCGTGTGGAGGTGTGGATGTGTGGATGTGTAGAGATCATGGTGGTGTTGTAGTGTCTCGTCTGTGACAGGCTCTCTATTCTTTGGCTCTCTCTCTCTCTCTCTCTCTCTTTCTGAGACCTCTCCCTCAGTGCACCACCTCCCAATCTGGAGATCGTTACAGGGTGTGGGGATGTGAGGGTGAGAGAGAGGGGAGACACACAGAGAGGCAAGAGAGGCAGGGCTCTGGCCAACAGGTCCTCACCACAACCACTGATATAACATACACTTGGTATATATACAGATATATCCATTGTCATACAATCCACTACGGATACCGCACACTCTTCATAATGGCGTCGAAATACTCGCCGCCGTCGACGCCGGTCTCGGTCTCGGGCCACTCCCACACAACGCACAAAGCAACTCCCACAACAGCAATATCCACCAACACAACGCCCACAACGCTCTCTTTCAACCCGTACTGGTCACCCACGTCCCCGCAGCCGCCCAGGTTTGAAAATTTCAATCTCCCCGACGCTTCAGCCGGCTCCATTGAGTCCCCGGCGGTTGCCCCAAAGAGACAAGAATCCTTGGGTTCAACCGGTGCCCCCGTGCCTACCACATCAACGCCAGAACTCGACACATTCACGCTCTCCTCGGATATATTCCATCTATCGGTGCACGATGCCATTGGGAAGGGCTCGTTTTCCTATGTTTGCAAAGCGACGCTGTACGCCAATAACGCACACTCGTTAACTGTGGCGGTCAAGATACCTACATCTAGGCGAAAGGTGAGGGTTATACAACAAGAGGCTAGGCTTTTCATTAAGCTCAGAGAGTACTCGATTGAATGGCGGAACTCTATGTCTCATCAGTCTCGGGCACCGTCATCCTCTGCAACGGCAGAGTTCCCGCTCTTGGAGTGCTACGGTATCTACCCGGTTACGAGGAAGGAGTTCAGCAGGTGTGTTTTTGGTGAGACTTTGCCCAGCTTGCTTTTGCCGCGGATGGACTGCGATTTGCAAACGTATATCAATTCGGTGCATGTCCACGCAGAAGAGGACCCGATATACGTCGGTACGGCATTATGGTGGAGACTGGCCAAGACGATACTTTCGGCGTTGCAGATCTTGAAGCATCTAGACACTGTGCACTGCGACATCAAAACCAGTAATGTACTGGTATCGCACCGGAATGCCTCTGTCTCGTTCAAAGTTGCCGATTTCACATCCTCAGACACGGTGGAGGCCGTTGCGTCGAAAGCGTCCCGCTTGAACACGACGATCCTGTTCAGCGCGCCCGAGCTAACTCAGATCCCATCGACACCACCAACGTTCTCTTCGGATCTGTTTGCCGCGGGCCTCGTGCTCTTGAACGCAGCTACGGGACTCGAGCCATACCACGGTATAAGAAGCTCGACCGAGCTGATCATTCTCGTCGCGCAGGTCAAGGTGTTTGACGTGATGGACCGCGAGTCCATCAACATCGTCACTTCCAACCCAGATATCCTCAAGTTCCTACGCATGGTGTTGCTGGAGAGGTGTTCTCTCGAGCAGGCTCTTGCCCATGTCCTCCTGGTGGCTCCTGATACCCAATGAAACCAACACCACCACCACCCCCACCAGCATAAACGCCATAGTCACAAAGTGTAATCATACCTGTCTGTACTATATCTATCTACTTTCTAATCATCATCTATATACACCTTCAAGTATATAACTCACCACTAACACACCAACCCGGAGCCCGCTGACGTGTGCTCTGACTCAGCACCCGCATCTCTGCCAAATTTTCAGACATTTCCCAAATATTTCTAGACTTATGTGGAGTTGTAGATTGTAGATATACCACAGATATAGCATAGATACACATAGATATATATCTCCCACAAGAGAGCACACACACACCAACGCCAACAATAACCATTCGGGTCGATCTCTCCCACCGGGCACTTCCAAACCAACTATCCCCGTCTCCAATCTCAGGTCATCGCATTCTTCACGCTTCCTTTATTTATCTCCAAACTTTGGAATTTAAACGCCCAGAGACAGACAAGTACCCGCACAACTGCTCTAATATCCCTGCCTGGCGCTTCCCTCCAATTGCTTTCGCAGTAAGTACACTTACCACTTTTTGTCCTGCAAACACAGCAACCCTTTGTGCGTTGTGTACGCGTTGTTCCTGTCGCTGTATGCCACCCATCACCGATGCTAGAGTCCTCGCAACAAGTATCCAAACACCTCGCTAACATCTGCTACAGTATCTGGCACCTCCAACGCAGTGGCTCTCTTTTTAACAACTTAGATCTGCATGTTTTACACACAAACCAGCTGATACTGTGCGCATCATGGAGTCTTCTGAGTCCTTGATACATAACAATAACAACAGCAGCAGCAGCGGCGGAGACCGCACTGCGCAGGAGACGGGCCCTGCGGCGACAGCAGTTCATCCTCAGTCTCCGGTACAGACAACTACAAAGAGTGATGCTACGGTGATAGAAACGTCCTCACTGAAGGATGAGCCGTCCGCGGAACAACTCGCAGACTTGACTATAGCCGACGAGCCTGATGTCCTCGTGGAACAAACAGCGCTCTCAGTCCAGGAGAGTACGAGTACGCCGGCACAGTCAGCATTACCACCCGCACCAGCGAACCAGGACGCCACAGCCTCAACGACAGCCACAGCCGCGAGCCACCACTCGAGCCTGCAGATACGACATGAGTCAAGAGACGATACACCGGCTTCGGACGGTGGGGTCGGGGGTGGGTCCGGCAGCGTTAACCCAGATACACCGCTCATGGCTGCGCTCAGCAAACAGTCAACCAACTCAGACATACAGACCGTGGTGGGTGCACCTGTGCCGTTCAAGAGCAAGGAGCACGCACCCGTGTTGACCAGCGAGAGCGCACTGGGGGACCGCGTGCACCCCGTTAACGTTCCGGCACAGATGAACGAACTGGTGCAAGCATATGCAATGCTCGACTTTGAGGACTTCACGTTCTACGTGCAGACTATGCAGGTTTTGCTTGGCAGACTGGTGGATGGCGACACGAGCACAGACGCTCTCGATATACATCTGGGGCCTACAAAGGCCATCTCGCGGCGACATGCCAAAATATTCTACAATTTTGGCACCCAGCGGTTCGAACTGTCGGTGATTGGCCGCAATGGTGCGTTTGTCGACGATGTGTTCATTGAAGCAGGCGTGACGCTACCGCTCAAAGACAAGAGCAGGATACAGATTGGCGAGATCAATTTCAGGTTCATGCTGCCGTCGGAGGATACAACGACCACCAAGAGGAGCTCCGAGGCGCAAGCCAAGCCAATCAACCCCTCTGATGCAGTGAACTTGAAGACTGCACTCTACAACACTCCAAGCTCGCGTACCAGCGATGACCTGGCACTCGCAGCTAACAACGCATCTGCATCTAAACTCGAAAGTATGCAGCAGAGCAGATCGAACAGCTCCACTCCGGTACCGGTGTCATTGCAAGTGTCGTCGCCGTATGTGAAATCAGAAGGTCAGCAACAGCCACCTCTTTTGCCTATCCCGCCAGGCACGCCTGCCGAGGCCCTTGCGAGTCTCGCTGCTTTGCCTGGGGGAATAGACCCCAGAAAGAGGGAAAAACCGAAAAAGACACCAAAGCAGGCCAAGAAGGTTTATACACTCGAGGAGATCCCGGTCGAGTACAGGACAAAGCCCGCATGCTCGTACTCTACGCTCATTGCAACTTGTCTCCGGGCAAAGAGCACAGAGCGCGGGATGTCGCTGTCTGAGATATACAAAGCTATTCAGGACCTCTATCCATACTACAAGTACTGTCCAGACGGCTGGCAGAGCTCGGTGCGACACAACCTGTCGCTCAACAAATCCTTCCGCAAGGTGTCAAAGGAAGGCAAAGGCTGGTTATGGGGGCTCGACGAGGAGTACTGTGCCGAGAAGGAGCGCGTCAAAAAGAAGCAGATTGCCGCGGCTGCGGCCAAGGCCAAATTTGCGGCAGAGCGGATCCAGCAAGAACAGCACTACTCGCAGGAGAGGCAGAACTACCAGCAGGCCACCCCACACTTGCAGCCACTGATACCTCCGCACTCCCAACAATTGGCATACCAGAGGGCAGCTGCCTCGGCGGTGGCTGCATCAGCTGCGACGCATAGTCCACTCGCCGTGCGCTCGTCCACATCGCCAGTTCCAGTCGTGAGCCATAGCCTTTCACCTGCCGTTTCTGCTTCTGCTCCAGCTCCGGCTACTGCCGCTACTGCTACCGCCGCCGCTTCTGCTGCCGGTGCCGGAGTCTCCTCCGGGCCAGGTGCTTCTGCTTCTGAAGCCGCGTCACCTCTCCCGCCTGTCGGCAGCGGACTCATTCCCAGAGTGCTGCCCAGAGGCAAAAGCATCGCCGAGCTGGCGAGCGAGATCAAGCGCGACCCTTCTGCTCCACTCAAGCCATCACCGGCAACTAGCATCCAAGCGCAGCTAGCCGCTAATCGAGCGCAGTACGCGACGTCATCATCATCGTCCACAACGACCCCTGCAGCAAGTCCAGCCACAGCACCCGCAAAGCCCAGCGCTCCGCTCTCAGGAGATACGATGAAGGCTCTGGGATACCTGCAACAGGAACTCATCAAACTGACCAAAGACCGTAAGGTGCACGACAAGGCTACAACTACGGCCATTCTCACACAGGCGCTAGCCATGACGATCGCGCAGGTAAACCAGGCGGCACGGAACGCAGGTATCCAGGGAAATCCACTTGCGAGTCTGATCGAAAAGAACCCGCAGCACGTTACCAAGATCCTCACAGCTGCGTTGAATGCGGCCACTGCACAAGTGTCCAAGGGTAAAGGCCCCGCCGGTGCAGGAGCCTCGCGGTCAGGGTCCAGCACACCACAGCGCATGGCATCGCCTTCACCACAGCTAAAACCATCTGCAGCTACGCCTGCCTCAATGTACCCACCGTCATCAAAGCAGCAACCGCAGCAGCCGCAGCATCAACAAAAACAGCAACTTGGACCCATTCCTTTGATTCCACCCATCCGGCCATCGGCAAACAGACCAAAGCCTAGTACTCCAGCGCAACCGCAGACGACGCAACAGTTACAGCCGGGAACCATCAGGAAACCACAGTACTATTCTCGTCCGCCCGTGCAGACGCAATCGCCGGTGCAGGCTCAGTCCCAGACTCAAACACAGCAGTCACAGACCGGAACACGGGGTGTTCCGGGCACGCTCAAGAAGCCAGAACATTTTGCAAAGCCTGCATCGCAGTCAAGCCCGTCTGTCAACGCTCCTGTACCGGCATCCGTATCGCCTGTGGTTGTGCCTACGGTCTCACCTGCGCCACCACCGGCTGCCGCGGCTGTTGTTCCGTCTCTTGTCTCGCCTACAGTAAACACTGCTCATGTTCTTGCTACACAGCCTGAGACTGATCGCCAGAAGGAGGCATTGCACGAGAAGACAAACGACGAGAGCGAGAGTGCTGCTCCTAGCCCTGCCCATGTGTCTGCTCCTTCAGCTTCTCCTGCACTTGTCACCGCGAGTGACTCTGCAGCTTCAGCTGATCGCGTCCCCACTCAGCCTCAGTCCCAGCCTCAGCTCGCTCCCTCGGGTCTCCCAGCCGAGCTACACGATGAAGAGTTTGAGAGCATGCTCGAGTCACTCTCGCGCGAAGTTACTCCTGACGTTTCACACCCTTCATCGCACAAGAGCGCAGAGCTATATGACGGAACGCCGCCGCTCAGCGCGACGGAATTGGATGTGCTTCTGAGCAGCCACTCGTACGAGCCTGACGTGCCCCCTATTGAACCTGACGGCTCTACTGCCGTCAACACAATGAAGCGCCAGCGCGAAGATGAATTGGAGCCAGGAGAGCAATCCACCAAAACTGCCAAACTCGAATGAGACAAAATCCACCAACTACTTCTTTTCCAAAATGTTTCTTTAATCTCGTCATTTATTCCTTGTTACTTTCTTCTTTTCTGGCTGGACCCTCGTGGTGTGTACAATAGATAATACTCTTCGATAATTTTCACCCGTGAACGTTGTTAAACGAACCCTCCTCCTTCTTAATCTCCCAGAACAGTGGACCCACATCGTGGTTACCGTGGTACACCCATCCTTGCTCTGTAACGTGGAACAGGTTGATGGAACCACCGGAGAATGCGTCCCTATGCGCGGCAGCCAAGATTGAGCGCTTGCCGAGGTAGAGCGCCTCCTCCACCGATAAATCCCAGCGATAGTTCGAGTCAAGCACACCATAAGCAAACGTCTGTCCCGATCCGACACAGAACATATCACCCTTGAGTCTCGTTCCGTCCGAGTCCACGTAGTATATCGTTGGTCCCTCTTTCTTCGTGTACCCACACACCATCGTGCCCATGGACAACCCCATGCCCTTGTACTCATACACCAGGTTCCCGAGGATTTTAGACGCAGCAGCCACAGAGATCCGCTCCTTCTCGCGCAACTCATGCAAGCGACACTGCGTCCCGAGCCACGTCTCCCAGTACTGGCAGTCCGCAGCACCACCGGCCATCGTGCCGAGCAGGAACGGATTGATCTCAATCACCTTCTTGACGGTCTGCGACGCAATCCAGTTACCGGCCGTGGCGCGCGAGTCCACCGCAACGATGATCCCGCCCTCGAAGCGGAACGCCAGCGTCGTTGTGCCGTGCGCGATCTTGATCGCACAGTCCGGGTTCGTCTCGTCGTCCGTGTGCGCGCGCAGGAAATCGGTCGGTTGGGATATCGGAGGCACAGCGATGCTGGGCGCTAGCGACATCTCAACGCCCCGGGAAAACACACCGTCCGCGGCCTGCGCCTGCTGGGCTACGCCGGCGTGGCTGAATTGCTCTGCTAATGTGTTCATCGTTCAATTGTACGGTGTGGTGGTGATGCAATTGTGTACAGAAAGATGATTGTCTACTGTTCGTTTGATAAGAGTGGCGACACACACTCGCGCGCTGTGGGATGGTGGCCACATCCACAGAAAGGGCGTGCAAAAACCATTGAAGTAATGGTGCACAGATGCTCTGCCATTTTCTGACGTGTCATTTTGATGCATCACGTGATGTATCACAGGGCCATGCCCTTGCCATCCCTCTTCTCGTTCTCTTCCAGTCACGCTCCCCGATTGGGGCACGCATCAGTAGCAGCACACCGCCCCCGTTTGGCAAAACCGGGTAAGCTTGGATTACCGCCAGACAGCCCCTCGGCAGTAAAGCGTGCGCGGCACACATTTTGCGCAGAGCGAAGGAGCACAGCGCTCGCTCTCACTGTGTGGGAAGGTTTGAAAAGTTGATGAAAAAAACCTTTGGGTATAACGGTGCAACAGCTCTTGGTGATACCACACGTTAGTTCATATAATAGTCAAAAATGGTATGTTTGAATTACTCTCAGGTTTTCTCTGGATGTGAAAGGTCGATCTGCGTTTGCTTGTGTTTTATTCCTCCAATGCGATCATTGCCTGGACCGGCAGTTCTTTGGTGATCACCTCCCCCTCACCACAATACGAGCGTCTCCCTCTGGACAGCATTCTGCATCGACGGAAAATAGAGCACAGGGTTGCTCAAGATCAAATTCGGACTGCCGGTTGATGCCGCAAGGATTAGATACAGCCCATGTTAGCGAGCCATGACAGCGAGTCTGTAATCCCTTCCCCCGTCGAACAACATCGCTGTTAAACGAGCACGGACAACGGACAACGTCAAACAAACAAACATTATCACAACATCATCGTAAAAACATACGCAAAAGCGCAGTCGAGCAAGGCGATGCTGGTTCTTCCAACTCGCATCCAGAGACCTTTAGCAGTGATCCATTACTAACCCTAATTCTCCTATAGTCTTCCAAAACTCAGAACCCTATGCGTGACCTGCACCTTGAGAAGCTCGTTCTCAACATTTGTGTTGGTGAGTCTGGTGACAGACTGACCAGAGCCTCCAAGGTTCTGGAGCAGCTGTCTGGTCAGACCCCAGTTCAGTCCAAGGCGAGATACACCGTTCGTTCGTTTGGTATCCGTCGTAACGAGAAGATTGCCGTTCACGTTACCATCAGAGGTCCAAAGGCCGAGGAGATTTTGGAGCGTGGTTTGAAGGTGAAGGAGTACCAGCTGCGTGCCAAGAACTTTTCTGAGACTGGTAACTTTGGTTTCGGTATCTCTGAGCACATTGACTTGGGTATCAAGTACGACCCAGGTATCGGCATTTACGGCATGGACTTTTACGTTGTCATGGGCAGAGCTGGTGCGAGAGTTGCCAGACGTAAGAGATGTCAATCCACCATTGGTAACAACCACAAGTGTTCGAAGGAGGACACGGTCCAGTGGTTTAAGCAGAAGTACGATGCTGATGTTCTGAACAAATAAGATGTTTGCTATGTTAATACTAGTTGTTTAATTTAAACGAAAAAAAGAAAACACGGTTGGAAATGGTAAAAACAAAAACCCCCCATTTATTCATTCTCTAGCTCCAACCTCGCGCACTCAACTCCGATATCTATACAGTCACCCACGACCTGCTTCCATCTCGTCTCGAGATAGTCGTTCATAGGCTTGAATTCCACCTGGAGTCTCTTCCTCTCCCCCGTCACTTGTGCAATAGCCGCCCGTTTCTTATTCACCTCGTTCTGCAAGTACTCGTTGCGCTGCTCCAGCATGTCGTTGTGCATGAGGTACTGGTTCTTCCCGTATGTCTGCAACAGCGTGAGCGATCTGTGCCTGCTGACCGAGTACGACAGCGCTATATCCACCTTGTCGTAATCGAGCTCGTCGGGCGCGTTGTCCTTAGTCACCTTGGCGTACTTGGCTATATCCACGCCGCCGATCCCGCCGTCCACGAGCTCGTTGAACAGCTCTGGGTCCGCGCTCTCGGCGGCCTGCAGCCGCTCCACCTCCTGGAGCAGCATCGCGGGCGTCGTGGACCCGTTCTGGTGCGCCGCAAGTATCTCGTCAACTCCGCGGTGTATCACTTTGAAGTCGGCGGCTTTGAGCTCTTGCTCGATCAGCTCCTTGATGGACTCCTTCTCCTCGTTCGATGGCTCCTCGTCAATGTAGCCCAGCGAATCAAGCAGCGGCTGCTCAACAGTCATTTGTAAGATGGCAGAATAGCACTGAGGGCTGTGTTTGTCTGTTGGTCGGTGCTATATTTGCATGGATTCTTGCCAGGTGCTGGTGGTTCTAGGCAGATGTTTACTGAAGCTACGCGCTGAGAAGATGCGACCACAGACTCGCAGACCTTTCAACCTCATCGCATCGAGCAAGCACCAGCCAGCCCTTCTTAGCGATTCTCAAGTTATAACTAACAAATCATAATCAAACAAAACTACTGCTACTTCTTAAAAATTTAATGGACATTATCACGTTAGAATATTATGAAATTAATTATCTTTTCCCCACATCCCGGATTTTCCTGTGTGGGAACTCGTACAATGCAGACCCTATCAGACACCAAATCACCAAAAGAATACAGGTCACACCAAATATGGCACCGAGTACCCTGAAGGTCACAATTCCATGAGACTTGTAGATCTCCGTTAGGGACAGTGACAGCGCGCCAATGGGGAAAGGCATGGTCCACCACGCCTTGGTGAATGGAATTCTGCCGTAGTGCCACAGCGATGCGAATGAAATAAACATGAAGAAAAATGCAAACCCGATGAAAAAGAGACCGAGGGGCAACGAAGAGTAGTAGAAGACGTGGCCTATTATCGCGTGGTACTCGGTTTCGACATCGTTCTCAAAGTAGTCTAGCAGGTTGCTGCCCTGCATCAGGATCCCCCACGCGGCGTGACCGAGGAGACCGATAGGTGCGAACACGGTGAACACCAGGGGCTTGGGTGGCAGCTTTGACGTGTACAGCTTCCAGAAGAAAATGGCAATCACGCCGCTCCCGAAAAAGACCGAGTTGGACCACAGGAGATACGACACGATGATGGTGATGATTCTGAGGTTGCTTGCGGGAAGCCCGCTAGCTATGAGCGCACCCGATGATGCGCACACCGACAGAGGCAGCACGGGCAGGATCAGCGTCGCGTTGAGCTGGTGTGGCTCAATTTTGGATCTCGACAGCATGATGAAAACAACGACCCAGCCGCAAAAGAGCGCCAACAGCACGTTGATCCACCAGAAAGCAAACACGCCAATCTGCCACTTGCCGTCGCTTACAAAATGCATCATGTTCACCATCGTTGAGAACCCCATCGAGTAGGGCCCCAGAAACACGTTCAGTGTGGGGTCTGTGAGGATGGGCCACTCCGGGTAGTGCAGGAGCTTGAGCACGAACATGATGTTGATGATTATGAACAGCGTCAGCGAGATCGCCCACATGATCAGCCCACACACGCGCAACCAATGGGCCGGGAAGGCAAATTCGTAGAGTATAGAGGAGGCAATGCCCGTGCTCATGAATGCTATATGCCATATTGGGTGGTAGTCCTTCACCAGAGTCTCCTTCACCAGGTAGTCATAGAGGCCGAGCCGCGTGGCTGGCTCTCCGAGCTCTGACAGACCCTTCTCAGCCGCGTCGATATTATCATTAGTTGGGAGTTCTGTAACTGTCCCGGAGTTCATGGTTGTTGTAGGTGTACTCGTGCTCGTGCCTGTCGCCATGTCGCGGCTAGCCTCCCTTGTTCACTCTGTTTTCAAAGTGGCCGTTAGCTTACTTTTAAATACCAAAGCGGGATTTTAGTCTTTTGATTGAAAAAAAGGGTCGGCGATAGTCTTCTCGGATCACCCGCCGTGCCAAGGTAGGAGGATGAGGGAAGCAGGCAAGGGTTAGTCAGAGCCGGCTCGGGTTTCGGGAGAGGTGGGAGTCAGAGTAAAGGCAGTGAGTGAGTGTGACTTCTGGCATCGCGTTCGTGGGGTATGACGGCACCGAGTCGCCCAGTTACTCCGATTCGCGCACGTAGTCTATTTCGGCACCTGTGGCGGGGCGGCGGAGAATGTTCCGTGCACTCACAGCGCCGTGGTGTTTCTGGTGACGTCTGGACATGGGCAAAGCCCGGGGGAGACTCTAGATGCGCATAGAGCGCGGCAGTCTCTGTCTGGGCTCGCTGAGGGAGAGGGTACGAGTCAGAAGCCCACCGGGTGTTCCGGCGACGACTCTGGTAGCGCTCTGCAGATGGATGGCGCGGCTGGATGCTGGAACGTTGTACGCTGCGACGCTCTCCGCTTGCGCTTATTCCATTTGTCAGGTTCTTTTCTTTTTTTTCCTCTCTGCGTGTGTGTCTAAGTTTCATATTTCCGTCTATCCATCTGCGACTCCGCCGTTTGTAATAGTCGCAGCTTCAGCATCACGCTTGGAGCAACGGTTTCCCGTAGGGACTGGCTGTTGTAGAGTCAGTGCTGGCCGACTCCGGGCCATCCGCCCACACTCTCTCTACTTCGTTGGCGCAGAAACGACTTACAGACAGGTGCACTTCTGTCAGCCTTCTCCAAGCCGCGTTTTCATAACTGTATATCCAATTTTAGTCAGATGTTGAGGCCTCGAATGCAGATTCTTAGCTGAAGTGTGCGTACTTTACGGCATGGCAGCGTAATTGTCAGTACACGACATTTTTAACATCTCTCAACGATTAACTGATGCCCTAGCGGTGAAAAAGTCCAGAGTATGCTGGTGTGATACAAACCAGTGATAAGACCTCGCTCCAACCTCTTTTCAATGCTTACCACCCAGCGGAGGATAGCAGGCTTGACTGCTACTCTTCAGCGAGTGTGCTCATTCCACACGACGGTGGCCCGGCTTGATCTGCCTGGGGATCTTCTGACACCGCTCACCGAATACAGAGACCTACTGCATACGCCAAAGACCATGCGGCCCCTCGTCTATAGACCCAAGAATGTGCAGGCGCTGTTAGCTTCGGACTTCATCGATAAGAATGGCAAGCCTATAACCCCAAGGACACGCATTATGCCTGCTTTCAAGGACATGCTTGACCTCATTGACGCTGTTGAAACCTACGACGAGCTACTCACAGTCAGACAGCTTATTGTGGATATAGCGGACAAATCTCACACTGTGCCATCGCGTTCTCAGTACCTCAGACCTTCAATGATCAACCGTTTCTTGTACAAGTCAGCTGAGCTGGGAAGACTGCCTCACGCACTGACATTCCTGTACTCGCTGAAAAACTTCCGAGACAAGTTCGGTGCAAGAAACATCCAGGCGATCTACCTTCTCTACTACGTCCAAGCTGTGAAAAAAGATTGGAAAAGTCTCCCCGCATTGAAGAAGAAGCTAGCCACACCCATCAATTACGCCAAAGGAGGAGACAACCACACAATTGCCGTCCAGTACGCGATCTCCAACATTGCTGCTATCGCCTGTCTCATCCGTGTGCATGCCAACAGCGGCTCTGCGTTTTCCCTGCAGGAAGCTGCCGCCCCCTATGTTCAGTACTCTCGTCTCCACGATGGGTTCAAGATCCAGCCCCATCTCGTGAACAAGAAGTATGTCACAGGCGCCGAGACATTCGAGCGGTACGCCGAGTCGTACGCCGTCCTCAAAGCATTCGGGGACGCACTTTCGATAATGAGTTCTGTTCCTCCAGAGTTCGAGCAGATTATGGAACAAATCAAGCCGTTCATGCGAGACATGAGGCGCTTGCAAGAGCTAAATGAAACTACCGAATTATTTGGAGAACTGATGAAGGTGGCAAAGTTCAATGGACCTGAATCGGAGGAACTTGCTGAAGTGGAGGAGGAGCAGTAGCGGCAGCCGCAGCAACCAGCTAACTGGTTTACTTTGGTGGATAAAATTTTATAGCATGTAAATACGATCAAAAAGCCATATCTTGTTTATGATCTTCGGATGGTTGTGCGAGACTCAAATACTCGGATGTCGGGGCTGAAGAACAACGGGAAAGCCGTAGTGCTAGAAATCCACTTTCTGCGCCGCCGTGAAAGTGATCAACACCCGGACAGCCCACTCGAAAGACTGTATTGCCCTTTTTTCACTTGGTGTATCCATCCCTGTACCCGCTGATATTCTGTGGCGGTTCGCTTTTCTTCTGACAGTACTTGTGACTCGAGCGGACAACATCCCCCCTTAGTCGCTAGAAACGATCGGCATTGACCGACCTTGAGGTATAATCACACAATGGTTGGTTTGAGAAGGCGCAGAAACGAAGAGCCAGTGGACGACATGGATTCCGACTCTCTGTCGGATTCAGGGTCCGAAGCACCAAAGCTGGTAAAGTCGAGAAGACCCGGTGACAACGCGTTCAGACAGCAGAGGCTCAAGGCCTATCATCCCATCCTGACGCCGAAGACTATCATTCCGCTCATGCTTACGCTGGCTGTGATTTTTATTCCGCTGGGTGCTGCTATGCTGTACGGCTCAAGCAGAGTTGAGGAGTTCACAATCGATTACACACAGTGCCAAAATCTGGCTACCAGCAGCTATGCGGATATCCCGGAGGAGTACTACTCTTTTGATTTCCACACGGCTATAACTACCAAGCCCAAGTGGAAGCTGGGAACCAATGACTCGCAGGCTTACGATGACGAGAAGCAGGTTTGTTACATCGAGTTTCAAATTCCTAACGATATTGGCCCGGCAGTTTACCTGTTCTACAGACTCAAGGACTTTTACGCCAACCACCGTCGTTTCGTCAAGTCGTTCAGCGAGGACCAGCTCAACGGGAAGGCTGCCTCCACGAGTGACATCAAGAACACAGCTGGTCAGAACTGCCAACCTTTGTCAACAAATTCCGAGGGCAAGAAGTACTACCCATGTGGTTTGATTGCCAACTCTCTTTTCAACGACACTTTCACCTCGCCAATCGGCGTGGGGAGCACGAGCAATTACACGATGACTAACGAGGGTATTGCTTGGTCCACGAATAAGAACCGTTTCAAGAAGACAAAGTACAATGTTTCTGAAATCGTGCCTCCTCCAAACTGGATCAAGATGTTCCCCGACGGTTATGACGAGGATAATGTGCCCGACATTTCCACATGGAGCGAGTTCCAGAACTGGATGCAACCTTCCGGTCTTGCTTATTTCAGCAAGATGATCTTGAGAAATGATGACGAGGTGATGAAGGCTGGCACCTACGAGATTATTGCTGGTTTACACTTCCCCGTGCTTCCATACAAGGGAAAGAAGTTCATATACTTGAGCACGAGATCTGCGATTGGTGGCAAGAATAGCTTTTTGGGAATCAGCTGGATTGTGGCTGGTGGAATTTGTCTTGTACTGTCCATTTTGTTCGTCGTTGTTAACCTGGTCCACCCCAGGAAGACTGGAGATGTCACCCTGCTCACCTGGAACAAAGAGGAGGCTCTGCGCCAGGAAAAGTGAAACGTGCCGTGTATATTTTTGTTTGTATATCCCAGTAATAACAGAGTTATTCTTTTGCCTTTTGCAGTATATCGTGAATTGATGCCTCTGGAGAGCTCAAATGAAGATCGCGGTTGTCGCGATGAGATGACCGATGCTTTGTTTACATTTGGCAGAACCTGACGAGTCCGCTTTCTCACAGAGCAGGACAGACACAACAATAGGGGAAAAAATAGACAGACAGGCTCAGGCAACTTCACGATATTATATGGCGGTGTATATCTAGACCCACACATTTTTGGAAACAGCAGCTCGCATAGAGGAGAGGGAGCGACTGCACAGCATACACACAGACAGACAGGATCACGATGAAGACATCGGGGAAGCCCCACCTTCTTTCTCTTTTTGAAGAAGGTGACGATGACGACTTCTCAGAAATAGCAACGCAGCTCGATGATACCGGCTCGCCAAAGTATCCGCACACTCCGAGGACGTGCTTCCCGCCCACGGCATCCGGTGCCTCGATGGCGCTTAGGTCTTCGCCGGTGAGGGTGACGCCCAAGAGAGAGAAAGCGCCCACAATTCAGCGCAAAGGCTTGGGAAGCGTGCCGAAGAGTGGATCGGCAGCTAATCAGGTGCGGGTCACCGATATGGGCAAGCTCACGGGCGTGAACCTCCCCGCACCACAGAAGGAGAACTTCAGAAGAGCATTTGCACCCCCTTCCAGATCAAGCCACAAGATCGTGGATCCATTTGCGGCGGATTCGGAAACGAGAAAAGGCCGGCCCCGAACTTCGAATAGCTTCAAGCTTGCTCAGAAGTCGAAAAGCCGATCTGCATCGGCGAGCGCTGTTGTGTGCTTGACTCCGGCGCAGCGCATGGAAAAGAGACAGGGCGTCACTATAGACAAAAGAACCACGACGGAGCTGTTTTTGGAGCATTACGATTTTCAGGAGCGAATCGGCAAAGGCGCATTTGCAACTGTCTACAAGGCAACCAACACAATCACCAACGAGGTTGTTGCAATTAAACAGATAGAACTTCGTGAGAACGAAGACGTGAATGCGCTGATGAGCGAGATAGACCTGCTAACCATCTTGAAACACAAGAACATAGTTAAGCTGCACGGCTTTGTGAAGACTGCTCATACTTTGAACATTATACTTGAGTACTGCGCTGGGGGGTCTTTAAGAGATCTTTACCTGCTCAACCGAAAGGGTCTACGGGAAGAGGACGTTGTCGTGTATACTCGTGAGGTTCTCCAAGGATTACACTATCTGCACGAACAAGGTTTGGTTCACAGAGACGTGAAGGGCGCGAATGTACTGTTGACGGAAGATGGCACGGTTAAGCTTGCAGACTTTGGCGTTGCCGCAAAGGTGGATCAGCTGTCATCGGGAGCCACAAGTGGATCCCCATACTGGATGGCTCCAGAGGTAATTTTGCTTCAAGGCGCTTCAACAGCTTCCGATATATGGTCACTTGGCGCTACAGTTCTGGAGCTGTTGACAACGCAGCCTCCGTTTGGCGACTATCAACCTATGGCTGCATGTCATGCAATAGGAACGTGCGATATGCCTCCAATTTCTGCGGAAGTAAGCAGGCTGGCAAGAGATTTCATGGAGCAGTGTTTTCAAAAGTCTCCCAAGATCCGCATATCAGCCTCTCGGCTCCTACAGCATCATTGGCTGATGGAAGGTTTGCGGCCCCAGACAAATCAGAATCGCTTAGCTTCAAGACCAAACACAGGAAACATTCGGGCGCTTGAACAATCTCTTGGGAAGTCGGACACAGCAATTCAAATATATGACGAGAGTAAAGAAAGCAACGACTGGAGTCAGACGTTTGCAAGTGACTTTAATGGAAAGCTGGTCTTGAAAAGGGGCATTCCTGCCGGCGGGATGTTGCCATCTAATGGTGGTCTGAGCCATCAGGAACAGTGGACGTCACCCAGGCGAGAAGCATCTAGTTCTGCTATTTCTCGATTTATGGAAACCGAGTCAGATCAGCTCATGGGCGACGATTTCGAAGGAACCATTGATATGGGTAAATTTGGGTCATTACTCAAACAAGAAGTAAAGGAGAACAAACCAAACTTCAAGTCCGCAGTAAATGAACCTGACACAAGCGACAGCCAAGGCTCCGATAACTATTTTGAGATCCACAATTCTTCCGCTGACCTAGGTCAAGGAAATATTGAACCGGAAGCCACACATAGTGACTTTGAGGAGGATCCTTTCAATATACTTGAGATAGAGGATTCGTATGTTGATGGAGAGGAGGCCAAATCGCTTTCCATAGTGGAATTGTTGGTGTCGCGATTGGCGGTGGATAATCCAGAGCTGGGTTCTGATATTGCCGAACTCAATAGGCTTTCAAAGATGTACAAGTCCGCTCAGTTGACCATTCTACGCAATCATGGCCTGATCCGCTTGCTCGAACTCCTGGAATCTTCTGAGGTGCGTGACCATACTTCTGTGGTTGAGGATATGCTATCGCTGTTGATTGTGGTGTTTGAAAATAACGTCGGGGCTCTGGAGAACTTTTCTCTCATTGGCGGTATGCCGATATTTCTACGGCTTTATCCCCACAAGACGTTCAAGCCTAAGGTTGCCGAGTTTGTCAGACTGGTGGTCATAGAGTCGAACTTGCTGCAGATGTTCATCGCATGCGGCGGAATCAAGGTTTTTTCGGAGCTTTTGGAGGAGGATATTACAACAGCTCCGCATTACCCACTCACAGGTATCAATGGCATTCACGCCTTGTTCACAAGTAACCTGCATACTCCGAGAGCCGACTTTTGTCGAATACTTTCCCGTGAGTACGTCCTCGATTGGTTGTCGCTATCGCTCTTCTACCTCACTCGAAATGACTCTGAGGGAAACAAAGCCTCTACTGAAAAGGTGATCGTGATATTACAACAATTTCAGAGCTCAGAGCCCAGAGTCAAGGAGTCTATCTCAACCACTACTTTCTTCAAGGCGCTGTTCAAAGTGCATCGGCGGCTTTCATTCAACAACCAACTAAAAGTGCTGAAGCTAGTGTGCTCTCTGTCATCAGTGCCAACTACACTGGATGTGCTGTATGCATCTGGTGCCCTCGAGTTCTCCATTAATCAGCTGGAGAATCATTTACCGTACTCGGATGGTTATAAAGAAGTGGCAAATTCTATCTCTCAAACGCTATTCAACATTTGCCATTTGAACAAAAACAGGCAAACAGAGATTGCTACACTGGGCGCTATCCCCTTGTTGAAGTCTCTTTCCATAATCAAGCTACCTTTCCGTGATTTTGTGATACCTTTACTATGTGAGCTGGTTGGCTCGAGCAAGATCACCAGAATGTTACTCTGGAAAGGCGACGTCTTCAAGTCATACGTGGGTTTACTCATAGATCCATATTATCAGGTGTTTGGACTTGATGCAATCATCCTGTGGCTCAACCATGAGCCCGCTCTCATTGATGATGAGATCCTGAAAAGCTCACAATTTATCGTTGACGGGCTTACATTGAGGAGAGCACCAAACGCAGAGTCATTTTTGCAAAGGCTCTCCCAGTTACTTTGTCACGATCGCATAAATCTGTGCCTGTTTTCGAAAAAGGTACTCGATCACTTGTTGCTTCAGGCGGAAAAATCAAAGTCAGTAATCCAGCTATGGAGTTTGAGACTCGTCAAAGCGCTTGTTGTGACGCAAATTCGCTACAAGGAGAACGCTGAGCTGCTAGAGAAGGCTCTTGACGGGCTGCGCCGACTTCGAAATGTCAAAGGAATGCCTCTGCTCGCCTCGGAACTTGTCAAAGAAATACTACAAAGTAATTAGAATGTAAACATTACCCAAAAATAATTTTATGACGTCACGAAGTGTCTTTACCACTTTCAAAAGAAACCCGATGACCCCCATCGCGTCAAAAAACAGGACAAAGGCTAATATGGGGAAAACGAAAAAAATTGCATAGCACATTCTCACCCTTTTGTTTATTATCACTGCACCCCAGAAAACTGCAACTCAAATTTCAAATCTGACAATGATGTCCTGCTATTTGAATGGCATGAAGAGGAGAAGGTCCAGCGTCGGTCTGGATAGAGCGGTCAGCTACTCTGCCTTGCTTTCACAGAAAGCCACGATTGAGTCTTTGCCCACACAGGTCCTCAGCCATACCCTGAGCTACTTGGACACCGCAAGTCTTCTGAGCGCCAGCCAGGTGAGTCGTCGACTTTACCTCGTTTCAGCGGCCCGGATATACCGTACACTGAATGTCCAGATGCCGGCGCATGAAGTGGAACAGGTTCATCGGAGCGCCTCAACAGGATCAGCGATGCGTGGTCTCTCCTCATTCCTACAGCTTGTGTTATCCATTGTGCAGAACCCAGAGCTTGGGAAGTTTGTGCGGAGTCTGCGCATGGAGGAGCCAGCTCGGAGAAGCGCTGTTTGGGAGCTCAAGGTGAGTGAGGTGGTGGCTGATTTCCCCATTGCCCAGCTAGCGCGGATGAAGGAATTTGAAGGCGTGGATCTGGAAGCGCTGACTGTTCTTGACAGCCTCAAGTTCGTACTGCCGTACTTGGGAAACCTCTCGGAACTGAGCCTTCCTGCGTTGCCCGCTTGCTACATGAGCGAGGTGCTGGGGTTGGTGAATGCCGTAAATCTGAAGAGCCTAGTTCTCTCGTGTCGCAACCAGGATAAAGATGTTTCACTGATTTTACCCAAGTTTGACAACTTGCAATCCTTGAAAGTTCTTTTTGAAGGAAATTCAGAAGATATTTTGCAGAAACTTGCACTTTCCTTCCAGAGCTCGGGCGGCTTGACATCACTTACCACGCTCCAATTTGAGTTTGTGCAGACAGACTTCAACGAGATCAAAAAGACGACATGGGTCGAATTCTTCAAAGTGCTCGCTAAGTCAAGTGGGGTCCGCCCGTTTCTGCGCTTGCAGAACTTTGGCCTTTTGGGATGTCATGTCGACAACCAACAGGACGAAATTCTTAGTATTCTGAGCCAAATTATTGATTTTTCCACAGTCAAACATCTAACATTGCATATCACCGAGTTCACACACAAACGCATGGCGCATGATGAAAAGACACTAGCTGAGAGCGACTTGGGTGACAACCTTTTCTGCTTGAAACTGGCACCGCTGCTCTCCAGCATTACATCGCTTGCGGTTTATCCGAGCAAGAATTGCTTGAGCTGTCAATTTCATGGACTCATGCAGCTTCTTCAATTGCTCAAAAACAGACTTGAAGGACTAACATTGCATCACTCTTCACTCTCCATCAAACACCTATCCCTTTTACACCACTGCATCTCAATGCACCAGCCGAGATTACGTTATCTCAGCTGCTGTGACGACAGACACTATTACGATTTTAAGAACGCCCTGCATAACTGGATGGTTGACGACAACGCTGTCGACATGGATATAGGCGCGCACTACGAAAACGAGCTGCGCAAATCTGGTCCATTGTTTGCGAGCGCTGTGACGCCGTTCCAGACCGCCACGACCATGCGCAGAGATTACATGACTGTACCATTCATTGAATTCTGGGCCGAGAATGCTGTGCTTTTGAATTTGTTCTTTCAGAAGTTTTTCAACGATAACAACGTTGGCGAGCACATTTATCTCGACCTCCTCCTGACCAAGCTGCCAAAGCTGGAGGAGTTCACGCTCTATGGATTCAACTTCACAATCAGCCAATCTAAAAAACTCATTTGCATTCAGCCAACCAACCATCACATCGAGGATCTCATGTTTTATGTGTAAAAATATAACTTTTTTCATGTCTCATTCATAGCCGAGTCACGTGCCCGCGGGCTGTGCGTGGGCCGCGCGGTTATGCGCCCGCCCCCAGAAAATAAGAATGACAACCCACTTCACCACCTTATTTGCTTCCTCCTACACCCCAACGCCATCGTCCATTAACACATTACGCCGCATTTGATTGCTATCAATCGAACATCTTAATAACTTAGCTGGTCTCATCTCACATATTTGTCGTCCACACAAAGCAACATGTCTGCCCCTGCCTCCCAGTACACTCCCACGGTGGAGCCACCTCAGTATGACCCTGAGCCCCTCGACGGTATGGCTAACTACACAACGGCAGAGACGGCCTCTTCGAACCAGAGCTTCCTGCCCAATGACTTCAAGTACTCCACCAATGTGTCCGCGTGCGACATTCAAATAAGACAGATCTTCATGCGTAAGGTGTATTCGTTGCTGTCGTTGCAACTGCTCACCACTTTTCTCACCGGGTTCATCATATACAATAATGAAGGCTTGAAGGATTGGTGCCTCACGCACGCATGGCTCTTCTATGTGTCGATTGCCGGTGCCTTTGGGTTCATGATTGCGGCGATGTTCAAGTCGCGCTCGTACCCTTACAACATACTGCTGCTCACCGGGTTTACCGTGTGTGAAAGTTACGGCATTGGTCTCGTGACGTCGCTATACGACAGCAATATCGTTCTGCAAGCTGTTCTCATCACGCTTGTGGTGTTTATCGGTCTCACTGTGTTCACGCTGCAGACCAAGTACGACTTTACCCAGTGGCAAGGCTGGTGCTCCGCTGGGCTGTTTATGCTTCTCGGGGTTGGCCTCGTGGGTATGTTCCTGCCCTTTGGCTCCAAGTTCGAACTG
Organism: Kuraishia cidri; assembly: GCA_030557465.1. Lineage (NCBI taxonomy): Eukaryota > Fungi > Ascomycota > Pichiomycetes > Pichiales > Pichiaceae > Kuraishia > Kuraishia cidri. The sequence goes on along the minus strand of JAKTPE010000006.1, from coordinate 400,034 downwards.
CTGTACAGTTGGGCAGGTGCTATTCTGTTCTCCGTATTCATTTTGGTTGATACCCAGCTGATTATGCAAAAGTATCATCCTGACGAGGAGGTTGCAGCCACCATTACGCTATATCTCGACGTGATCAACCTGTTCCTGCGCATCCTTGCAATTCTTGGAAACAGGCACAACGACAACTAAATACTTCTTCAAGTAATATAATCATGACATGACCCTCTTACAAAAGGTGACCGATTTCCGGCCCCAGATTTGTAATGTGTAGCATTCGCACGACCATCCGGCTGCGCTTCATATAAAGTGTGCTTTCCCTTCACCAAAAGGCAGAGCCCGCACATCCTTGGTTTGAAAGTCCGTCGTATACCTGCACTTGAACTCTTGTACCAAAATGTTCGCGACAAATCTCAGAAGATCTATGCTTGGTGCACCGGTCGCAGCACGCCGTACATTCACCACAACCTCGCGCCGTCTCGCCGTGTCAGAGGTTTCGACGCTCGACGAGTTCAAGGCCGTGACGAAGGGTACAACCGCGGTGGTTGACTTCTACGCTACATGGTGTGGACCGTGCAAGGTTATGGCCCCCATCGTCGAGAAGCTCTCGGACGCCTATCCCCAGCACAAGTTCCTCAAGGTTGACGTGGATCAGGCTACGGATATAGCGATGGAGTACGGTGTTACTGCGATGCCCACGTTTGTCGTGCTTAGCAATGGTGATAAGGTGGGGCAGGTTGTTGGTGCCAACCCAGCGGCGCTCAAGGCGGCCGTTGAAGGTTTGGAGAAATGATGCCCGTGTGTATGTGTATACTTATGGCTGTCTGTATCGCAATGTGAAGCAACTACGGTTGGGTGTTCCCAGATATCGAGATCAGAAATATGCATTACCTACAGTAGATAACGGAATTTTTCAACCTTGGGCTCAGAGCTCAAGCACCCAAGAACCCATTGTAAACTTATTCAAGTTCGTCATATATGCATGCCACCCCAAAGGTCGAAAACGAAAAAAAAAGAAAAAATCAAAAAAATCAACAGGCCAAAACACTATCAAACCAAAGTACTATATACTTGAGCGAAGATCACTCAGAACAAAGGTGTAGGAGAAAATATATATGTCAATCGAGTAGCGGCGGTAAAAGCAAAATCAAAATCATCAAGCTGTGCCCATATATGTGCACGTATGTGTGTGTGTGTGTGGTTGTAATGTGTGTAATAATTCGAGGTACTCATGTGTCCTCATGAAACCCGGAAAGTGGAATCGAATGGATCCGTTGCAAATTCATGCTGGATGCAACGCCATTCGTTGATCAGCAGCGCAAAGAGAACAGCGCAGATATAAGAAAAAAAAGCTGTGAACCATTCATCCTGTGAATGCATAAAGTGTCCTTAGTCCTAGCAAATTTGTATAGTGCCTCTCTCCTCGTTCTCTTTTCCTTTTTCAGGAATTTCTGTGTATACGTGTTGAGCAAGATCACTTCTTCTCAAAGATCTTGTAGCTCTTGAACATAGCATCGGTACTGTCATTCTTGACGCAATTGCACTTGGGGCAAATACCCTTCTTCAGCTGGTTCTGTACCGTCTCAGCATTTGCCACACCATATTTCGACCATTGAATAGGCGGCAAGTTCACCATCTTGATGGGCTGAGGTAGATCTGCTTTGTTCTCCTTGAGCAAAGCAACGAAAGACGTTGGGTCGTGAAGAGCCAGCTTCTTCTTTGACCGCAGCTTGTGAATGTCTGCCGTCACCTGTTTCTTCTGTGCCTTCAACAGCGTCAGGGCAGAGCACAGCGCAATGTAATCAACGTTGTTCTCCAGCTCAGCCTTTCTGTGCATGGCGGCGGCATGTTCCTTGGCAGAAGGCGTAGGTGCGTTGTCCTCTTTCAGGTTCGCCGTCGGAGAGTCCGGAGATGTATCAGTGGGAGACAGTGAGCGGTTCCGCACCATAGAACGCGACGGTGTGTACTTGGATAATCCAAGGTCGGTGGAATGGCGAACCCTCTGCTGTTGTCCTAGCGACACAAGGCTCGAAGGGCAGAATTTCTTCTTTTGCTGCTCGATATCGAGCTCGTTGCCAAATCTCTTGGAAGGAAGAGGCCTTGGGGGAGCCTTGAGCGACGCAGCCATGTCTGTTGTGTGTTTAAGAGGTGTAGTTGTGATTGGGTGGCGACGATACTTATCTTGCGAAGAGACAAGCGTGAAATATCGGGGCGCGGGAGGTGAGACAAAGGGGATGATGAGATACCAGCCAACTAACTGCGGCGCGTGACAAGAGTGAGCAAGCGGGGGGCGCGCAGATGGGGAACACCAGAAACTGGATGCTTATATATGTGTGCGTGTGCGTGTGAGGTGGTATTATTATCACGGCAATGTAATGGTGGACACTGGCTGTGGGCAGAGTGTGTCGGGAGTGAACAAGCTCTCGTTTCACCCTCTATCCAGACATGCAGTTTGAGGGGGGTATCCAGAACAGGGCGGATGTTCGCGGGACAACGAGACTGTCTGGTTAAATAAAGCAGAGGCGTCGAAACAGAGTGTGTCCGGGAGTATAACTGCCAGAGAGATACTAAACCGCCAGCGACACAAGAAGAAAAAAAAACGGTATCCGGTGACGAGTTAACAGCGTGTTACTCGGAGTGAGATTTGGCACATGTGTTGATCGCTGGGTTCAGGGCGCAACGCTTCCTTCGTCCTTTGCTAAAGGGGCGGCGGCGGCGGCGGCGGATCAGCCACGCCACCGGGAGCGGCTGGCGTTACCCGGAGTACGCTCAGGGGCGGGTAACGGGCATGTCGTGGGGTTGCCTGATTCGGTAATATTCCCATTCGGGACGGGTGCTATGTACAAGCCGTATATCTGTGTGTGTATCTATGCCTGCTTGCCGCTGCGCTTGGCAATCTTGCCACTGCTGCCGGGAAGCGCCTTGCGCGAGCTGCGGCCCTGCTGCAAGACGTTCTTGACCTTCGCAATGTCCTCCTTCATCAGCCGGGCTTGCGCCTTGGCGCGCCAGCCAAAGCCGAGCTCCTGCTTGAGCTTTTGCTTTTCCTGCTCTCCCTTCTTGAGCATGTTCCCAATCTTCTCATCGAACTTGACACCCTTCTCCGCATCCTCAATCGTCTCCTTTCCAAAAATCACATCAAATACCCGGCCATCGCCCCAGAAGAACCCCTTTCTATCCACAATCCACGGCCAGCGCACACCCTCCTCCTTAAGAAAAAAGAAAAAACTGCTGTCGATTGTCCCATAGAACCCACGGTTCGTCCAGATCCGGCCACGCTGAGCACGCCGTATCCGTGCCAGTGGCACTGTGATCACAGGAGAGGGCCGGTTTGGGATGATGGGGTGTGCAACAAATTTGATGTGCTCGATCGGACCGGGAAGGTACCACATCCTGCGAATCAGCCTCGACGGCATCAGTAGAAACATGGCACCTACAGCCGCGGGAAGTAGAGTCAGAAAGACAGTGATCAGGCCATGCATCGCAAGGAGCACCGTGCGCGGGAACTCAGCAAGATTCATCTCATTGTCTCTGTAACTACCCCACGCTAGCTCAGACCCTATGGACGCAACGTTGACGGCGTACACGGCAAACACAAGCCCAAAACACGCAGCCGCGATGAAGTACAGCCGATGAGGCTCGGCATCGTATATCAACTCAGGCTCAGTCTTGCTGCGAAGAATTCCAACCATCTTACGCAGTGGCATGCTGGGTCCTGGCATCGGCACGCCTGGGCGAGGCAATAACGTGGGCATCGCCTCACGCGACAGTGGAAATTTTGGAAGTCGGTCTTTAACCGTGTTTGTGTGCGGTGCCTCGCCTGGTATATGTTTCGCAAGCTGTGAGTTGGCTCGTATCAGCACGGGCGCGAGTGGTATCGTCTTCGCCACGGCAAGCGTAAGCCGTGGGAAGCGAAATGCTGGCCTGGAGACATGCAGCAGCAGCGGCCTGCAGCTTATCGGAGTCAGTCCTGCTCGTAGTAGCAACATTCCAAGGGAATCTGAATAAATAATGACGCTCAATCAGAACGTCTCCATCCATCAATGGGGCCATCGTCTGTCTCGATCTCCAATACGTCTGAAAAATAGGCCTCAATGCTTATGTGTTACCCGGAGACGAGTTTTTGGCGGGTCTATCTAATTCATAACACGATAACGAGGGTTCAATCAATCTGAGCTGCACTAGATCAAAGCGGTGAGCTACATTATGTCCAGCTATAGACAGCCTCCTCCAAAGAGGAAGCAGCCCATCAATAACATCAAGACTTCTGACCGCCGTCTAGCAGCTGGTGCCCAGCCCGCCAAGTTTTTACACAGCGCCACACATCAAGCGGTAGGCATCGATCAGAAAATTTTGTCATCTTCGTCACAAATATTCAATAATAATGCAGAGGCACGCAACGTTGTGAACGGTTCTGTCCGGGGTGGTATTCCTGTTGGTGAGGACAAGGTGAAGACCGTACAACGATCGGGCGGTGGGAAATCCTGGACTGATCCGTCGCTTCTCGAATGGGATCCGAAGCACTTCAGAATGTTTGTTGGAAATCTTGGTCCAGATGCAAACGACGAGCTACTCTTTCGTTCTTTTGCAAAATATCCCAGCTTGAAGAAAGTGAAGGTTCCCATGGACTTGAAGGCACAGAAAAACAAGGGGTTTGGCTTTGTGGCATTTAGCGATCCAGACGACTATTTGAAAGCATTCAAGGAGATGAATGGCAAGTACGTTGGGCAGAGACCGGTGATGCTGAAAAAGGCGAAGACGGAGGTGAAGCCAGTCACAAAAAAGGTGAGGCGGATAAAATGAGGGATGCTCGCAAAAGATTTCCATGTATGATGATTATGTGTTATGTAGAATAGGTTAAGTTTTACCAGCAGTATGTTTCCATCAGGAAGGCAACGTCGATTTTGGCTTTCAGATCCAAGTTCTCGCAGCTAGCATTTCTCATATTGTCATTGAATCCAGAGGGGCCACACGACACAAACGTGACGTTTGTGTGGGCCTCCACGCCCTGGTCAATATTCTGCTGTATCAAATGACTCAGATTCGGCCGTTCAGCGCCTCTAAAAACTTGGTAGGAAGTCACTGAATGCCCGAGCCCGCTCGTTTTTTCAGCATCACCGTCATTTCTGGTTACAAAGACCTGCACGTCGCAGCCCGCAAGCGCAAGGGCGGTCAGCTCATCGTGCAACCATGCGATGTGACTTGGGTCATTGATCAACCAGTAAAGCCTCGATACAGGCATCCCACTGGAATCGCTGGACAGTGAGTCTGCACTGATGGTCTTTTTGTCTTGTATCACAAATTTTTCGGAATTCAACTGGCCCTGTGTAGGAAGCAGAGCGGGTAGAACTGCGCATATTCCCAGTCCCGCACCAATACCTACAACCAAGTTATTTTCCTTATTCTTGACATTGACGCTGCCGCCGTAGGGTCCCTCAATAATCACTTTGCAATTCACTCTCCCTTCCGTGGAAAATGGAAGATTCTTGATCTTGCCTGTGATTCCACGCTTGGCCTTGAAGAAAACCACCAGCTTGTCCTCCCCAAATGTACTGGTCGAAGAAACAACGGTGAAAGGATGAGACTGCCAGAAGTAATACCACGGACTCATGAATGTCACAAACACGTACGCTCCAGGGTAGTAGTGGAAGAACTTTGGTTTCTTGATAACCATCCTGACAACTTCTGCATCTTGCATCTCCAGCTCGGCGTTTTGAATCCCACCGAGAATTGCAACACGGCCTATCCTGCAAGCGCGATCAAAGCACCAAATAGCGATCATGGAATAAACCCAACCCATCCAGCCAAGCGTATCGCAGTGGCGCCACATCGCAACGATGAAGAGCACGTTCAGAACCTTGTGTATTGCCAGGAAGGTTTCGTATAGCAGCGTCCGGAGAAGCTTGAAACTCTGGAAAAGCAAAACAACCAAGCAAGTCATGCCGACGATCCCCCAACGCCAGTATGCGTCTCCCGACCATGAGTCGTAACCGCCATCCCTGATGGAGTAGGCAGTCCAGATGGAGGCGTGGATAAGTGCTTCAATCGTCATGATGATGGCGATATACTTGTGGTAGACGTTGAACTCAGCAAAAGAAATCCCCGAAATCAAAGAGAACGGGTTGTTCCGTATTCCAAAAAAATAGATAGGTGGAAGAAGAGAAAATGCGAGAATTGCAGCCCGGTAACCTATCAAATCCAAAGTGAGAAAATATGGATCGTTGATGTACGCATTCGGCAACGGAACATCGTAAGATAGCGCAGTGGAAAGGATCGTCTGGATTGTGAAAAGAGTCAAAACGATAGTCTGCATTCTCGTGGGAAAGTGGACTGGAAACAAGTTGAATAAATAATAGGTCGTCTCGTGGTGCTTGAGAATGGCAGGCATGGTGAGATATTTTCTCGTGGCGATAATCCACTTTTGCGGAGCCCTCAGCCCAATGAACTTTCTATTGATGTTCACGACACTTGCAATTGCAATCACTCCCACCCAAAAGAGATTCAGGCCCCAGCCTAGTCTCTGGCATTCGAAAACATGGTTGTTCATATTGTGGAAAGAAGAAATGTAGAGACTGAACGCCGTGGTGTTTACAGACAGCGGCGTTGTTGACAGCTCCTCTATATTTGCCTCGGTAGGATATTGCAGGTATTTCGTGGCGTTGTGATAAAATTTCTCCATATCCTCCACTGAGTAGTCCAGATGGGCCTTCTGCTTACAGCGAATGGTCAGATGCCTCAACGCATGTTTGATCTCGCTCGTGCTGTTGGACTGCGACTCGACGCAGCTCGTCACCGACCCAAGCCAGTCAATATTATGACACCGACAGCTGTAAGCAGCCATTCCAGTGCCGGTTGAGTTGCATCCCCAGTCAAAACCCTTCATGTAGTAGACACACGCACTCGCCAGCGCCGAATCTATAATCACAAGCGACGAAGCGCTCCTCATGAGAAGCACCAGGCATAGCAGAAAGGAAATGGCACTAGTGTGCAGCATTGTTGTGATGTGGGCAGTTGAGCGATCTCCATTTCGTGAAGGAAAGGAAACCGTCGCCCTATATAGGCGCAGGTCATGAGCAAATTACAATGGCTTATCGCTTACTGGAGAAAGCGAGCAAAATAGAGCAAAATAGTTGAGGTGGCCCAACCACCTTCTGCTTCATGTCAGCTAACACTCTGGGCCACACTTTGACCTTGTCATAAGCCACTAATATGGTTTCGACACATGATTGGTCTTTTCTCACCAAGAATAACCGTATATATTGCTCGGTCTCAAGGTGGCTTGCGACTCTGGTTCGAGCGAACATGAGCAAATTATTCGGTGGTTTTCAGGGTCCAACGGTCGATGCCTCTCATAACCGGAGGTCGCTGGCTTGACATTCTCTTTTGGATGTACGACTCTTCTATCGGGATTCTGCAGTTGCAAGATGTAATGATTCCCTAAGAACCGTATCTTAGATGCCAACTGGAGTTTATAAAGAGGTCCTAGGATAAGAGCAGAGAACAGGTAAGCAAGCAGATAAGCAAGCAGATATTATCTTTTCAAAAGCTCTCTGGTATAAATCCCAGAAAATGGAACCATTGTTTTGTTTTTGGTTTCGCTTTCGTTCTTTCATCAAACTGCTTTTTTCCTATTTCAAATATATCTCAGAGGCTCGAGAATTATTTGCAAGGGAGGTTATGCAGCTTCAAACCAACTTATACCCAGTATGCTTTGCACAGTGATTCTGTACGCTTTGTATCCTATGCTGAACTTTTTCCATGACATGATCCACCTTTGATACGCGATACTCAACTCGGTAGCATTTCAAGGAACCATCGCTGTTATATTGTCGAGAAACCGTTTGCCTCCACTTAGCCACTCTGTATTTGCTGATAACCTCCGCGTTGAAGTCCTCCAGAGTTTTCGTGTAATTGCCTCTTGAAATCTGTACGCGAGCCTCCAAGCATCTAAACTCTATTAGCTTTTTCACCCAAGCATTCACATCTTCCGCTTCTAGATCTTCATAGACTTTGTCTGCTTTTCCTGCCCCGCTCGGTTTATCCTTTGCGATCTCAAATTTGCGTTTTAATGTCATGCCCCTCTTGCCATGTATCACCAGGGGGTTGCCTGTGTTTGAGAGATGGCCGATGTACGTGTTTAAAGTTCGTAGCTGGTCAAGATACTGCTTTAAATCTTCAACCAGTATAGAGCATGCCATAATAATAGTGTCTCTCAATGACTCTCCCTGTCCTTGTGGTGGATAACTATCGCTTTCCTTATGCCTGAACATGTCAATGGGCGCAGAAAGCCGAAGTGGGCTATCATCTGCACTCGTCAAGGCTCTTGCAGTCCTAAAAGCTGACTCGTCAGGGCCGATAATATCAAAGGAGGTTGTAATGCGAACCTCTCCGTTGTGTGTTACTCCTGGAATACCTGGAAAGAGATCGCCAATTGTGCTTATTGCCTGTTCTGTAATAAGAAATGTATCTAACTCTAAAGCTTTACCGAAGGTGAGCATCTGAGAATAGCCTTTTGAAGAGGAGAGAAGGTTGCGGGTGAATAAGAGTTGGGAGAAATCATAAATTTCAAAGAAACAATTGGAAAAGGGGCCAGCAGGTGAAGGCTTTTTAACATTTGGCCTGCCGTTGTCTAAAAAGCAAAAATCGTTTTAGTGGCTAGCAAGGGAAAGTTTGGATTTCACCGCCAGCTAAAAACTGAGGGCATAATTTTTGTCCATACTGAGACAGATAATGTTCCTGGCTGGCTAAACATGATCAGGCAATAGTGATGCTGTTTCATTTAGGCATAGAAAAAGTTGTTGAAGTGTCCAGCCGAACACAACGGCGGACATGGGCAGCTCCATAATTCTCTGGAACAACAACTGAACGAAAAATTCGTGGTAGAATTGTTTGTCAGTAGCTGTATTTACATTTTCTAAAGCTCTCGAGGCAAAACATTCATGAGCTGTAGTCGAAACCTGGCTGAGTGAAGGGAATCGCAGTAACACACTGCACAGCCGAGGAACGGCAAAACACCACAGCCAGCTTCATCACCGATGAAATGGAAGCCATGAGCATGATTTACCGCTTCTAGAAATTTTTCTCTCATGGGTTCCGAGCTAAGCGAATTTCTACTGAGATTCTAATCTTTATTGCTTTTGGTGCCCATTCAACCGACTTCCGAGGAATTGCTCAAACGCTTTGTTCCCTCTCTTGCAGGAGCCACTTCCCCGCATCAACTCTTTTTCTCCCGTATCAATCAATCGCAAAAGCGGAACTGAACTAGCTAAAAGAAAACATCTGATACCTTGCACTCTGTAGCCCATCCAACTTTGAGACTGCGACCCGGCCCGGAATCTCTTGAGACCGTTTCTTCAAAGTGTGCGTGCCCCAACCAAATAGATTGATCTGCAAGGAGACCAACTCTAAAGGCATGATTTGCGCAGCCTGGGTTTTGACACCATTTGGTGTCTTTTACTACAACGGTTGCCTGGAACAGAAAGCGTCCGAGGCACTGGTTTTCACGAATTAAGGGTACTCTGCCAAAGGGGATATAAGGATGCGGCTGGACACTGACACCTGCACCCTGTGGTACTACCCTCCATCGAGCCCATCGGTTATCGCCCGCTATTGTCTGCAAGCGCATGCTGATGAGTCTCAAGAACAACCACAAGCGTTGAAAACGCTAAGTGTGAAGGACCAATTAAAGTTGGTGAAAGACAACACTCTGACAGGAAACTTTAGATTGGAGCTTGGCAAAGAATACATCGGTTCGGTGCCGCAGTCACAGCTTGAAGAAGTGACACAGTTCATGGCTGCATGGAAGGAGACACTGAGCCCACATGTTGCGGACGCCCTCACTGAAGAGTCCGGCACGCAAGCCTCACCTGTCATGGCATATCTATTGCGCAACAGAGACAAGTACACCGAGAAGAAACAATTGCGCATAAGGATTGTCACGTGGAACCTTCATGGGGAGCCCTTGTATGAGAAAGAGGCTCGAGGACATCTTGAGGAGCTGGTGACAGACCCAGCAGACCACTCACTCTACGATTTATACATATGCGGATTCCAGGAAACCATTCCCCTTTCGGCGAAGAACCTACATCATAACCCAGTTCTGATTGAAGGTTGGACGAAAACATTCCTCGATATCTTGAACTCGGGGAACACCGAAACACCATACAGGCTTCTGCACACAAATGCGCTTCTTGGACTGGCCACTATCTTTCTGGTGAAAGAGACGTATTATGATCATTTCTACCCCGTGCATAGCAGGTCAGTTGGTACTGGATTGCTTGGTGTATGGGGCAACAAGGGCGCTATCTCCACGAATCTCACCTTGGGATATGACCCAGGAGCTGGGATAGAAGGGGTCAAGATTGAGGGTGTGACACTGCAGCATATCAACTGTCATCTGGCTGCTGGTGAGAGTGAGGCTGCCATTTTGCGGCGCCGCAATGAGCTCTTCTATATCGAGAGAAAGTTCGGGCTTGCTTCGTCCAAGGTCCGTCTTGTGGATAGGGACGAGAAAGTGCTGGAACCAGCAGTTTATGCAGACGCTCAAGCTGGCTACCTGGACGGTGAAGGTGACCCCGACCAGCTGCTGGAGGCCGAGGCTCATTATGACTACAGCAGCGAAGACGACAACTCTTATTTTGAGAAGGTCCCAGTGTCAAAGGCTACCACGGAGAGAAGGAGCCCCAAGGACGAATCAAGCCTGACTGAAGAATTGGCTTCAGCGTCGCTGAATGATAACGATGATGGTGTGGTGAGTACAGTAAGTAACGGGATTGTATTCCTCTCTGGCGATCTCAATTATAGAATCCCCGTTGAAGAGGATTACTGCCGGTCATTACTCGAGTCTGGGGATTACCAGAAGCTATTGGAAGACTGCAGTCTGAATGTTGAGCGCAATGAAGGTAATGTCTTGCTTGGATTTAGTGAGGGCGATATCAACTTCAGACCGACTTACAAGTTCATTGACGGGACAGATGACTATGAGTACATGAGGAAACCCTCTTACACGGACCGTATCTTTTACTCGGGGCATACCGACCTAAAGCAAACCTATTACTCCAGTGTACCGGCTGCCATTTGTTCCGATCACAAGCCGGTGGTTTCAGACTTCACACTGGAGGCATCGCTGGTCAATAAGCAAACAAAGCATGAGCTTCTTTCGGCGTTTTTCAAAGAGATGGACAAGCGCGAGAACGGGTTGAGACCCATTGTTGAGGTTGAGCCCCTTGATTTATCGAGCAAAGATGCTACGGTGCTGGCGCCTTGTGTCCTCACTTCGTACATCAGAAACGTTGGTAGCACAAAACTGAACTGGGGAATCCTTGATCATGTTCGTGAGCTTTCGACAAGCAGCATAAAGGCAGCCTACAGAAGCGACGAAAACCTGCGACTGGAGGGATCACCACAAGCTAGAGCGCCACGACGCGGCAGTCGAAGCAATCTTGCGTCGCGCAGGGATAGGCCAGGCCGCATGGACAAGTACTATTTTTCGAAAGAAGTAAGGATCGAGCCCACCTCGGGGTCTCTGGCTCCCGGTGCAACGCAGCGGCTGCTCATCATATGCACTGCTCCGATAAGCGCTACGCAGTTGAAGGATGTGGTGATTGTCAGGATAGGCCAGGCCCAGGATTTCTTTCTGTCGTACCAGTTTGAGGTGCAGCCCACTCTTTTGGGAAAGCCGCTAGATTACCTTGCGTACTATGGCAACGGGCATGGTAGTGAAGCCACTGGACCCACGAAGAAGTCGTCAGAATTGCCCAAATCCATTTGCCAACTGACTGACTACCTCATGAATGAGGGGTTCAGCACGATGTTTGAGCATGCGGTGGCGCTTTCTCATGTTGACACGCTCAACTTGCCTCTTAACCTTTCGGGTCTTGAGCGTGAGCTAGTAAGCGATATTGACACTGCACGCGATATCGATTTCAGCATTGTCGATAAGCTGAACCAGGTTTCAGGGGCTATGAACCAGGGCACATCAGCCGTGGCTACAATTCTTTTTCTGCTTCTGCGCAACATGGATGGTGGAGTATTTCCCGCTGAGCTGTCGTTGTATTTCATCAAAGAGTACTATGGATCGAAGAAAAAGGCTGCGCTGATAGACAGGAACACACTCGTCACCTATTTGCTGGAAGCTGGGTCCGGCGTTCGCGGAAACATGTTGATTTTCCTCTGTGCTTTCTTCAAACACATGAATTACACGAGGGGAGTGCCGATGAAAACCATCTATGACTTGTTTGAGAACGTTCTCATGCAGTTGCCGCGCGTTTCGAGATCACGGTTGGGCAGCGACTCTGGTCGCGTTCTCAAGAGAAGAAGAAGAGAGATGCTGAATGTGCTCATATTAGATTGATAAGAATATTGTACATATGGAATAATTGCAGATATGCGAATGAGACTTTGTGTTTTTAATTGACGATAACGTCCAAGAGGCGACCACAATCAAACGATTCCCCATGAACCAGGTCCACGACCCTCACCCCTTGCAGCGTGAAAAGGCCCCTCTCGATTGCCATAAGTTCCATTTCCGTCTCAAACACAGAGTGGGGCTCAACAGGGCCAATTTTGAGGTTGTTGGAAAGTGAAACTATCCCCAAGGAGGACAGTTTCGAGGAGTTGTAGTTCTTGGCAAGCGTTGAAGTGGGGTATATGGAAACAGGGTCCTGTTTGTCAAGAAGATTGGCGCTAACTGGTGCCGGAACAACCGGCATGCTTTTCTCAAAGGTGTGGTTCACTGACGACTGAATAAACAGAGATAAACTCATAGTGGTCTCGCTCGTGTTAACGGCCTGGACTTTCCACCGGAAAGTGCAGCCAACTTTTGTCTGCGTTGCACCTGAGAAAGACAAGCGGAGCCCAGACAGTAACGAATTGTTGATTTTCTGCTGGCTGGTAGCGAGGGGCCTGATCACACCCTGGAGAGCCACCGAGGAAGAGCTGTTGCGTAACGAGCTCTTCAAATCCTGATTTCTCTTGAGGTTTGATAACGAAACGTTTCTCACCGTGGACGGCTTGTTGAGGGTTGGAGAGCCACGCATGGACAAACTAGCGGACGGTGTAGATATGCCAAAATCTACACTTGTAACCCACCGTGTAGATATCTCATTCTGTATGCATTCCAAGGAATCCGCGGATACCAGAGTGGACTTGACTTTGATAACAGCTGGCCTGACCACCGGCCTGCCGTCGTCGGTTGTGAGGCGGTAGGTTACATTGAGTGTGGATTCGGGTTTAAATGCAACGGGAAACTTCATTTCCGAGCGCACGAGAGATTGCGCGTCGCCGTTGGGGAGGGAAAATTCAATGTCGTCAATCGTTATGGGAAGTTTGTTCTTCGAAAAAAACTTTGAGGTGCTGAGCTCTAGCGTTGCTAGTAAAACGCTGCTATTGGGGACTGCTTTCGTGTATTTCAAGCGCATTTGAAGTACAGGATAAACCGGGAACGAGAACTCCTCTTGCAGCAGAGAAGGATGTTGTCTCGAGGAGTCAGATTCGTCATCCGCGTCTTCCTCAGAACGTTGTATTACCACTTTCTTGCCATTCAAAGAGTACGGCCGACTTTTATGCAATGTCGTAGTAGCTTTTTGGTTTTTTAGCAGGCTCTCTGGTAGCATCGGCGGCCCCTGGGAGTCTTTAAGGAGCGGATTTGAAGTTACCTGCGATTCCAATCCTGCAAAAACGTTTCTCTCCGAAACAATTGAATAATCCTTCAGTGCAGCATCTCCGTCAAACACTGAACTTCTGAGCTCATCTTTCTGCGAGGCGGTCTCGAGTTGGCAGCTGAGAGCGACCGATATTAGCAGTTTAGGTTGCATCAGTGCCCTATTAGGGGAAGACACAGGCACTGAAAACTGCCACAGGCAAGTGGATATACCCTCTATTGTCCCAAATGCCACAATGTCACTTGATCCAACAGCAATTGACTTGGAATGCGAGGGAGAGGTCCCACCTTTCGAGTCTACAGTCGACAGGTTCACGTCGACCGTAACTGCGGTGAACTCTTTAGCCAATTTCTCACATGTCTCCTCATTTAGATCAACTGGAAACTTACACACCACATATCCCGGTATACTCTCGTCTAATACGTTAGCAAAAATGTCTGTTGGTTGGGCCCACATCAGACGCAGAGTCCAGACTTACCAAAAAACGCGACCGATCTCCGAGGTGTGGAACCAAGTCGTGAAACAAGATCGCCAACGCTCCCCGCTGGTCCGACGTCCCGCGTGGGAAAGAAAACTCTCAAATCCATGAACAGCGGAAGACCGTTCAAAGACACCTGAGAGAAGGCAACAAGGACTGTGGCCTCAGACTCACCACCGTGTTGGACCATAACAGTACTCTTCCCTAAGATACACCCCAGCTGCAGGGTTACCCGCACTAGTCGTGAACCACACACTTTTCTCTCGACGTTTGCCGTCTGCGAACTCTCTCCACCCCCCACGGCCAGTGGCACCAAGCACAATCACAACTTGCAAGTCGTAGAGCTCACTTCAGCACAAGATAAAATATAACCCCCTGTTTCAATCTCAGTGATATTTACACGGAATATACATTACAACTACCAAGCTTATCAACAGATCGACACAAACCAAAGCAATATGTCTAACTCAGATTGGGATACAGTAACTGTCATCGGATCGAAGGCCCGCGTGGGTGGCGGCGGTCCTCGTGAAAACGTGGTTAAGGGTAACGCTCAGCTGAATGCGGCTAGAAGATCCGGTAATGTTGTTGGGGTGGAGAAGAAGTACGGTGGCTCCAACTCAAAGGCGAGCAGTGAGGGCCAGAGGTTAACGAAAGTTGACAGAGAGAACGAGGTTGAACCTCCAAAGAAAATCGACGTGAGCGTGGGAAAGGCCATTTCGAAGGCAAGACTTGACTTGAAGCTGACACAGAAGGACCTTGCCGTTAAGGTCAACGAGAAGCCAAACGTGGTCAACGACTACGAGGCGGGCAGGGCAGTCCCCAACCAGCAACTACTGGGCAAAATGGAGAGGGTCTTGGGAGTCAAGCTGAGAGGTAAGGCTATTGGAGAGCCTCTGTTTGCGAAGAAGAAGTGAGAGGTGTTTGCGACCGCTACTTTAGGCGAGACGAACTTAAAGCTTGCATGGGTTTTTTTTTGATTTTTTTTTTTTTGTGGCTAGACTCGATAATGACAATGTTTCAGGACCGGCCAAGAGAACTCTGAGCTGCTGATGGCTCGATTTGCAGCTCCGATCGTGTGTAGATTTGTCTTTTTCTACTCCAGACCTCTGTAGGCTGTAGGCTGAAGCTTCACGAGCTCCAGTTAGCCACACTGTTTTGAAAGCTTACGTCAGCGACGTGGGAAAAAAAGTGATGAATCTTGCTTCGAACAGGTCTCGATCTGGAGGTAACAACCGGCACTATAAAGAAATAATCCTGTCCATAAGAGGTTCCGGACATACGATTATACAGTCATGGCTACCGCATTTAATATAGAGCTTGGCATCAAGCCTGAGGAAACATATTCGATCACCAACAAGTCCGTCAAGTTCGATGCCCTTGCCGACATCGAGCCTTTCCTTGCAGAGATGGACAAGTTCGCCACATTGAAGAAGATCGACTTCTCGGGCAACACGATAGGAATCGAAGCATCCAAGCACTTGGCTGTGAAGCTGTTGAAGTTCAAGGAGACGCTCGTCGAGGTGAATTTTGCCGACCTCTTCACCGGCAGACTGAAGGATGAGATCCCGCAGTCGCTGGAATTTCTCTTCCCTGCGCTCCTGCAGTGCCACAAGCTGCGCGTGATCAACCTTTCGGACAACGCCTTTGGTTTGCAGACAATTGAGCCCGTCGAGGCATTTCTCGAGAAGGCCGTTTCTCTAGAGCACCTGATTCTGTCAAACAACGGTATGGGTCCGTTTGCAGGTGCCAGGATCGGCAAGGCACTGTACCGCCTCGCAGCGGCAAAGGGCAAGGACCCACAAGCACCCTCCTCACTGAAGACGTTCTACTGTGGGCGGAATAGGCTCGAGAATGGATCTGTTGACTTCCTGGCGATCGGTCTCAAGGCCCACACGGAGCTCGAGAGCGTCCGTCTATACCAGAACGGAATCCGCCCTGCTGGGATCAGCAAACTCATCTCCAAGGGCCTGAAGTACAACAAAGAGCTCCAAGTGCTTGATTTGCAGGACAACACGTTCACCGTGAAGGGCTCGAAAGCGCTCGCGGCTTCTTTGCCCAGCTGGGCCAAGCTCGTGGAAATCAACGTAAACGACTGTCTTCTGAAGCCTCAAGGCTCACTGGAGTTTGTTAAGGCACTGTCTGAAGGTGAGACCAAAGAGACACTCACCACATTGAAGCTGCAATACAACGAGCTGGAGACGAATGCTTTGGAGTTGCTCGTCTCGACCGTTAAGGACAAGCTGCCTAATTTGGCGAGTTTGGAGCTTAACGGCAACAGATTTGAGGAGGACTCCGAGCCTGTTGACCAGCTAAACGAGCTGTTTGAGGAGAGGGGATTCGGGGAGCTTGATGAGCTCGACGACCTGGAGGAACCAGACAGTGAAGAAGAGGATGACGACGAAGAAAGCGCAGAGGAGGATGAGGAAGAGTATGAGCAGGACCTTGACGAACTGGAGAAGGAGCTGGCCGCTGAGAAGTCGGACAAAGGCATTGCTGATATTGCAGCTGAATTGGAAGAGACGCACATATAAGGGTGACTGGTATGTAGACTAATTGTATAACTACATATGACCTGTCTTATCTTCAGCCTCAATTTATATTTTATTGGATTTATGATTATGAAGTACCAGCTTCTTTCTCAACTTGCGCGCGCATCATGTCTATGAGCCGGTCCTTGTCGCACCAGAGAGATTCAAGCCATTTTTCAAGTTTCTTTCTTTTGATCGGTACTCCAGAGAGCATTCTCGATCTGACGTTGACCCGAATGGTGTACTCACCGGGGGAGGCTGTCAGAATTTGCAGTAATGAAGGGTTTAAAAAGTCAACCCTGCTTTCCGCGTAAGTTCCCGTGGTATCACGTCTCTTCGAATCGTGGGGCACTCTTTTGGACGTTACCGGATCCTTCTGAGGCGTTTTGTGATACAGAATTGTGACATCATACAGCCTGCTGAATGTCGTCTTATGAACAGCGCCCACAGCATTGTAAAAAGCTGAAAAACGAGGATACAGCAAATTTGTCAGGTCGGGAAGGTAGTATTTCTCACACATTTCTCGCTGCACTTGAGAGTTTTCGTGAGTCCATATGTTTACTTCGGGGAAAAGTGCGACCCACTCACGGTCTCTGCTTGATGTCACTTTGGAAAAGAGACTCGATGTGGTCATTGCATCAAGCTCCCAGTTCTCGTCGCAGCTTGCAACATTTTTTAGAACTCTGAGAGTTGGAATCTGCCATACGGCAAACCAGGAGAAAAAGTTGATTTTCGGGAGCAAAATTGCATTGAAATTTTTTACGGAGACTTCAGTCTCGCGTTCGTTATTCTGGGGGTAGTTGCGAAGCTGGGAAGAAAGCTGTGCCAAGTGCGCCACAACAAAGTAGTCAATTAACGATGCATGATTGCCTGATCACGAGTTAGTTAGAATGGAGGAAAAGGAAAAATGTGGCTGTAATTGTGATCGAACTTATAACAACGGCGCTTTCAGAATCAACTTCATCGCCGGTAACAATGATCTTCACTTGGTTCAATTCCTTCACAATTTTACCATTAGTCACAACAATCAGGCAAAAAGCTAAAAAAAAGTTAACTCTACCAATATGTGGAAACATAATCTCCAGAAACCGGCTGCCGAATCTTTCTTGTAGGCATAGCTTGTAGCAGGAAACATCCAGTTGAGACCAAACGTGAGGGCTGATACTGTGTGATAGAACAGCAGGTACAGTCCCAGCGCCAAGAGCAAAAGCAGCCCCCTCAGAGCGACTTCCGGTTTTAAGGAGAAAACATCCCTATTTATTCCCAGATGCTGCAGCAGCTCCATTTTTATAATAAAAATAGACCAGTTGTTAAAACAACAAATTCGAGTTTGTGTAAGCGCGCAAGAAGCGCTGGAAAGACGAAGCGCCGCGATGAGCTCTGCCATTTGCAACACGGGCGCATAGGCTGCGGCTCACGATATCAGAAAAATTTATTTGACTTTTTCTTGTACAGTTATCGATTTCACGAGCGGAGCTGATTCACGCGCTATATTAACAAAGAGCAACGCATAATGTCACGTCTGATTGTGAAGGGGTTGCCCATGTACCTCACTGAGGAAAAACTTAGGTCACACTTTGCCAAGCAGGGCAATGTGACAGATGTGAAACTGATGAAAAAGAGAAACGGTGAATCCAGACGGTTTGCATTCATCGGGTACAAAAACATTGAGGATGCTGAAAAGGCAGCTCGGTTTTTCAACAAGTCATTCATAGATACGGCCAAGCTTGACGTGGAGATGGCAAAGACGTTTTCGGATCCGGAAGTACCTCGGTCCTGGAGAGAGAAGAAGAGACATGCAGAGGAGAGACAGCGCGCTACAGAGGAAAGACTCGAGAAGCTCGAGGAGCTCAGAACACACAAGAAACAGAGGACGAATGGCCTGGCCTCGCTCAATGAAGAGATCGAGAGTAACCCCAAACTGAAAGAGTTCATGGAGGTGCTGAAGCCCAGCCACCAGATAAGATCGTGGGCCAATGACGCTGTCGTCAGCGAGTCTGGCGCTCCTTCGAATGCCGCGCTAGAGGAAGCTTTGCGGAGACAAGATGGGGGTGAGATTGCAAATCAATCGTCAGTTTCCGCAATTCCAGACGCAGCGAGTGATGATGAGTACGAGGATTTTCAGAAGTCCGAGGATGACGACGCGGAGGAGGGAGAGCAGATGATGTCACTGAGCGAACCTCCCCAGACTGAGGTTCAGCCTGCTCCTGAGGGAATGAGCGACATGGACTGGCTCAGGTTAAGGAGAACAAGAATAAAGGAGAACGAAGAGGAGGCGAGCCCCGAAACTGCAGAAGCCTCGAGGGGACAGCAAGGTGCGGAAGAAACAACAGAGGAGGTGAAGACAGTAAAGACACAGCATGCGCAACGCTTGACAGCTCAAAGAAAACCAGCAGAGTCGGAGCAGGACAAGGCTGTTAGAATCATCTCTCAAACCGGCCGTCTGTTTCTGCGGAACATTCTCTATACCGCAACGGAAGACGAGTTCAAAGAGCTGTTGTCGCCCTACGGCGCGCTGGATGAAGTGCACGTGGCAGTTGACACACGGACTGGTGCATCCAAGGGGTTCGCCTATGCTAAATTTGCGGACCCGGACGCTGCCTTGCAAGCCTTTTTTGAGTTGGATAAACAGATTTTCCAAGGTCGCTTGCTGCACATTCTGCCTAGTGACGCCAAGAAAGACCACCGGCTAGACGAGTTTGACTTAAAAAACATGCCCTTGAAGAAACAAAAGGAGCTTAAGCGGAAGGCTGATGCCGCGAAAGCGCAGTTTTCATGGAACTCACTTTACATGAACAGCGATGCCGTTTTAAGCTCTGTCGCTTCGAAGATGGGTATCGCAAAGTCTGATCTGATCGATCCCGAGAACAGCAATTCTGCGGTAAAGCAAGCACTTGCGGAAGCCCATGTCATCGGTGATGTGCGCAAGTACTTCGAAGCCAAGGGCGTCGATCTCACCTCGTTTGAGAAGCGCGAGCGGGACGACAGGATCATCCTCGTGAAAAACTTTCCACACGGAACCACAGTCGAGGAGATTGGCGAGATGTTCGCCGCACACGGGGAGCTCAAACGTATGCTGATGCCACCAGCCGGTACCATCGCCGTTGTAGAATTCCGTGATGCACCAGCGGCAAGAGCTGCCTTCACGAAGCTGGCCTATCGGAGGTTCAAAAAGTCCATCCTGTATTTAGAAAAGGGACCCAAGGGTCTTTTCACAAGAGAGCCGGACCAGGAGGGGATTGCACAGCGTGCCGACCCCGAGGAAGAAGCCAAGGAGGCTAAGGCGTCGGCAAGCGACGTTTTGGACATCCAACCCGACGAGGCTGATGAAGAGGCTCAGGGACCAACCGTTTCTGTGTTTGTGAAAAACCTCAATTTCACGACAACGTCAGCGGACCTCAGCAGTGCTTTCAAAGCGCTTCCTGGATTTGCTGTTGCGACAATCAAGACTAAGCCGGACCCGAAGAACACTGGCGCGGTGCAGAGCATGGGATTCGGGTTTGTCGAGTTCAAGACCAAAGAACAGGCGAATGCTGCCATTTCGACCATGGACGGTCGTGTCATTGATGGCCACAAGCTGCTGCTCAAGCTATCGCACAGAGAAGGCGGCAAGGCTGCTCCTGTTTCAAAATCCAAGAAGAGCAACAAGATCATTGTCAAGAACTTGCCGTTCGAGGCCACAAGGAAAGACATCTTGGAGCTCTTCGGATCGTTTGGGCAGCTTAAATCCGTCAGGGTCCCCAAGAAGTTTGACAAGTCTGCTAGAGGTTTTGCCTTTGTGGAGTTTGTGCTTATGAAGGAAGCAGAGTCTGCGATGGACCAGCTGCAAGGTGTGCATTTGCTGGGTCGCCGTTTGGTGATGCAGTACGCCGAGCAGGAGTCCAACGACGTCGAAGAGGAAATCAGCAAGATGACGCGCAAGGTAAAGAAGCAGGTTGCTACGCAGAAACTGGCAGACATCAAGGCTGCTGGAAAGAGAAAGCTGGACCTTGAGGACGAAGACGAAGACGCGTTCAGCCTTAACACTTGAATAGGATTGAACTACCGATGAGTCGCCTATATCACATGCATTTATAGAGAACCAATTATATAAAAAATGATTGTTTATTTCTTCGCCAGCTTCGCCTTGGCCTTTTCGAGCTTTCTCTTCTTCTTTTTGAGTTCCTCCTGCCTGCTTTCTTCTTTGTTGAGACCGTACTGCATCTTCTTGTAGAGCTTGCGCTGTTTGTTGGACATCATGATCATCTTAAGGTCTTTCTCCTCCTTCGACTCCTTGTCAACGTCGCTGATATTCCTCTTGTTGTTGTTCTTCTTCTGTTTCTTAGCCTCTTTTTTCTCGAGCTCAGAGTACTTAACACCAGCAGTCTCAAGCTCGAGCTCCTTCTGAGCCTTCAAGTCTTCGTCCTCCTCCTCCTCCTCCTCTTCTTCCTCTTCCGCCTCTTCTTCATCCTCCTCGTTGCTGACTTCAGCTTCGGCGTCGTCCTCACTCTCTTCCTCCTCGTTCTCACTGAGAGGTGCCTCAGGATCGTAACCGCCAGTATCGCCCCATGGCGACAGGTGAGGTGGTAGAGTCTCGCCTGGCGCATAGTCGGAAACATTCAACAGAGTGGATTTGTTGATACAGTCAAACACCCACTGAGGTTGTATGTACGTCCTTCCTTGCACTTTGTTTGCGACATTGGGTCTGTCGCTTATCTGGTGGGTCACAGCGGAAAAGTCAAAGTCCTTGAGTGAAGAGTTGCTGTTCAGCAGCACCTCATCCAAGGATGCCTCAGAAATGACCCTGCCTCCCGTTGACACGATCAGGAACTCTAAAATATCCAACGGCACTTCTCTGCCGACGAAAAAAGTAAACTTAGAGAATAGAGATGACACTGGGTTGTCGAACTGAGAAGGCTGCTGCAAAATGTCGCCAGCGTTCTTGTTCTTATCTGTGAACTCGTCGAGCGCAATCTCCTCCACATTCTCCGGCTCAACCTCGCTCACGTCATCCGCCCCATTTGCGTCAGCAGCAATGGCTTTGGAAATCTCAGCGGTAGAAAGTTTAGTCTCCGATTGGTCGTCAGAGGATTCTTTTACCGCGGGCAGTAGAGATCTGAGTCCATCCTTTGACTTGAGCACGTATGCAGATAAGCCACCAATGCCCTTCAGCTTCTGAGCGTCAATCCCTGGAGGATACAGCAGACCAGAGTCGGTGTATAATCTGTAAAGTACAAAGTGAAGCAGAGTAGAGTAGAACTCCAGGAACGTGAGCATGATCCGGAAATCAATATCGGAGGGAATGTTCTGGGGAAACTTGAAGGGGACGAGCCACATCACTTCTTGGCCCTTGACGACAGCCGAGTAGTACACACCTTTGATGGAGACAAACACCTTTCTGACGAGCCTCTCGTTGGCCACGTATGCAAGCCACTGGTTGCACAGCGTGCTGGCCTCCTTGGTCACTCTTGCGCTCACTTTATCAGTGGCTGGCATGTTGCTGAAGAGGAACAACATGTTCAGGGCGTCATCGATGTCACGCAGAGCGTCCATGAATGAAGGGTAGCGCTCCTTGATCACGTTGTCTAACTTGTAGCGAGGTCTATGGGAGTCTAGGCGCTTGGCGTCACCAACTTCTCCCTTACCAAGAGCCTTCGTCAACTTCTTCGAAAAAGTCTTGTGTTCTCTGAACTTGGCTAGCACGGGCTCATGCATGAGATACTGAATGTCCTTGGCATAGTAGAACGTAACAGGGGCAGTGGACCCTTTATTGGCCTTCTTCTTGTTCCGGGGCTCTCTTGGATATATTCCCTTGAATATACACAGACGTCTGAAGTCAGCCAGGGAAACCTGCAATCTCTTTACCGCCTGGGTCCTGGTGATGAAGTTCTTGGCATTGCCAGATGTGTTTCTCTTCTTGATCTTCATCTTGACAAATGTCACCTAAGAGTTTTGTAAGGACTCGAGATCGAATACCAAAAGACGTCCTACATATAAACTGAAAAATTTCGCTTTTTTTTTTTTCCTCTTTCCATCCGCATCGCGATGAGCAGGATTTTGGGAGGTGTTACCCGGTGGGAGCTGATAGCCACACGACGAGATTTGGGCGAGAGAGAAACAGATAGAGAGCGGTCGGTGTATGTGGAATATTCGTTTCGAATTCAGCTGGATATGTCGCTTGTAAGGGTATTGGGTGTGCGCTATATGTCATCGGGGGCGTCTATAGGCCGCAAATTCAGATCGGGGGACGAGATCAGGCGATTTTTGGAGACCCCCAAATGGAGAGCCAAGGACCTGCTCAAAGATACAGGCAGATCCACGGAGAAGATCGACCGCACGAAGCTGAACAGGCTGTTGGAGCTGTCAGGGCTTTCCACATACCTGCCTGCAGCTGAGGAAACACAGCTGCTTGCTTCGCTAAATAACCAGCTCAAGTTCATCAGTCATCTGCACGAGGCGGCACAGCCGCACGAAACAGATGTGGACATATCGCGGTCGAGGATCACTAACAGTAGTCCTGCACCTGTGACTTTTGACAGTCTCATGAGCGCGATAGCAGAAGAAGATAACATCCGAGACGAAGGTAAAGGAGAGGTGTCTGGCAGCTGGGACCCCCTTGGACTTGCGAGCGAGAGCGAGGACGGCTACTACACGGTCAAGGAGGGGCTCCTCAAGGGAAAATAAAGTAGCACTGATAACGAATTTCACGAACCAGCAAATCCATAACATTTATATATAAAGACCTCTAACCGCTTTTCTGTCTAAGCGAGTCGCAACAGCCTCGGCAGAAGCCGACTGCTAAAAGAAAGCCGTCTGCCATTTCACACGTGCACGCAAAGGGTGGCTCGCTGATAATGCGATTCTACAAATTTGGTCCCGAACGAGACCCGTCTCAGTGGTTTTGACCGTATACAGACCACGTCCTCTGACCTAGACAACCTGATCCGGGCCTGTACTAGTGTGCACTCACTTGTTAATCTCCCTTCCATCGAACACGGCTCTGCGTTCTGCCAGCTGGCCCCGAGTGAAACGGCGTGAAAAGCCCCGCGGAAGAAAATCCACCCTTTTCTTTTCCATAAGGGAGTTGTCACTTTTCACCCAGGAACATCCAGATGAACGGAGCAGATAATCCCCATAACGGGAACGCCATGTCTCCACCAGCTAATATGAACGTGAATATATCGTCGATGAATCCGCAGACCGCCCCACAGATGAACCAGCACGGTATGATGGCTATCATGAATGGAATGAACACGGGTATGATGAACAATTCCTCCATGAACCCCTCGATGCTACAGCCGCAGCTGTCGGGAATGAACATGATGGATCCGTCGTCAACGGTAGGAATGATGAATATGGGAATGGCTGGTAACCCACACCAGTTGGGTCAGCCAGGAGGCGCACTCCTGGGCCCCCCTCATGGCATGGTTCAGCTTGGCCCACAGCAGCAGCCACCACAGCACCAACCACGGCAAATGCCCACGCCGAACCCTAATGACTCTACAACTATGCAGACCCCTACTGTTCCCTCGCAACAGCTTCAACCTCAACCGCCACAGCAGCAGCAGCAGCAACAGCAGCAGCAGCAGATTCACCCACAACATGCAATGCAGCACCGCATGAGTATTCCCCAGCAGCACCAACATCAACATCAACACCAGCAGCACCCGCATCAGCACCACCAGTCACAGCCGCAGCCGCAGCCGCAGCAGGCCCAGCTGCCGAGCTCAGTTGCAGGGATGAATGGCGCGATGGGAAGGAGTGGCGCCATGTCGACTCAACAGCTCGCTGCCCTACAACAGATCCAGGCTACCTATGGTAACATCCAGGACGTTCTCGCGAGGAATAATGGTGGTAGTGGTCCAGGTACGGATAACTCGACTTCGCTCCACGGAGGGAACCCTGGAATCAACGGTGCCGCGCCTGGCATGCAACTTGGACCCAACGGAGAGGCTGTGCCAATGAACGGCGGGAACATCCACAGCTTACCGGGCTCTGGTCAGCCTCAGTTTGCAAACGGGATGGCAGGAGCTAACCACCCTAAGATGGAGCAGCAACACAGCATCCCACAACAGCCACAACAGCTACAGGGCCCACCGCAGGGTCAACATCAGCCAGGTGTCATTGGGCTAAATAACCCGGCTTCCAACAGTATAAAGAAACAGATCTCTAATTTTGCGATACTCAAATTTTTGGATTTCTGCGAAGCAGTGGGATTGCGAGCGGACAGCAATAACCTCATGTACTGGAAACGAACCGTGAGCGAATATTTCAGTGATATCGGTACCCTCTCATTCACGATGAAGAGCGGGAATGACACACGGCATTACGACTTTTCGCTTCCACTGATTTCTCGTTTCTGCTTTAGTGTGATACAGAGCGAGGTGGTTCGCTTTGAGATTATTCCCAACTTGATGAAGGCGTCCGTGCTACCGAATGGCGCGACTTTTCTCGAGTGTTCAAGGGTCTCAATGCGGCACTGGTATGCCGACGGATCCCACATCAGCTTATACGGAACTGCCAAGGTTATGCTGAATCAGCAGCTGAAGATTGACTGGCTCGACCTGCAGACGTTTCATACAGTTCCAGGAGTGGAGTGGTCCACTATAGAAAAGTTTGTGCTACAGAACAAACTCTCTCTGAATGAGCACCAGCAGCAGCAGCCACAGCAACCACAGCAACCACCTCGCAACCCGCAAGCCGAAATGCAAAGCGTGAAGTCCCAGTTTGGAGTGTTTCGCAACATATCGAGTTTTGGGTTCCAAGAGAGCGTGATGCGGGTCATGCAGATCAGCGACGTTATGGCCCACCTCAAAACGCTAATGAACTTTTACACCTCTACTCAATGTGCGGGGCCCTTGAATGCGCTTGAAACGTTCAACAAGAATAGCTACAACGCGAGTCAAGCGATGATGCAGAAGAAACAAAGACAGCAGCAACAGCAACAGCAGCAACAACAACAACAACAACAGCATAACGCGAGGCAAAATATGGTGCATCATCCGCTCCAGCAGCAGCAACAGCAGCAAGATCCTCATTACGGAGCCAAGACTGAAAATGGGACTACTGCTGACTCGCCGTCGCCGAGAACTATTGTCAAGGAGGAGGAGCGCAGCGATCGGAGTATTGACAGCAAGGAACTGGGGTCTGCGGTCGCTACACCCGGTGGAGGTTTGAGTTCTACGACGCCGTCTGGCGATCCCATGGTTGTGTTTTCGAGCAATCTCGACATGTCTCAGTCGACTCTCTCAAAGCGCCGGAAACTCAACGGCACCACGCCCAACGGTGGTGACTCAAAGTCACCCGTCGGAGTAAGCCCGAAGACTCGCAAGGACGAGAAGAAGAAGGGCGGTCGCAAGTGAGTGAGAGAAAATGCAAGGTCTAAACTATTTTGAGAGATGGCGGGAGTGAAAAGGGCGCCATCCCAAAGGTTCCAGCCGGTTCCATATGTAATAACGGTAATAATAACGATGCACTCGGAAACGAGCCAGTCGCACAATAAGCGAAAACGGTCGTGCGTACGCTCTAATTAGCACCCGCACGACTCTCTTCCGATTGGTTACCCGCCCGCAATCTCCGGGATCGTGCTCAGGGTTACGCCCCTGGGGAATACAGCCAAGAGAACAAACCAGCGCTTAACGATTAATCAGTCCCCGTCCTTCACAACCATAACCCAGTGCCCAGCCCACAAACAACACTTGTTCATAAGCAGGGTATAGAGAACTAGCCAGATATTTTTGTCGCGCGCTGCTCATCGCGCTCTGTGTGTTAGATTACGCTAATCCCCACGTTTCAGCCATGAGCTCGAACAGACACCTACAGCCGACCCCTCTCCATCAGTCATCCACCAACCACACCGCGATCAGAAACCTAAAGGAGGAGATCTTACATGAGGTGAAGAGTCACGAAAATATCTCTTTGGAGATATGGAAGATGTTCAACAATAAGAATACGATACTACCAAACAACAAACGCATTCTCAACCTCTCGTGGCGCCTCAACAGCATTGATAATGTTAGACGGAGGGCGTCCGCATCCTCCATCCCCGCTAACAACCGCGTTTCTAAAAATAATCATAACGGATCCTTACCTTCGAGCAACTTGAGCTTGCTTAAGAAGCACAACGCGAAACATTACAACGTGTTTGATCCAACGGCGGTGATGGCGATGGCAAACAGCCAGCCCCCGGGGCCAAAGCCGAGCGGGCCCAACAACCCCGAGTTTGACTACATCGAGCACATTCGCAAGATCTCGAGGGAAGAGTTTGGCAGCTACAACAACAACAGCGAAAATAGCAACTCGCAGGTACCAAGCAACAGTAGCACCAACCTCAACTTGAATGATGCCACTCAAAAATTGATGGCGCAGCGTGCCGGCGGATTGGACGTTGGTTCCAACTCGACCTCGCACCCGATCAATATTTCCGAAAAGGATATCGGATCAAGCGACCATTACTCTCCGGAGACCAATAGCCTAACTTCGAACTCGAATTCTGTGTTTTCGCAGTTCAACGGTGGTGGTGGCAGTGGTGGCGGCGGCAACTATAACAGCGTGATTTCGGGGACGTATGCCCCAAGTCAGCGTAATGGCAGTTTCCCATATCTCCACGGAGATGGGACTCATGAAGGTGAGATGGATTCGTTCAACATTGACAACTTTATCAATTTTGATAATGCTACTGGTGTGGCGGCGGGAGCTGCAAACGGAATATCGTCCGAGACAAATTTCAACGATCTGGACATTCTGGACTTGTCGAAGCTCGAAGGCGTTGTTGATTCTAACGTGCTGAACGACAAAGCCGGTCCAGGCAGTTCGGGTAATCCTTCGACAAATTTCCATCTTTCCAATTATATCAATAGTTTGGAAATTTCCGTGAAGGAGGATTCGTCGCGCGTCAACAGTATGAACTATGGCAAGAAGGGTCCTTCGAATTCCCAGGTGATGCACCATGGTGGCTACCACATGTCGCCCACGGAGAATGACGGTTCTTCGCCTTTTTACAACCAACAACAGTCGATGTTGCAGCATAGCCGAACGACACCAGGATCGGGCTCGCAGGTGATTGGCAGCACCAATTCGACGCCCGTATCGGTAGTTGGTGCCAACACGGCGGGTAAAGCCCAGAAGCAAACGGCGTGTGAAAACTGTTACACGACAACGACGCCTCTATGGCGGAAGACTAACGACAACAAGCTGCTGTGCAATGCTTGTGGATTGTTTTTCAAGCTGCACGGTGTGATTCGGCCGCTGACGAACGTGAACAATGGAGACCAGGGCAACGACAACGGGCCTTCCAAAGTTGCAGGCTCTATCAAGAACAAACGCACATACTCTGATGCATCGCAGTCGGACGTTGGCGACATGATGGGTTCGTTTGACCAGCTGGTTCCTCCGTCGGTTTCGCGGATGTCCTCGAGCGGTTCGGTGGCGGGTGTCAAGGGTCGCAAGCCGGTTGCTACCAAGCCCAAGGCTAGGCCAACGACTGTGGTTGAAACGGCGCATATGGGCGAGGCTCTTTCTGGAGACTGGGACTGGCTCAAGTTTTCTCTGTGACAGCAAAACACGCCCTGTGAGCCTGGTTGTGGTTAATTTCCATCTTTTTTCTGATTGGTTCTGCGCTTACATGCTCCGCTCCCACACGCCATTTTCACTTGGTCTGTCATCTTCTTTTGGGTTACTTTTGTTTCTGTGTGATAATATTCTTTCCGCTGTTTTTTTTTCTCTTTTTGAGTGTTTTGTTTGCCAGGTTTCACATGTACGTGGGTTTATAGTCAGTCTTTGTTTGCTCTTTTGTTTTCCGTTTTCCAGTTTTCCGTGTTTTTCCCTTCCTTAGAGCGTGTGTGAGTGTGTGTGAGTGTGTGTGACTCGTCAGTGTGCGTTTTCCTATATTATATCTTGAATATTCAGCTTGGATCAGCTTGGATCGTGTGTGGTGTTTTTCGATTGTTATTACTTTTTTTTTACGCTTTGAATATTCAGCCGGGTGGGGGGACTTTTTTCACGAAACCATCAAATATACAACATATTCGTACAGAAAAAAAGAAAATGGTGTAAGATGTACATTTTGCATATAAAACAAACAAGGGTAAAGGAAAAAACAACATACACAAACACTAAAGTTTCACTTTTTCTTACCGAAGAACCCCCGTTTTTTCTTCTTCTCTTCAACTTTGACGACGGGCGGGGTGAACCCGAGAGGTTTGAACTCAGGCGGTGGTGGTGGCGGCGGCGAGGCATCGAGTCCCTGCTCGTGGCCGTTCGCATCACCATTGGCACCACCAATCCCGATGCCGATAACATTCCCATTCCCATTCGCATTCCCATCACCATTGCCATTGCCATTCACAGGATGCGCCGAGTCAAACGACGCGGGGCCGAGCGCACTGTCGTTGCTGCTGTTATTCGCGCTCGAGAGCCCCAGCGACCTAGGCGCGCCAATCTCCGCAACCGCACCCGGCGCACCGAGACTGGCGATGCTGTGCGACGATCCGCCGCCCGAGGAGCCCACGGGCGCCGCCAGCGGTGTCTGCTGCAGTTGTTGTGCTTGTGGTGGTTTCTGCGGAACGGGCATCATGGGGTACGCGCCGCCCGAGCCACCCAGACGCTGTCTCTGCTGCTGCTGCTGCTGTGGTGGGGGCGCCTGGGGCTGTGGCTGCGCGAGACTGCCGTACTGGGCCTGCCGCGGTTGTGGTTGCTGTTGCAGCTGTGGGATGGGCATGCCGTTAGGCGCGGACCCGGAGCCGAAGCGCTGCGGACGCGGCATCCCCTGGGACGACCCGCCGTAGCTCGCGAGCGGCGCCGGCATCATGGACTTGCGGTTCTTGCGGGACGTGGCCTTGAAGCGCGCCTCGACGCCCTGGTCGTACGGGCGCGGCATCTGCTGCTGCTGTTGCTCCGCGTACAGGTTCGGGATCGATGAGACGCGGCGCTGCTGCTGCGGTGGTTGTTGTGGGAGGCCGCCCTTGGGTGCAAAGATCTGGTGGTGTGGTGGGAGTCCCTGTGGTGGGAGGCCGTGCGGTGGCAGCTGGGCCGCGAGGACGGGCGACGGCGGCTGCTGCTGCTGCTGCTGCTGCTGCTGCTGCTGGTAGTACTGCGGGTGGAAGTCGCTCTGCTGCGGGTCGTAGTACGTCTGCTGGGGTTTGGCACTGATGAGGTTCCCGTAGAGATCGTACTGCTGCTGCTGCTGCTGCTGTGGGTACTGCTGCTGCTGCTGCTGTTGCTGTTGTTGTTCTCTCAGATACGCCTGCTGCGCGTAAATGTTGTTTGGCTGCGGCTTTCCTTGCGGCGCGAAACCTCTCTGCAGCTGCGGCGGGGTGTCGTTTATCACGTACGCAGCGGCCATCGCGGAGATGTCCTCCAGGTCGTCGGGACCTCCATGCACTGCTTCGCGTGGTTGTGGTTGAGCGATTTGCTGTTGTGGCTGCTGCTGCTGCTGCTGCTGCTGCTGCTGCTGTAGAGGTGGTTGTGCTGGCGGTGGTTGTTGAAAGTCCTGCGCCAACGGCGCGGGTGCCCAACTGCCATTTGATCTCGGCTGCTGGTTGAGCTCGTTTTGCGCCTGTGCGAGGTTCCTCTCCTTGAGCGCATTGCTCGTGGAGATCTCCTGCTGTTCGAGCTTGAGCGCCCGCACGTTCTCGGCCGTTTTCCTCAGCCAAAACACCGACGCTTCCGTTTCTGGCGTGCTCGAGTTATTGTTGACGTACTGCGTTAGCATGGCGTACAGGAACTCGAGGTACGGAGTCTTCACCTGGAAGTCGTCCGCGAGCAAAATGGGCTGTAGGAGCAGCAGATCGAGGTATAGCTCGTTCTGGTTGAAAAAATCGTAAAAGAGCTTGGGCGTCTCTGCATAGTTTGGAGACAGCTGCTCAACCGGTGGGTATAGCTGGCTGCACCGCTCGAGTAGAGACGTCTCGCTGTCGTAGCTCTTGAACAGTTTGCAGCCCATCGTCTTTATCACGGTGATCACCTCGAGCACAAGACCGCTGATCAGCGGTTTCGCCAGGATCTGTTCTTGCAGCTGGCTGAGAAACGGCTTCTCAAAGAGGATCGAGAGCGGCTCGAGCGCAATCTTGGGCAGGGCAAACTTCCACTGGTAGGACAAAAACTCCAGCGGGGTTGCCAGTTTGTACACGTCGATGCCTGCGCTCTCCAAGAGCCCGGATATTTTGTTGATGAGAGCAACCTCCGCTGAGGAGTACTTTGCATCGGTGCCGCTTCTGCCAATGTACACCAGCTCGCTCTCCTTTTTGCTATCGCAGATTTTGTACACGTTATTTCCAGTAATGCGAATGTCGTAGTCGGACATGATGGAGAGGACTTGGACATTGTCAATCTGCAGCGACAGCTTGACAAAGGGCTCAAGATTGACAAAGTTGGTCGACTCTATCACGATTGCGGGAGAGGTGCCTGAGGCCGAGATCTGGGCGGAAACGAGAGGTTGTAGCTTTTGGAAAAAAGTCGATAGTTCCTGCAGCGACACGGCGGATAAAAACACAAAGTCGAGGTTGGGAGCGGCGTGTGAGTACTCGGACATGTAGCTGTCAAGCGATGCAAAATTTTTGTTGACGGAAAACCTCGAGTTGCCAAAGGCCTTGGAGTACCACTGGAAGCTGTTCTGAGCCGAGCCGGTCTCGGCCGACGAGGATGTGATTATCGACAGGTTGCATATCTTAGACTCGAACAGACGCCAATTGTAGAATGCCAGGTTCGGATTGCTGCCCACTATTCAAGAAGGAGTTAGTATCAAACTGCGATTTTGGCGACAACAGCTCTGTGCCAAGGGTTTTTATCCGCTATAAATAAGCGAACGACAGGGCAAAAGGGGAGTAAGGCACCACCGCACAGAATACACACCTGATAGGACATTGAGACGACTGGACATTGGACACGAAAAGCAGCGAGAGGGGCGGAATATGTGCAGATACGATCGAGTGAGCGGATGTGCCTGTATATATAGGCATACAAAAATAGCCGTTGTGATAGTGACGAGGTGTATATGAAGAGCGAGAGATTTTGGCTCTCCTCTGCGCTGAGAGCTGAGCTGAGCTCTGCTGTGCCACTTTTGGCTGGAGAGTTGAAACGGGCGGATTTTGGGCGAGGCGGTTTGGCCGAGACGGCGGAGTTTGGCCGGGGACGGGTGTGGGGACGTATACATCTGTATATATATATATCTAGGAGTCTGCTGTCTACATCTACATATATGTCTATATATATATCTACATGTCTACATACTCGGGTGGATACCCTCTGTATGTTGCCTGTATATCTCTCTACACCTCCACGTCAACGGCCGGGCCACGCTCTCTTTTGGGGTTCCGACACGACCTCAGCGTTTCTGGGTGGCGCACGCCGCTCGAGCTGGGCGACGGAGAGAAGGTGAAGGGCTTTTCGTGCTCTCTTCTAGTTGTGCCTTCTTCTCCTCTCCAGCATCACCCGCTCTTTGTCGTCGCCTTTGCTTACGCCCCCATTGCGCTGGCTTGATAGACGGAGACCGTGTGCTCGACTGAACTGCCTCACCCGCACTTCTCCAGGGCGCGCGCGTATACTCGGCGGGTGTGAGAGCGACTCTTTCTCTTTGGCACGGGTGTATCTCCGTTTGACGAGCAACGCGTTGAATCTTTCGGTCATTAACCCTTGGACATCTACTTTTTCTTTTTCTTTTTGTATTATTCTCATTCATTACTTGATTAGCCTGTAGAGAAACTCAATCGTCATCACCAGTCGATTCCCGTGCTGGTTTCGGGGTTGGAACCCTGGCACTCAACTTCCTTGCATAGGTTCTCAAGCTCCTCGGCCTCCTTCGAAGCAGCCTTGCCGCCGACATACGCTGGGTTCACGGGCCCGCCGCTCGCCTTCTCAATCGCCCAGTGCGCCTTCACCATGTCCCTAACCACACCCTGGTAGTAAAGAACGCCCTTCTCCTTGAGCGGGTGCAGGTACCCCGTCGAGTACACGCCCTGGTTGAGGTTCTTCTGCGTGAGCTCACACAGGTTGAAGTCCTCAATCTCAACCATCTGCAGGAAGTCGACAAACTCCTTCTTGGTCTTCTCGTCGAGGCCTTTCTTTGTGAAAATGTCATACTGCAGAATCGTGTGCGATGGCGAGATGGGCAGCACGCGGATCGAGTACCACGCAGGCGAGTAGCAGTTGATCCCGTTCGTGGGGAACAGGTACATCCACATCCCGTTGAACTCTCCACCGGGGTTCGCGCGCTTCTTGCGCTCTGCCTCTGCGGCGGCAGCAGCAGCAGTAGCCTCCGCGGCCGCCGCCTTGGGGTCCTTCTTCCTGCCGAACCCAAACCACGACGTCGACTGCTCATCCGCGTCTGGCTCCTCCGCCGGTGGCACCTCGATCTTCTCCTTGACAATCTCCGCAAAGTGGCGGCAGTACCGCGAGCGCGGCTCAACCTTGTACGTTTCGATCTTGAACGCAGAGTTCAGCCCAGGGTGCGCGGTCGGACAGTGGTAGCACTCCTGGTACCCGTCCATCAGCGTCTTCCAGTTGAACTGCCCATCGAGCTCGTACGACATGTGGAACTCGTAGTCCGAAAAGTCAAACTCGTGCATCTCGTCCCCGAGCCCCTCGAACCACTCGTCAAACGGCATGGGCCCAGCCTCCGACGCGTCAAAGTTGACAAACACCAGGCCCTGGTCGGTGGTGTGCGAGCGGATCTCATACAGGCTGTTCTCGTCCTTCTCGAACCCCTGCACCTGCTCGAACTGCGGCGCCTTGGTGAGCTTGCCGTCGGTGTTGTACGACCACCCGTGGTACTTGCACCCGAGCACGATCGACGACCCCTTCTCCTTGCGCACAACGGGGAACGCACGGTGCCGGCACACGTTGTGAAACGCCTTGATCTCGCCCGTCTTGGTGCGGATCAGGAAAAAATTCATCCCGGTGAACGTGTACGCAAAGTAATCGCCAGCCTTGCGAAACCGCGACGCGTGCGCCGTGTACAGCCAGCTCTTGTTGAAGATGGCGCGCTTCTCGAGCTCAAACACCTTCTCCGAGGTCCACCACGAAGCGGGCAGTGTGTGCTCGCCGGGGAGCAGCTTGTCCTCGGGGCGGTCGGCCGGTGGGGCAGAGGGAACGCTTGGTGGTGCGGCAACAGCAGCTGACATGTTGTTGTTTTTTTGGATATTGGCAGTTGGTGCTTCGTTTTCCACTTTCAACAACCTTCGTCAGGAGGGGAAATCGTACATGCTTTATATATCCATAACTCCCAATAGCTGCATTTTAACTCGATTGCTCGGAATATCTTGCAAGGGTTTCAAAGGAGAAAGTCAAATACCCTTGGCTGATAAGCGCATTCACGATAGACTCCTTTGCACAGCTGGGGTAAGCGTCATGTTTCCTCGGAATCGGTCCCAATCGGGCAGCTTAAATTCACGGCCGTTTCGGGCATTTCAAATTCCGTGTCGTGTGAAACTCACAGAGCGCGTAGTGCCCCAACCGGTTACCCAAAACTGTAAATCACTTCAAAATACTTATGAATGTATATACAACTTTTCTCTATCTATAGCTCGTCGTGTAACTTCTTCATCAACTTGGTGTTGCCCGCCGGGTATATCACCGCATACTCAATGAACAGATCGCCATACTCTTCGTCGCCATTGAACTTGGGCATGCCTCTGCCCTTGATCCGCTCCACCTCGCCATTCTGAACAGCCTTACCTTCGGGCCGTGTTATGTTTATCTTTGTGTCATAGTTATCCAGGAAAGGTATCTCCCGAGACCACCCTCCAAACATTGACTCCTTCAGTGACAAAACTTCCGTCCTGTATAGGTTTTCTCCAACACGGCGGTAGCCCATGTTTCCGTTTGGTGCCTCCTTGAGCTCGATTCTCAGATCGCCGCTTATCCAGTCGGGACTGTGGTCAGCCTCTCCCTGTAACACCTCGACAAAGTGTCTTGGCGTTCCTGGCTGCACATGTATCGAGTGGTGCCTCGTCTCACGTACGACTGCCTGGCCGTGGCACTTCTTGCACTTGTGCGCGATGATCTTTCCCTGTCCACGGCACGCCTGGCACTGTGTTTCGAACTGCTGGAACATTCCTGGCGCAATTTGCCGTTTCATGATGGTACGGCCCGAGCCGGAACACTTGTCACACGTGTGGCTCTTGCCGTCCTCGGAACCAGTCCCGGAACACCTGTCGCACACATTTTGCATCTCAACAGAGTAGTCCATCGTGACCCCATTGTAAAACTGCTTCAGCGAGAAGGACATTGCCGTCGATGCGTCATTGCCGCGAGGCTTGCCCTGACGTCTCTGGCCGCCCCCGGCTCCACCACCAAAAAAATGCGCAAACATATCGAAAGGGTCGTGTCCTCCGCCACCTCCACCATGAGAGGGTCCGCCGTTCTTCACGCCCTCCACTCCATATTTGTCGTATAAACTTCTCTTCTCGCTATCGCTTAATACTTCATAAGCCTCGCCGACCTCGATGAACTTGTGTGAAGCGTCCTCGTTACCCTTATTCTTGTCTGGGTGGTATTTCTTGCTGAGGTTCCGGTAGGCAGTCTTGATCTCCTTTTCGCCAGCGTCCTTAGCTACACCGAGAATCTGTTAAACCACAAAAGTTAGTATGCACAGCAAAGGGGGGAAGAAAGCATATCAGCAAGTACTTACCTTATAGTAGTCAGGATCTGCGATCGCTGAGGCAGCCAGGCATGCCAGTAATAGTAGAATGTACAAGTATCTCATTTGTCCGAGTGTGGATCATTTACCTGAACCGCTAGCGTCTAGTAAGTGGGGGGTATCGCTAAGAAAAAGCAGAACAATTAAATGGCATAGACTAGTCCCAAGTGATCCAACTGCTCTACCGATTTCCAGTTCTTCTGTAGACTTGCCGGTTCAGCAGTTTTAGTGCTGTCCATAAGAACACACGTTGGAAAAGCTCCACGTAACATATTTTTGGTCAGACTCCATCGCTTAGTCATCTGATTTGTTTTCGGAGGCTGTTTGGGGCTCTGCCCGTTAGAAGGTGGTGATCTACACCCAAGTGTATGATATGTGTAGATCGGCAAGGGCTTTTTTTTGGAAAGTGGATAGCGCGATTTGAGTTCGTCATACTCTCGAAGTGAGATATATCCGTTCAATGCGTCTTGGGCCCCCGAGAGCAGCCTATTTTGTAGTTCTGCCATTTTGCCGTGCCAGCACTCCGTTTGTGGTAATTCTCTCGATACCGTCTGGCTTGAGGGTCAGACTTGTAAACTTTCACTTCTGATAAGAACAACATGTTCTAGTAATGATTTTTTGCTAAAGGGGCCGTTCTTATTTATTCAGTTCCACTGAAGTAAGTGCTTTTTGTTCTTCAAAGAAAAAATCCTGGCTGTGGACATCAAAGGTTGCAAAAAACTGTCAGATAAAAATGTCTCAGAAAGACACAAAAACAAACTGACAAAAAAAAATATAGAATACTAACAAAAAAACTAGCAAAACTACAGAAGAGTAACTTCACTCAAAAGACCAGTTTATTTCCCGTTTTATTCTATTTCTAAGAAGACATCAGCGTCCTCGAAAGATCCACAGAGTACCCAGAACAACCAGATGCGTTCACTGCCACCTCCACGATACTCCAAGAGGCGAACGCTTCGTCGGATAAATAGGGCACTCCGTTTGTCGTTCCACACGGGCTACGTTTCTGACCCTGCGGCTTTCTCGAGGCGGAAACCGCAGTCGGTATCAAAGATCAGACAGTCGAGAGTGACACACAGCGCCACGAGCAGGCCCAGAATGCGGCGGCGCATAAGGAGACGAGTCATCAATACCGCGTCTGAAACTTTGACAGACACACCAGATACATTGCGGGCCGGGGTGAGCACTCTAAGTGGATTCTTAGGATTCTTTGCAAAGCTCTGGCCCTGGAAGAAGAGCAGGAAGTCGAAACGTGTCAAACTCAACGTGCAGATATAGAAGCCCAAAATAATCTTGTCTCATTTACTCTAATAAAACTAGCTCATATAACACTGCACCATATTCATACATTTCTTTCTGGAGGTGCAATAAAAAAACGGTTGATCGAGCAGATAAGCCCAGCCCGCAGAGAACGTCGTGTACCACTCCAACCCCCCTCCCGCTCCACGATGACTTCAAAATCGGGTCCCGTCCGTGTTGCGCTCCCCACCGCGCGCGCGCTCGTTAACCGTTCCACTCGTACTACGTCTACTCCAACCCCTCCAACATTTAAGCATAAGCGGCTTCGATAAGTACGATATCCAGATCCGTCTTACGTTGCTCAATTGCCACCGCTTTTCCCAACATGTCGAGAATATACGTGGTGATGGCCAGGTCGTGGCGCTCTGCATTCGCGCCACCACCTGCATCGGGCCCCTGGGGTGTTGCCGTGTCTGCCCAGCTGCGTTGCAAAGCCAGCACGCTATCCAACGAAGATTATGAGATTGACTTTGTGTCAATGAGGCGTAAACCCAAATCCCCGTGTACGACTACTCCAGTGCCGGCGGCGGCATCGTCAGTGTCGTCGTCTCATGCCGCTACTCCAGCCCCTGAGCGGGTCGTCACCGAGACCACAGGCACCAACGAGGAACCTTCAACATCAGAGACCCCGTTTGTGCCTAAACCGGCTGGTTACGATGTTTTCCAGAGGCACTTTGCGCGTGAGATGGAAATACTACGCACCCACCTTGCAAAGCACGACAACATCCCAGCGATTGGAGCGTCGCCGCGCGAGATCAACGATGCGATTAACC
Organism: Kuraishia cidri; assembly: GCA_030557465.1. NCBI lineage: Eukaryota > Fungi > Ascomycota > Pichiomycetes > Pichiales > Pichiaceae > Kuraishia > Kuraishia cidri. Next base: position 362,694 of record JAKTPE010000006.1, on the reverse strand, counting down.
GGTTCAAGCTCGTATCGCAGTTTGGGCGCATTCGTGACATGCCGAGGGGTATGACGGGCAAGATCACCATGTTCTGCACAACGATGAAGCGGAACCCTGCTATGTTTACCTACTTTCTGTATGATCAGTTTGCCGACAAGTCAGAGACTGCTGCTGTGAAGGAAGAGCAGCAGCCAGAGGCTGAGGTTGAGACCCAGGCTGAGGCTGGCGCCGAGCTTGAGAGCGAGCCAAAGGAGGAGAAACACGTGAGCTACTCTGTGGACTCTGATGCAAAAATTGGGCGTTTCTTGAAAGACGATGTGGCTCTTAAAGGAGATGCAGAGCAGCAGAAGCAGCATGCTTCCGGGAAGCTGGATGACAAGGAAATCTTTGATATTCTTGACAAAGAGTTACCCACGGCATCCACAAGCAACCTATCAGCTGGGAAGAACGAGTACACAAAACTTGACAGCTTGTTTAAAGACGACATTAGGGAAAACGTCGAGCTCGAGCGTTTGACTCCCGAAGACGTGCGGGCTAAGTATAGGGGAAAAACCGAACAACCACCAGAGTTGGAGAATGGAGCTGCCGCGCAGCCAACGGAGGAAACAGCCGAATCACTGCGCGATTTCCTCACTGCTGCAAAGAAGACGAGTGAGAATCAGAAAGAGACGCTGTTCCGCCAGCAGAGAGCCTTTGAGTGGAGCAAGTCACGAATGCAGCCCCAGCCCAGAGTCATCGAGAACGGAAACTTTTTCACGCCCGTTTGCCTTCCCAAGACTCTCATTCCACTCAAATCGTTACAGCTGAACAAGGACTTCCTGTTCCCGCGCGTACACTCGTTGGAAAAGGAGTACCTTCTTCTCACCAGCCACGGCAAACAGATGAGGACAAGAGACAATCCTTTGGGTGCCAGCTACATCCCTGAAGACATGTTTACGATTTTCGGCAAACTCGAAAAGCCTGAAGCTTTCTTGAAGCCGGTAAGTAAGCTGCAGAAGAAGAACTGGAAGCTGATAGGAGGGGGCGGGCCCCAAAAGCTGCTTGTGTTTGAACGGCCATATTTCAAAAGGCAGTGGCGGCTTTATGGCAAGCTAAAGACCGTTCTGTCGGCTATCGGGTTTGTGTTTCTGTCGTTATTGGGATTCAGTTTTTGGGCCGAGGTTGACGAGCTCAAACAGCTGGATAACGCTGTTAACGGGAAAAATGAGCACAACATGAGGGTTCTCTCCTCCACACAGGCTTAAGTATAGGGTTATGGGGTTTTCAACTTCGGTTACGGGAAATGGAGCAAAGGATTTTGCTGTCACGGAGGAACACATGCGTAAATACTTCACTTTACTTCATATGCAAAGATGCAAATTCTAAAGAAGTTCAAAAAAACAACAACAATATTTACCGTAAAATGACCGTCCATCCAACAGCTGTAGCAACCTTTTTCTTTCCATTAATTTCTCTTACTCCTCCATTTCCGACTCTTCCGCAGAGTCTCTGCTGATCGTGACGCACTTGATCGAAGTGACACCCCCAAAGCTCCCCTTCCACTCCCTCAACCTCTTCACATTCTCCTCTACCGTAAGGTCTGGCACAGACCAGCCGGATTCGTACACGTGCTTCTCCTGTTTTATCCGCTCCTCGAGCTGATCCTGCAGCTTTGTGGCTGGGCGGCCCGCCCTTCTCTCTGCCTTGAGCTCAGCGAGCTCCTCGTCGTCCCTGGAGATAAACGCCTCGATGAAGACCCGCATGTCTTCCTCGTCAAACGATGCCTCCGGCCGCGTGCTGATCGCCTCTTGGAAGAATCGCACTATCAACAACTCCGAGTCCTTGCGGTCCGCGTGCTGCTGTTTCCGCACGGTCACCTTCTGCTCCCGTAGTGATGCGCGATTCAGCATCTTGAACTTGCGGCCCTTGGGGTGCAAGGCGCCCTTGTTCCCCTTCACCTTCTTCTGCATCTTGTGCAAACTCTTAACGGACGGCATCTTTTCTCTCGCTCTATATATGTTCCACAGACGAAACCTCAAGCCAAAAGGATAACACACACGAGTGATCTGGGGATAATTTTTTTTTTCCTTACTTGGGAGAGCCTCCGATGAGGTTACCCGCAGCGCGCGCCTGGAAAATTTGAGGTGGCTTCTCCAGACCGTTTTTCGGGTCTGGGTCGGTGGATATGCGAATTGCGGTTTGTGAGAGTTCTGTTCAACTTGTCTGCGTATATCCGAGACTTTTTCGAATAAGGGAATGGCGAAGTACACAGAGGACGAATTGATCAGCTTCCAGGGCGCCGCTGTGCTGCCCCCAGGCTCTGACCTTTCCGGGTTCAACCAGATGGTGGAGGACGTCAAGAACGTCTTGGCGGAACGGTACAGCAAGACCGAGACTGAAGAGTGAGTATCGTCTATGCCCAAGGGCATACCTTGATGTGTCATTTTTTTGCCTAATTATCCTTTCAACTAACACAATTGCAGGCACATTGGCACTGGGAGAAGACACTCTGCGTCAGGTTGTAAGTTTCACAATTGCATCGTACCCCTCTCTTTCGAATGATTGAACTAACTAGGTACCCCAGTTGCACGCCCAAACTTTAGAAGACACAACAAGAAGCAGCAGCACGAGGTGAAGGTCGCGGATGCCGACGGCTGGGTCACGGCGGCGCCCAAGGCGGCGAGAAAATCTTTCGGTACCGGCGAGGAGACTGCATCGAGAGACCAGTTTAGAGAGTCAGTGAAGAACGAGACGGTCAAGGTGAAACCAAACAACAAGAACATTGCGTCGTCCAAGCCAGCGGACCCACGGGACACCGTTGCTTCGAACAAAACCTCCAGCTTCAACGCGTTTGATGCTCTTGGAGACGACGACGAGTAAAGCTCGCGGACAGAGAAATATACTTCTGGAAAAGCTACATCTCAGGCCAACCTTGTGTTGCCACTGAAAATGTTGTGATGGCCCTGGCTGTCCAGTTCTGTTTCTCCTTGTATTTTCTCTCGCCGTGGTTTCTCTGCGAAAAAGCCCGTGCTCTCTGCTCTACAAGCGGCGTGCACACGCCTTCTTTTTTGGTGATGGGCTCTATGCGCGTGTATATTTAATGTTATGAATTTTGAAAAAGAAAAAAAAAAGTGACCTTCTGTTGTAGAATACATATTACTTCTTATACCGCGACTAGTCTCCCCGCGATTTTTCCATTGTTGTCATCACCGAGGTCCAAGTCCAGGTCCGCGACGAACGAAGCCAGATCGTCAGTGGCGCTCTTCTTGAGCGCAACCTCCCCGTTACCGGTCGCAGACAGCGGACCCAGCGAGTGGCCATCAGCCTCGGCCTCTGCGTCCGCATCAGCATACGATGAGTCGAAAAACGGCACACCCATCGACGTCTTGTGCCGCAGCGCGTCACCCGAGATCACCTGTCTCAGGTCGCGCACGCCGGGTGAGTTAGTCACGCGACTCGCACCTGAAACGGAGCGCCCGTTGGACGAGAACACGGCCGAGTTGATGCTGCGCAGGTCTGTGGGAATCACCGACGAGTTACTCACGGCGCGGTTTGTCTGCGCCGAGCCATTCGTCGCGGCGCGCAGCGAGTCATGGCCGTTGCCGAGGTGGATGAAGGAGCTCTGCGCCGAGAGACTCAGGAGGTTGGTTGAGATCCGCGTGTGCTGGGCGTGGCTGCGGATGTGGTGGTGTTCCGCGCGCTGTGAGGATGGTGGGGGCTGCGTCACGTCGATCCAACGCGCTGCTGCATCGCTCGTTGAAAAGTGACCAGCTAGTTCGTCCCTTGATATGACAAGTGACTCGGACGGTTTGACATCTATTAGAGGTGGCGCCTCCAGCACATCGCACCAGAGTCCTTCCCTTTGACGTAGGGAGATTTTTGAGGACACCAACGATGTCAGCGCGGGAAGCTCCAAGTTCGCAGAGGCATGGTAGAGAAAGAGCAGAGCGAACGTGTCCTTAGTGATGGCCTGGGGTGATGGTGCTGGATCGTGGAGCTGCCATCTGAAAAAGAACGGTACCCCGTTTGCTATTGCGTTGATTCCGTACTTGTCAATTAACAACCGGATTCCTTGCACTGTGGAAGGATACACAGCCGTATTGTCGGCATCCACGATTTCCTCAACAGCGAAGAAGTAGTTGGACAGGGCGTTGCTCTCCCCATTCGAAATGTACCCCCTAAAGTCCGCGACCGAGGTCTTATTTTTGATTGTGCCGATCTCTGTGTCCAAGAACCTCACCAGAAGAGATATCCACTCCCCTTGGATAGCCAGCTTATGCTGAGGTTGAATCCCAGCATGCTCAAAATGCAATATAGCAAACACCCGGTTCCAAATATCGAATGGGCATGAGCTCTTCTTCACTGTGCTGATCTGCTCATCAGAAACATCCAGAATCCCCTCTATGTCGGCGATCGACGCTCGCGAGAATATTGTGAATTGCTCAGAGGTGAGTCCGGCAGTAGCCGCAGAACCCTTCAGATTGAAATATGCCTCGTTGTACCTCAAAAGTATCTCGTCAACCATGTCGGTAATCTGATCTTTATAATAAATATGCCGAGCCAGACTCGTTATGGCAGCGACGTATTTACCAATCAGACTGGTCGAATGGGGCACCGAAACAAGGTTTCTTTGTTGAAAAAGCAACTGCCGCTGTATGTCCAGTATCGACAGACCAACCATGTTTACGGATGAAGACAGTAGTGCGCTCATCCTGTCCACGAGAATCGCTTGGTCCGAAATCGATTTGGACTCTGTGAGTTCCGCCATGATCGCGCTGAGAATCAAAAACCGGAGCTGCACGGGAGTCCAACTCGCGGTCATCTCGATCACAGCGTTGGCCCAGCCAGGCTCCACCGATGGGTTTATCACGGTTATGTACTTTGCCACAGCCCGCGTAGACATCATCAACTGAGTAGTGGACGTGGAGTCAAAGTACGATCTCAGTGCTTTGGCAGCTTCATCCTGTGGTTCAGCTTCCTTATGATCGGCACTATTAGTCATTGACGTTCGCACACGTTTCATGGTATCGACATCCCCAGATGCATGTGACTTAAGTCTCGAGAGAATATCAGGCTCGCTCAAATTGGGCTTGAGCGAATTCAAGATCAGAGTGAGGGCCTTCTCCACGAGTGGTTTGCTGAACTTGGAGGTGTAGCTCAGGCATACCGATATGTAGCGAGAGGCCGTTAGGCCAAGCACCAACCATTCGGACTCATTTGGCTTCCGCGGGTGAACTCCGAGATCCACAAACCTGTCGGCCAGAGCAGTGAACTTGTCGAGAGCAGCTTTGTCACCGGAAAGGAGCGTAGAATTCAGCTTCTGGCAAAAAAGTCCCAAAACAGGGAGAGCATGCTGGCACAAGGCCAGGTCTTTCGTTTGAATTGTGGAAAATAATATGTTAACGACATTATCGGCAAAGACACCCAAATTCTCAGAGCACTTCTCTATAAGCTCAGCAATTATGGAGAGGGTGACTTGGAGGTTTCCGGAACGGACATGATTGGCATCCACAGCTGCCTTTTTCTGCAGAAATACGCCCACTTTTTCCAGTTTCGTCCTTCTCGTGGTTGCATAGTACAGCAAGTAGCTGAGTTCGGCATTGTTGGGCTTCTTTTCAGTTGATTTTCCGGGTGGGTAGCACTGTAGGATCAATCTTTGGTGCTTCGGCTTCAAACCGCTGATTATCCCCATTGCGCGACTTTCTGAACTTCAAGATTGGAATCCGACAGTTCAAGCAACAAAAAAACAAGTACACACGACAGTTCAGGTATATGGTCCGAGCGTTCAATATACCTCCCGAGGATAAGTGTCCGGTGTGCGCGCGCGCTTCGGTGTTGTTCCTAGCCCTCTGCCAGAGATTCTCGAGGCGAAAAGGGCCTTTCCCATGTTGGCACGCGCGTCGCTGGCAGACGGGCCCTCAGAAAAATCAACTCCGCGAGAACAACAGTAGGACTTAGCGGTCAACGGGTATATCCGAACTCTCTCAGACATATATTAGATCCAAGATGCCTCCAGTGTACGTCAGGGGTGGAGTCTGGACCAACGTCGAGGATGAGATCCTCAAGGCGTCAGTCTCCAAGTACGGCCTGAACCAATGGGCCCGTGTGTCGTCCTTGCTGGCGCGCAAGACAGCGAAACAGTGCAAGGCCAGATGGGCAGAGTGGCTGGACCCAAACGTGAAGAAGCTCGACTGGACAAGACAGGAGGATGAAAAGTTGTTGCGTCTTGCGAAGTTCATGCCAAACCAGTGGCGGTCCATTGCTCCCATCGTAGGCAGGACCGCAACACAATGCGTGGAAAGATACCAGCAGCTGCTGGACGACGCAGAGGGTGCGGGTACCAGTGAGCTTTCTTTGACTGGCGTGGGAGCTGAAGCAGCTGCAGCCACGGGAGCAGCACCCGCAGAGCATCAGGTGGGAGACCTCAACCTCAATCCCGAGAGCCGCCCCGCAAGGCCCGATGCCGTTGACATGGATGATGACGAGAAGGAGATGCTCAGCGAGGCGCGGGCGCGTCTTGCTAATACACAGGGTAAAAAGGCTAAGAGGAAAGCACGTGAAAGAATGCTGGATGAAAGCAGGAGAATAGCCATGCTGCAGAAGAGAAGAGAGCTGAAACAGGCGGGTGTAAGCGTTGCTTTGAAACCGAAGAAGAAAAATAAGGATCAGATGGATTACAACGCGGATATCCCTTTTGAGCATAGACCGGAAGTCGGCCGGTTTGACACCTCTGACGAAGCTTATTCCAACCTGTCCGAAAGGCAGCGCTTTGAGAAGGTCACACAGAGAGAAGGGACGAAGAACCAAGAGGCAGACCACCAGAATAAAAAGGAGAAGAGACAGAGAGACGAGGAGAAGAAGAAGAAGAACGGGGAAAGCGCAGCGATAATAGAGCATGCGCAGCAAGTGAGAGAACAGGTTGATGAGTCGGTTGACGTGAAACGCAGAAAACTCGTTTTGCCGGAGCCGAAATCGTCGGGCAAGCGTAATGAGAACAATGCCCTGGACGACGAGCAATTATTAATCGAGAATGGCGAAGGGATCGATGAACGTATTCTGCGGAGAACCAAAGAACTCATCGAGCGAACAAATACCCAGTCCACTTTACTTGGTGAGAAGGGCCTTCCAGGCGATGAAGAGGAGGAGGAGCGTTCGGTACAAATTGCGGAAGCGGTGGATGCAGCAGTCCCTGTGAGTACAGCAATGGCGCCACCACTAGAGCCACGCTCAAGCCTTCATGACAGGCTTGCGAATCTACCAAAACCTCAGAACGACTTCGAAATTGCGATTCCTGAGGAGAGTTCCGATGATGTGATCCCAATGGTTGATTCCCAATACGAGACCAAGGTGCATGATGAGGGAGAGAAACAGCGTAAGCTTGAAGCTGCACAGGCTGAGGAGAGAGCGAGTAGCTTGCTTCGGCGCTCGCTTGCTGTTCAAAAGGGGTTACCGATTCCTGACGTTCTTTCAATTCGTGGCGAGTCTCTGCGGCCGCTCGCCGAAAAGCAGGAAGCCGATAGACTGGTTGAGGAGGAGATGCTGAAGCTCATGGCTTCTGACTACGCTAAGCTGCGTGGCATCGAAGGTTTGCCAATCTTAGAAGATCTGGATGACGAGTCAAGAGCTCTCGTCCAGAGGCTTGTGAATGAGGATACAGAAGAGAGACTAAGTCTTGCCGATTTCAAAAAGGCAGTTCTTTCCGACCCTCTCTGCATGCCAGAGGTGGAGCAGGACTCTGCAGCACTGATGATTGACTCTCTCAAAACGACTGCATTGAAGTCCAACAAACTCGAGAAAAAGCTTGGTCTCCAGTTTGGAGGTTATCTGAAAAGGCAAGAGGCTCTTTTGGAGAAACAGACTGAATTGCTCCGAGATCTTGCGGTGCTGGAGATTGAACACTCGACTTACTCAACCATTCTGAGCGAGGAGCATCTTGTAATCGAACGGAGATCTAACGAACTGCAAGAGAAACTTGATCGTTTGGTGCAGGCGGAGCATAGTGGCCAGAGCAGGTATGCTGAACTGTTAAGAAGAAAAGAATGATGTAGAACAGCTATTTAATGAATGTGATGTATAACTATTTTTCGGAGTTCTCGATAAGTCGCAAATGCTTTCGGGCGTGCGAAACTCGATGCAATCGCTTTGTTTACAGTTCGGTGCGTGATGATGTTCCTCTGGCGAAGGCAACAATCATTGAATGCTCCTAGCAGCAACGGTTCGATAGCACCTCGGATTAAGAACCCGCACCCAGGGGAGAATCGGCATGGCATCATCCAACATTCTTGTAGTGCCTTTCAGGAAGCCCGAGCGGATGGACCTGAGTGGTCAGATCTGGAAGATCATCAGTGAGGAGTTCTATCAAACGCCCGCTGCCTTTGAATCCGATATCAAGGAGATTGATAACCTGCGCGCCGATATTGTCGAAGTGTCCGCCACGACTGAGGATCTTGCTTTGCTCAAGAGGTACTATGTCCACGTCTGCTCACTGGCGTCCAAATTCCCCGACGACGCGGTGGAGTTTGCTTGGTCCGGTACCCTGGGTTATCGTGTTCATGGCCCCGTCATTGTGAAGTCCCTTGCGTTCGAAAGGGCAAACATTGTTTATAACTTGGGATGCATGTACTCTCATCTGGGTGCCGGCCAGTCGAGAACCACGGTAGAGGGTCTTAAGAAGTCATGCGTTTACTTCCAGTACGCAGCTGGTACCTTCGAGTTCTTAGGAACTCTTTTGGAAAACGTGCCATTCGAAGTGCCGCTGGATATGAAGAAGGAAACAATTGATCTGCTGAAGTTTCTGATGCTGGCAGAGGCCCAGGAAAGCTTTTGGCAAAAGGCGGTTTCAGACAAGTTGAAAGATTCGATCATTGCCCGACTGGCAATGCAGGCGTCGGCATTCTATTCGGCGGCTGCCCAGCTCACATCCAAGACCGCTTCAGTAAGATCAGACTGGTCTAGTCATATAATCTGCAAGAAATTTCATTTTGAAGGGGCGGCATACTACCGGGCCGCGCTGAATGCTTCAGCAAGCTCCAAGTTTGGTGATGAGGTTGCATTTCTGAAAGAAGCGAGCGCTGCTTGCAGACAGGCCTTGGCGAACTCGAAATATGCGAACGCACAAGTGTTGTCTGACCTTCAGAGCTTGCAATCTGTGGTGAAAGAAACCCTCAGGAAGTCTGAACGTGATAACGACCTGATATATCTCCTGCCCGTCCCTAGCCTTGACGAGCTACCGCCAATAAACAAGGCAGTCATGGTTAAATGCATTGTTGCAGAGGAACTCAGGGATCCGATCAAGGCGCTCACGACCACGACTAATTTTGGAAGACAACTATTTCTCAAGCTTTTGCCGTTCATCGTTATTCAATCTGCGCAAGCATTCAAAGAGCGCCAAGATGCCTTTGTGGAGAAACAACTAAAGGCACCCATCAACATGTTGACAAAGCTGTTGAACAACTACGTGAACGAGAGAGGATTGCCTGCCTCCATCGACGGCATCCAAAAACCGCAAAAGCTACCCGATTCCATAATACAGCACGCTGCCGAAATAAGGAGTATGGGAGGGCTGGAGAAAATTGCTGATGCAATTGAAGAGCTTGGGAAGCAGGCGCGGTCGTGCCAGCAGATGATTGACGCTTGCTGGGATAGGCTGAATGCCGAAGAGCAAGAAGATAATCTTTTAAGGGAAAGACAAGGATCACAGCGGTGGCGCAGGCCGTATTCTGAGACGGCGTCTGCACACTTGCGAAAGGAGATCCGCAATCTTGAATCCTACCTGGAGCAGGCACGTGAAGGTGATGAGACGATACAAAGTCATTACAAAGAGCTATTCCCGTACTTGGAGAGGTATTGTGCGCGAGATCACGAAGAGCGGCTCGGCGAGTTTGTGCCCAATTCAAAGTTCACTAAGCTCGAGCCACAGGTGAGGACTTTAATTTTCCAACTTAATGATAAGCTGAAGGAGGTCAAGAGACAGGAAGTGGACAGGAAAAACTTTATTGACACCGTCGAGCTCAAGTCACGCGAGCTAAACTTTCTGCCTCGTGTGATTGCCGAATACAGATCCTTGCAGTCTAGCGGTGGCGCTCAAGCCGTGACGGAGGCTAGCTTTGAGCGTGTCTACGAGAGACAGATCAAGGAATTTGACACCGACATATTACACTTGCAGAAGGTGAAGGCTGCACAGGAGTCTCTCGAAGGTGAGATTGATAAGCTCAACAGGCAATTCGAAGCTTCGCAAAAAGGGATCACAATCCCATCCGAGCGGCAGAAAGCTTTGCAGGTTCTGGAAGATGCTTATAAAGGCTACCTGGAACTGATATCCAACCTTAGCCAGGGCTCGCAGTTCTACAATGACTTCACGTCTAACGCGCAGAAGCTGATCTTGTCGTGCGACGAATACGTGCAGGGCAGGCGAACAGAGGGTCGCGATCTGGAAAACGAGCTCAACAGCAGTTTCGCCGCGAGCCAGTCACCCGAGGCACACCCTGCGAGACAGGTAATTCATGAAGATACGCCTTCAGGCACACACCACCCAACGCCGCAGCGCCCATCGGCCGGCGCGCCGAGAAGAAGTACTGGGACTCAGGGAGGACTCTGGGCTCCCGACGCGGGCATTAATTTTGGTTAATTGTGTAGCACTTTATAAATTTGATAATGTTAATCAATGATCTGTGGGGCTACCTGTAGTTTCTGGCTCACTTCTCTTCTTTTTCGCCAGCCATTCTTCGTACTCTCTCTTTCTCTTCCCTTTCAAAATGGATTGTCTGTGCTTCCTGCTCTTGAGATGCACGCCAAATTGCTCTCCGACAAAGACTAAAGGTTCACCGTCCGCAGGGTTCTTGCACACATCACACTGATAGTGCTTCCATTTCTTCTCCTCCTCACCAGCAATTCGCAAAGTCTTTGGGAGTAGGTCCCCCAGGTACTTCTCAGCCTGAACGGAAGAGAATGTCTTGTAGTTCAGGAAATCTTCCGCTATGCCCAATCCTCTTTTCTGTACTTTATCCGACCAATTTCCCAAATCAGTTGCATCGAGCACAAATATTTTACCTCCTTTTGTGAAGTTATGCTGTGCCTCATTATTGAGCTCGATGGCCAAAGTGTTTCTGATCCATTTCACCTGTCTCCGTGCGTATCGCCGCGTGCGCAGCTTCATCTCGTCTTCGCACTCTCTAAACACAGCCTCGTCTTTGTTCTCGGAGTTGAGCCATGGCAGAAACTCCTTGAACCCAATGACCTGCCATATGCCGTGCTCGCAGTCAGGTACTGGGTCTGGTTGTGAATATGCCTTGTAAAGTTCCTCAAGCTCGCGCAGTCCTCCGTGCGTCATCATGTTGTCAACGCGGTCATCGAGGCGTTTATCCAGAACAGCCTGCTCGGCCCAAAGCCAGAAAACCAATGAGTTGTAGCGTAGCGAGGACTCTTCTGTCTCACTCGACCTCTGCTGCTCGTAAAACTCAGATGCGGGCCTCTTGGTAATAAAGAATATTTCCAGAGCGCGCCTTATCCTCCTAACGTCCTTCGGATGGAACTTCTCCGCGATCTTGGGGTCATGCTTTTTCAGGTGCTCAATGAGCTTTTCAGGAGGACCATCCAGGATCGCGAGCTCTTCTTCTGTGACGCTACCACTTTCCAGCACACCGTTATCGGCTTGGCTGGTTGTAATCGTCTTATTATGGAACAGCAAAGACTGCAAATAATAGTGGGTGCCTCCAACTATTATGGGAAGTTTCCCGCGGCTGTGTATATCTTCGATCTTTGAGAGAGCTTCCTCCTTGAACCTGTGCAAGAAATACTCTTCGTCCCAGTCCACATGGTCCATTACATGATGAGGTACTCCTTCTCTCTCCGGTATCGGATGCTTGTTCGTGATCACATCAGCGCCCCGATACATTTGCATCGAGTCAGCATTTATAATCTCTCCGTTGTATTTCTTCGCAAGTTCAATACTGAACTGTCAAAGCCCGCACATGACTGTTAGCGCTTGATCTTGAATTGATGGGTGCTCGAATGTATTCAACATACCTGCGACTTCCCTACTCCTGTTGTTCCTATAATGGATATGATGCTCTTCGGTGGACCCATCAGACTTCGCCTCAGGAACCTCAGCATTCACAATATCACCTGGTCGCCCGGTATTCCAAAGTTTATCTTTCTCAAAAGCCCGTTATCGGTTTGCCGAAGCGATTACCAAAAAGGAAAGAAAAAAGTGTGTGGGGAGAGAGAAAGTCGTGCCATTAGTGAAATATTTTCTTGTGGATCTCGGCTCGAGTCACAATCTTTGGCGAAAACCTATCAACTCCGTAGACGCGAATAGCTCAGTGTGCTCACAACCTTGAAGCGTTACAAAGATGGCATCCTCGATTCCTGGCCCTATTGCCCTGCCGTCGTCCAGATATGATCTCTCGACCTACTGGGGTAGAGTGAAGCACTGTGCGGGAATATCCTCGCCAGACATGCTGCTCAACACCTCGTCTGATGTCTCCAACGCCAAGGCCCTCATATCCGACTACAAGAACGGCAGAATCACACAGATGTCACCCGAGCTGTGGCGCGCAAAGCGTGTCCTGGACTCCACGATCCACCCCGACACCGGCGAGACCGTGTTCCTGCCGTTCCGCATGTCCTCGTGTGTCCTCAGCAACCTCGTCGTGACGGCAGGCATGCTCACGCCGAACCTGGGCCCCGCAGGGACCCTCTTCTGGCAGATCGCGAACCAGTCGCTCAACGTTGCGGTGAACACGGCAAATGCGAACAAGTCGCACCCGCTGACTACGAAACAGCTCGTGACCAACTACGCGTTGGCAGTCACGGCGTCGTGCTCCGTCGCCCTGGGTCTCAACTCGGTCGTGCCGCGTCTCAGGTCTCTTTCGCCAAATACAAGGATGATCATGGGTCGCTTAGTGCCGTTTGCCGCTGTCGTGTCGGCGGGAATCGTCAACGTTGGTCTCATGAGGGGCGAGGAGATCAGAAAGGGTATTGCCGTGTTTGACAAGGATGGCAATGACCTCGGCAACTCGAAGACTGCAGCCATCTATGCCGTCGGCGAGACTGCTGCCTCTAGGGTTATAAACGCTACTCCAATTATGGTTATTCCGCCTCTGATCCTGGTCAAACTGCAAAAAGGCTTACTTAAGGGCAAGGGTACTGCTATTCAGACTCTTGTCAACATAGGTCTCATTACCACAACCGCATTGGCTGTTTTGCCATTTGCTCTGGCTGTCTTCCCACAGAGAAGGGAGCTGCCTGTGAGTAAGCTTGAGGAGCAGTTTAGGGGTTTGAAAGACAGCCAAGGTAGAGAGATCACTACGGTCGAGTTCAATAGGGGTATATAAGTTGACAGTTCTGCCTTTTGTGTTGTATACAAGCAGATAGAATTTCTAGCAAGTATATATGCAAGATGCAAACATTTGTATAGTATGTTACAGGTTCACCAGAATCTCCAGCCAGCAACATTGTAGGCACCAACGTCCTTCTCTATCTCTTCGCTGCCCCTGAAACTGACAAACCTTTCGGTGGTCAATCTCTTCAAGACATCTTCATCGGTCGTGACCAACATCCCTACGCCCTTCCCACCGAGGATTGTCTCAAACGTCTCGAATCCCTCTGCTTCAAAACGCTTCGTCAGCTGGTGGATCACAGCTTCGTCCAAGCCATCCTCTTTCAATAGCGTAATCGCACACCCTCCGCCGCCAGCCCCTGTCAATTTGGTCTCACCCACCTTGAGCTCGTCAGCCAGCATCCTGATCTTCTCCAAAGAGGGGTGCGATACACCAAGTGACACGAGCAGACCGTGGTTTATCCTGATGAGCTCCCTCAGTTTCTGTTTCGCAGAGTCATCAAAAAAGGGCCTCACCATCAGGTTATATGCCTCTCTCGTTAGACTTTCCATTGCATCTAGAATAAGTCCGCTAGTCTGTGGATATTCGGTAACCAGGGTTGAGACACCCGCAACTAGCTGAGCAGTTCTTCTGGGGATCTTCGTGTTTGTCAGTAACAATCTTAGAGGAGGGAAATTCCTCATCGAGGTTCTAACACTGGGCACCGAAGACTCGGTTCTTCGGAACATAACGGCACCTCCGTGTGTGGCGACGGCATTGTCGATCCCAGATGGGTTGCCGTGAAGGCATTTTTCGCCCATGAAAGACCAGGAATCTATAAACAGACAATCTTCCGAATCCTCAGAAGTCAGCTGATCTTTTTCAATCGTTGGTTGGATAATGTGGCCGTCCAAGTATGCCAGAGCCGAGGCGATACACACGGAAATCGAGGCTGAGGACCCAAGACCTGCACCTATCGGGAGCGTCGAGCGCACTGTAAATTTTGCACCTGGCGTCTCTTTGGAACATAAACTCACATACAGATAGAGAAAAGTGTATGCAGCGCTATAGTGTAGTGCAAGAGGGATGTCACTCAGGTGCTTGGTCAGACCATCGACAAGCTCTGGGTTGAGGTCTTCAGAGGGAGTGGGCCTCTCGTTTCCGACGTTCTTCTTCAGGTGCCATGGCAGCGCATCCTTTTTCCACGAATGCGAAAAGCCAATGTCGGGAAATTCAAGAGAGAGCACATCCTGGTCTTCATTTTTTGAGCAGAGAAGATACGTTCTCAGCGAAAGGGCAGCGGCAATAGCTGGCTGGTGATTGTGATGTTAGCGTTTGAAGACCCTCTCCACATGGATAGATCGAAAAAGACGTACCTTATTGTACACCGCCGAGTGCTCGCCAAAAATGATCACCTTCCCCGGTGCAGAGGTTACAAATGGCAAGGAGACAGTCATCTTTGTCTTCCCATGCTACCCCTGGCGCGTGTGGGTGTTGGTGTGCGCCGTGTGTTCGCTTGAGCTTGTTGATGCCCTCTTCGGAGCTCGTTCGCGTCGTTCGCGTCGTTTCCGTTTTGGGCGAGGTGCACGACCGCGTCGGCTGAAGAAGAGGATTGCGCACCGGGACTGTTTTGGTTTTGTGATGGGACCCCAGTCAAATATCTGGGACATTGCCACATTCGTCAGATCCATGCATCTTCACCAGAGTGGCTGGGTTCCAGCGAGCGACGCGGACTCGTCACTTCTCAGTCGTTCCGCCGGTACGCCATTAGCAGGCGCCTTCTAGTGGGCCGGGTAATGCTCATCGCTTCACCAAATTTTTTTTTTAGAGAACCTCAAAGGACAAGAGACGAGAGATCAAAAGTCTGTCATAGAGCACACTCACAGCCTCCTGCACACCTCCATAATGTCGGACTCAGCGAAGCAGGTGAAGATAAAGTTCTTCACAAGAGAAGAGGATGAGTCCTTGCAAGTCTCGGACAACCCGCTCTATGTGCCGGTCTCGCTCAAGAGATTCGGTCTCTCTGAGATTGTCAACCATTTGATGGACAGACCAGATGCGGTACCTGTGCCGTTTGACTTCTTGATTGACGGGACTCTGCTGAAAACGTCGATTGAGGACTATCTTGTCGCCAACGCTCTGTCAAGTGAGACCTTTCTTTCGCTGGAATACACCCGCGCTGTACTTCCACCCAGCTTCCTGGCATCCTACAACAACGAGGACTGGATTTCGTCCGTGCATACCCTGCCCACCACGAGGACCTCGCACGGTGTCGCGAGGCCGAAGATTATATCGGGCTCATATGACGGCATCGTGCGCATCTGGAACGCTTCGGGCAAAGTTGAGTCCCAGCTCGTTGGCCACTCTGGTGCCATCAAGGCGGTCAAATTTGTGTCGCCCACGAGGATAATCTCTGCAGGAAACGACAGACAGATCAGGCTCTGGAAGGCCAGTGCGCATGACGGTGCGCCAGCTGATGATGAGGATGAGGAGACGCAGAACGGAAAGACCGTTGCCATTCTCGACGGTCACAAGGCTGCCGTTGTCGGACTGTCGGTCAACAACCAAAGCGGCAGGATCCTGTCTGCGGGCTACGACCGTGCAATCGGACTCTGGTCCACTAACCACAAGGAGATGCAGACGGCGCAGGCATTATACGATCCTGAGAATAACAACCTGTCGACGGCATCGCGCAAGCGTGCGAAGCTTGCTGTGAAGGACAGTTCTATCAAGCGCAAGTCTCCCCTTGCATTTTTAGAGGCTCACACTGCCCCTGTGGAGGACGTGCTATTTGACTCGCGGGACGACACCGTTGGCTACTCCGTCTCCCAAGACCACACGATACGCACCTGGGACTTGGTGACGTCGCGGTGCGTTGACACGAGGACAACGTCCTATTCTCTGCTTTCGATCGCTGAGCTTTCCAAAATTTCCTTGCTCGCATGTGGTTCGTCGGCAAGACACATCAACCTGCATGACCCAAGAGTGAGCAGCCAGAGCGCAGTGGTGCAGTCTCAGCTTGTCGGACACACAAATTTCGTGGTGAGCCTGGCACCATCGCCTGAAAATGACTACATGCTGATATCTGGTTCGCATGACGGGACCTGCAAGGTGTGGGACGTTAGGGCAAACAGATCCATGTACACGATAACGAGGGAGAGCGGAGAGACCAAGACTAAGGTGTTCGGCGTCACTTGGGACAAAGAGATTGGAATAGTGAGTGGTGGTGAGGACAAGAAGCTGCAGATCAACAAGGGTACAGGCATCACAAAATAGAGCAATCACTGAATTCAGCAACATTATGTACAGTACAGAAAATCAAAACATACTCCGTAAAAGAACTTCATCCTCTATCTAGTGCACGTCCACATACCAACGCCGTAGTTCCCCTGCCACATCCCTTCCAGGTCCGTCAAGTACCCTAGCAACTTCGGCTGCTCGAGCTGGTGGGTGAAAGTCCATCCCATTTCTTTGATAATTTGCCTAACCTCTGTGTAGTTCAATTCAACTTTGGCAGCCGTTCCGTACTTGAGAGGGCCAACGTTGATCCAGATCTTTTTCCCCGTAAACGAGTCGGCAATGCGAGCCATCGAATCAAAGTAATCAAGCAAGTTTTCAGCGGTATCTATGAAAAATGCCGTCACAAATACCACATTTGCAGGGGAGTGACCTGCAGCCTTCAGCTGGCTCTTTGCATCAAATGTGGTGAAATCGTGATGGTGGATAGAGAGGGTTGCAGGTTTCTCTTTCAGCTGCTTCAGCTGGACCGATCTGATCTGGTTTTCTGTGGAAACGTGGTTGGAGTACGTGTGAATGAAGGGATGGATGTTGTAGGCTTTAGCACTGCCCTTCTCCGACTCCGAGATCTGAGAGTACATGAACTCATGGAACAAGCACATCAGCCAAGAGTACTCCACGGCATGAACAGAGCCGAATCGCCCCGCACCGCCATCCAAGACAGCCATCTCATGAGCGACGCGGCCAAGACCCGACCCAGGAACAATGACACAAGTGTCCGGCCTCTCTGCCGGATCCAACTCCCTGTCCAGTGCCTCTTTCACGTAATCTAAAATCGGGTCAATCTCAACGCTGCCCAGCGCTGACCAGTCCCGCGCATAGTGGCATAGGCTCTCAATCACCCTGTAGTGCTCTCCCTTGCGGCCCCGGGACGCCGCAACCGCCCCACGGGTCTCGAACGACGCAATCCCATGTCGCCGCACCCCAAGCTCGTGCAGGTCCGCCAACAGCGCCGCGTTGGCGTCGATGCATTTGTCAACGCGGTTCAGCTTAGCGGAGTACTTCACCTTCGACGCCAGCGCCTGCTGCCGCCATGTCATCAGCTTGAACAATCGCCGCTTGCCGTCGTTCCACTCCCGTGCGCGGCTGCGGTACTGGGACACATCGTGCAGCGCGAGCAGAAGCTCCGTGCGCTCCCGTGCCCCTGTCGCGGGCGCGTCCCTGGCCCCGGCCGTCGCGGCCGCAAGTCGACTCTGCAGGCGCTGGAAGAATCCTGTTTTGTATACGATGGTCATCGCTAAGAATGCCAGCACTGTGGACGGGATGTTGGACGTGGGGAACTTGGAGTGCAGGAGAGCGTAGATCAGCAGAGATATTGAGAGAGACGTGAGCGTGGAGTTCAGCTCAGAGTACTGCTCCCTTGATATACGAAACGGCATCCAGTAGAAAAGACACGGCGACGCTGGTGGTCAGCGTTTCTATGTGCGGATTGAGGCCTGAGCTCGGTGTTCCCTCAAAGCGTTCAGGCGTATGTTGGACGCTCGCTCCGGGAGCTCATCGCCTCGGAGAATTTCAAACGTGAGCAAACTCCAGAGACCCGAGACAATACAACGGCAAGTCTTTTTTGACCTGCTTGCAAATAGTTCCGAGACTTAAAGCCACTATGAGAGTGCTGGGGGTGGGCGTTGATATCCTGAAAGTGTCGCGGTTTGAGAAGATCTTCCTGCGAGACGGGGCCGAGAAGTTTGCGACTGCCCCGCATATCGCCCGGCTCGCTGACCGTGTGCTCCACCCTACCAGAGAGCTGCCTCAATTCAAAAAGCACAGATCAGAGCTGTCCATTCGCGACTGCGTGAAGCTGATGTCGAACAGCTGGGCCGTTAAAGAGGCTGTGTATAAGACCCTTGACAAGAGCGAGCAGAAAACATTCTCATTCAGCGAATGGTACAAGTTCAACGATGAAGACGGTGAGTGAGATTCTTTTTCTTTGTCTGGTTGGACACACATTAATTAGTAGCTAGGGCGCCCTTTCATAACTAGTGATCCGTATGCCCAGAGTTTTACTGGGGAGGAGTTCCTGCTCAGCGTGTCACACGATGCCGGCATGGTGGTGGCCACCGTGATACGACAGGGCCCCAGCAAGTGAATGATTTTTTTATAGTACGATAGTTTACCCCTTTTACAGAAAAGCCAGAAAAAGCCTCCATGCGAACAAAATGATTATATCCAAAAAATTAGCTGTATCTATACATCACAACCTTACTCCCATTCAACAGTGGCGGGTGGCTTCGACGTGATGTCGTAAGTCACACGGGCAACACCGTCAACCTCGTTGACAATTCTGGACGCAACTCTCTTGAGGAAAGATGCCTCGAACACGAACCAGTCCGCCGTCATGAAGTCAACGGTCTCGATGGCTCTGAGAGCAATAACCTGCTCGTACGTTCTCTGGTCGCCCATAACACCCACAGACTTGACAGGCAGCAGCGCGGCAAAAGCCTGCGAGATCTGTCTGTACAGACCAGCCTTCTGGATCTCCTCGATGAAGATGTAATCGGCCTCGCGGGCGATCTTCACCTGTGCAGGAGTGACCTCTCCAAGGACACGGATAGCGATACCTGGACCCGGGAAGGGATGTCTCCAGACAAGGTCCTCTGGAATCCCGAGAATCTCACCCAGGTGACGCACCTCGTCCTTGAAGAGCTCTCTCAGAGGCTCGATGAGCTTGAGCTTCATGTCGTCAAGCAGACCACCCACGTTGTGGTGGGTCTTGATGGTCTGCGATGGGCCCTTGAAGGAGATAGACTCAATCACGTCGGGGTACAGGGTACCCTGCAGGAGGTACTCGATTTCGGTGCCGTCCTTTGGCTTGATACCGGCGGCGACTCTCTCGAACACCTCGATGAAAGTGTTACCGATAATCTTTCTCTTCTTTTCTGGGTCGGTAACGCCCTTGAGCTTCCCGAGAAACTCGTCACCAGCGTCAACCACGGTGAGGTTGATACCGAGACCCTCAGTCAGAGTCTTCTTCACAGTGACGGTCTCGTTCTTTCTCATAACACCGTTGTCGACGTAGATCGCGTGGAATCTATCACCGATAGCCTCCTTCATGAGCTTGGCGCCAACGGTAGAGTCAACACCACCAGAGACAGCCCCGATAACCTCGGCGGTAGGCCCAACGAGCGCTCTAATTCTCTTAATCTCGGTCTCAATGAAGTTCTCCATAGTCCAGTTCTGCGACGCTTTGCAGATGTCAACCGCAAAGTTCTTGAGCAGCACCTTACCCTTGGTAGTGTGCGTCACTTCTGGGTGAAACTGGATACCAAAGATCTGCTTTGACGTGTGTGCAATCGCGGCATACGGAGAGTTGCCAGAGGTAGCCACCGTCGTGAAGCCAGTGGGCAGCGCCGAGAGCTTGTCACCGTGGGACATCCACACCTGGGAGTGGTCCACGCCGGTGAACAAAGCGCAGGACTCGTCCTGCACGTTCAGCGTAGCCGGGCCATACTCGCGCTTGTCTCCTCTGGACACACCCTTGCCGTTAATCCAGGCAATCTCCTGCATACCGTAGCAGATACCAAGGATAGGCACGTCCAGCTTGAAGACATCGTGGTCAACGTGGGGGGAGCCATCCTCGTAGACGGAGAAGGGGCCACCGGAGAGAATGACACCCTTGGGCTTCCAGGAAAGCTCCGAAATCTTCTGGGTGCACGGAAGCATCTCAGCATAGACGTTGAACTCTCTGAGACGGCGGATAATCAAGTGGGAGTACTGGGAACCAAAGTCCAACACCAGGATGGTGTTGAACACGTCCGTGACCTGCTGCATCTCTTCAGCCATTGTGAGGGAGTTTGGAAGGTGAAAAAACCAAAGGATCTAGGTACTCGCTGCGTCGCAAGAAACAGACAGACTTCTCTGCGTAATCCTGCTGTGTGTACGGTGACCGTCTTTCCTTCGTCTCTCGCGTGTCTTATGACTGGTTTTTTTTTTTTTTTTTATTTGGCTCTTCGCGTTCTCTGTTGCGGGTAACCGAGTCAGAGTCAAAGGCCGTTGTGATAAGAGGCGGCCAACACGGAGAGGAGAAATGGTGAAGTAACCAGCAACAGTTGGCGAGTATCACAACATTAGATTCCGGTAAGCTGGAAAAGCTCGTAGGCAAAAAGGTGTAAAAATCTCACTCTGGACACTTGAGTTGTTAGCGCAAAGTCGCCCAGACCTCGCCAAAGAGTCGTGTCCCTTGCGCAGACCGAATCGGGCAACTCTGACGAGCCGCAACTGAAACCATCGATCTCAGCGCCGACCGCACCACGACGAGCCAGCTTAAGACGCTCGTGATCCCCTCCGTTCTTCGTCAGACGACCCAAAGATGTCGGAAGACGATTCAGGAGACGATAACCAAATGGTACGTGGTGCTTTTCGGGGTGTGTGTGCTGAAACGATGCGCTCGGTGCTAACCTCATACAGGACAATTACTCGTGGGACGATCTCACCCCTCTCTCCATAGAGGAGACCACTCCGCAGCTGTGCCACATCATGTACTCGGATGAGTACAAGGAGTGTATGGGACTGCTGCGTGCTCTAATGGCGAAACAGGAGTACTCGAAAAGGGCCCTGTATCTGACTGAGAGGGCAATAGGTATGGTTGCAGCGCATTACACAGTGTGGCAGTACCGCTACCACATTGTGGAGAATACAGACAGAAAGATAGCCGACGAGCTTGTGTGGTGCGAGGACATTGCGCTGAACAACCAGAAAAACTACCAGATCTGGCATTACAGACAGCTTCTGGTGGAGCTTCACGAAGCGAGAGGAGGCAGTTTCAGCGTCGAGTCCGAGTATCCTCTGATGGACACTATGCTCGGCGAGGATTTGAAGAACTACCATGTGTGGTCGTACAGACGGTGGCTGGTGGAGAGGTACCGGTTGTTCAACAACCCACGAGAGCTCTCGTACACTGAAAACATGATCTCCCTGGATGTGCGGAACAACTCTGCATGGAGCCACAGGTACTTTGTGGTATTTGGGCCTGTGAAACTTTTGCAAGAGACACTTCCGGTGGAGGCGGTTGACTTTGAGATTGAGTACACAAAGAGGATGATCGACAAGGCGCCCCAGAATCCGTCGCCATGGAACTACCTTCTCGGAATATACAGTCTGTACGCCGAATCGCGCTCTCTCGGGTCGTTGGAAGATTTTTGCAGGAAATACTCTGACTTGGATATTGGTGGCGGCGACGTTGAGCCGATCATTACGTCAAACTACGCTCTGGAGACGCTGGCGAAGATATACGGCGAAAGCAATGTCACCAAAGCCGTCGAAATCTACGACCTGCTCGCCAGTCGATACGACCCCATCAGAGAGCATTTTTGGGAGTATCAGAAAAAGAAGCTGCTGGCAGTGTAGATTAAATAGTTTTCGTCTTGCTGATAATGAAGTCCAACATATTTACAACCGCTCGCGGCGACCCGTCGCATCTCATCGCACACCCCCAAAAACAGAATACGAGACGCAAAGAAAAAAAAACATTTTCATCAAGCTTAAAAGCACTCTGCGCAATATACAATGGATGAAGTTTACCGGATATTAGGCGGCATTTACTTGTCGTCGATAGCGCCCATCAACGAGGAGGTTGACCTGTGCGAGAAATACAACATCACACACATCCTGTCGGTGCTCAAGGGACCCATCCCCAGCATCTACCAGAAGGAGCCGTACACCTCGCACCAGATCCCGGTGGACGACGACGATGTCACAGATATCATACAGTTCTTCCACGAGGCGAACAAATTCATAGATGAGGCCCTCTTTGGCCCGGATGCGGACCCAAATGCAACGAAACAAAAGCACAAGACGTGCGTCCTGGTGCACTGTGCCCAGGGCTCGTCCCGCTCCGTCGTCATCGTCGCGGCGTACCTCATGAAGAAGTACAACCTGGACGCAGACAAGGCGCTGCACGCTATCCGGCGGAAGAAGGAAGACATCAGCCCGAGTGAAAACTTCCTGGAGCAGCTGCGGCTGTACGAGGCGCTCGGCGCGGACGACGCCGCGCTGCCGCATGCCGCACAGTACAAGCAGTGGCTGCTCGCGCGCACGCTGAGTGCGGGCGGGCCATTGGATGACAGCGTCTTCAGCAGCAGCAGCAGTAGCAGTGCAGCGGTGGCGGCGTCTCCCAGTGGGAGTGGGGTTCAAAGCAGCGCGTCGGAGCTACGGTGCAAGCGGTGCAGACAGGTGCTGGCGCAGTCGTCGTCGTTTGTGCCGCACGAGCGACCGGACGAGGAGTCAAGACAGGCGCAGTTCATCAAACGTGCCCCGAACTCGCGTCGCATTGTCGGTGTGCAGAGCGGCGCGGGGACGTGTACGCACTTCTTTGTCGAGCCGCTGAACTGGATGAAGGAGGAGCTGCAGGGGAAGGGCGAGATCGAGGGTAAGTTCAACTGCCCCAAATGCGATGCAAAGGTCGGCGGATACAGCTGGAAGGGATCGCGGTGCAGCTGTGGTGGGTGGGTGGTGCCGGCGATTCACCTACAGAGTGCCAAAGTGGATGAAGTGAAAAGGGTGAATAAGCTCGTTATTCAAACCGGTGGTGGTGCGTAGGAGAATCATATATAAATATATGCAGCGATTCTAGTTCTCGTCATTATCTATCGTTGCGTCGTACTCAGAGTCGCAGTTCCCGAATCGCGATTCGTGGCGAAGCCCAGAGTCGATGTGGGACGCGCTGCTAAACACTGTTTGGGTCGGGGTTGCATGCATGGAAAGGTTCGTGGGCGAGGTGCTGCCAGTCGCGACAAACGCCGTTCTTCCCGAGTTTGTAGTTCGCGTGGTTGATGTTTCTATAGTGTAGGCGCTCGAGCCATAAGCCGAGTTGATGGTGTTGATCGTGTTTGTCCTGGGGAGGGTGGGCTCTCGCCGGTCTGCGGCCGAGTCCAAGCTCAAAACATCATCCTCATCATCCTGATACTCCTCTTCCGCAGCCATGAACCCGTGGTCGTCATCCTCCATCACCACGGCATCGCCATCGATATCACGAGGGCTCCCATCGAGCGTGTCGTCCACTTCGTCGAACCCAAAGTCCAAATCCTCCTCATCTTCATCAGGAATCTCCGCATCCAGGTCAACCTCCTGCTGCTCGTCTTGCTGTTCCAGAATCTCCATGGATCGATCAGCCGCGACCCCCTCCATGCCCTGCGTGACAGGCACAGCTGCCGCTACCGCGCTGTTCTGCTGCTGCTGCTGTTGCTGCTGCTCTCCGAGCAGGTTTTCCGCCGTCCCAAAGCCCACAGGCTCCTCCGCAACGGTCTTCTCCTCCCTCTCCCGGTCCTCAAGCATGCCCTGCATAGTCTTCTCCACACCCAGGGGTTTGAGATAATCGTACCCCAGCGTCCTCATGCCTCTGATGTAGTGCATCTTGGAGTGCACTTCCACAGCGAGATGGTCTAGCGCGCGATCGCGGTTGATCCCCGACGGTAGGTTCAAGGCATTCCGCAGAGATCCGCTCGGCGTGTATGCCGGGCCAGCATAGGCCGGCGAGAACGAGGAGAGCGTAGGAGCAAACGCCGTTCTCGCTGGCTGGAAGTGGGTCATCGAGGGGGGCCCCTGGCGTTTTCCTCCCGTTGTGGTATCGCTGCTTTCCGTCGCAGTGGGACTTTCGAGCCACAAGTGGTGAGCGTCTCGCGACAGCAATTCTGGCATGTACATATTCGGATTAATGTTTGCCTTTTTGTCTTTTTGGTAAAGTTGGTGAGATTGGGGCTCTGGAGGTGGTTGATCTACTCGCGCTCGACTCTTTTGTACTGTTTTGGTTTTTCTTGATCTGGTCCTGTTGACACGCTCTGCTGCCACACACGCCCCGATAAGAACAGCCTGGAAAAAAAGAGAGAACATTCTGGTATGGACAGAGTTATATATATACGGAATTGGATATGTACATGTCTAGGCCCTCAGTGGAATAAGTCTTGTGCCCTGCTGCTCGTGTTCTCCGTCGGCTGACGGCGAGAAATACTCACAGAGCCTGTCCCACTGGCCCTTTTTGTGGAGCATCGCCAGCACAAGGACGCCGGGAAGCTGCCAGAGAGAGCCCCAGAATGCCTTGCGTGCAAACCCGTTTGCCAACGTGACGCTCTCCGGGGACGGGCCACCGCTGGCGATCGTCTTCTTCGAGTAATTGTGATGCTGCTGCCACCAGAACTTGAAGGACATGAACGCCAGCCAGCCGTTCAACAGCGAGGAGTCCAGCATGAAATAGTAGTCAGTCACGCCGTAGTAGCACAGCCCAAAACATAGCGGGAACATCATGAGCGAGTACCGCAGCGCAACGCGTGCGTTGAGCATTGGGTTCTCGTACGCCGTCATGACGTACCCGGCGCGCTTGTACTCGTCCTTGATGTTGTGGCTCAGCGAGTTAAAATGCGGGAACTGCCACGCGTACAGCAGCCCAGCAAGACACCACGCACCGGGGTGAGCAAGCGACGACGACGCGGCCCAGCCCATGAGTGGCGGGATTGCACCGACGATGGCGCCCACCCACGTGTTCAAGATCGAGCGTCTCTTGAGAGAGGTGTATATCCACGAGTATAGCACAATGTTGAGCAGTCCGAGCCCTGCAACCGTCGGGTTGACGCCTAAATACAGGATCGTACAGCCTGCCGTGCCCGTTATCGCGGCGAATGAGTACGCCTCTTTGGGCGTCACGAGCCCACGCACAACTGGCCGGGCGGACGTGCGCACCATTTGCCTATCGTAGTCGGGCTCACGGCCCATATTGATTGCGTTGGCGGCACCCGAGGCGAGAAGGGTGCCCGTCGTGAGGAAGATGAACTCGGGGATGCCAACGCTGTAGGGTGACAGGGCGTACGAGCACGTCGAGGAGAGCATGATGAGGAATGTGAGATGCGGCTTTGTAAGTGTCAAGTACGGGTCGATGATTTTTCTGAGCGACTGGCCCTGCAGACCCGCGGCCAGAACAGACTGCGAGGAACGGCCAGCGTTGGTCTTGGTCTTCACCTCAAATGGTATATGCGAAGCTGTGTCGCCAGTCTTGGACTCTGACGGGTGACATGCAAGGGTTTTCTTTGCAACGGATTTCAAAACGCTCGCGGGATCTGCCGTTGACGAGTCCATAGTGGCTGCACCACCCTGTTCTGCTGCGTGTATAACCTGAGCAGAAGCGGTGGACATCGAGGCTCGCTTGGACGCACCGCACGCTTGTCCCGCACCCAGTTGTGTTATCAGGTGGTTGGGCATGAAGCGAAGGTTATCGTGGGCCTTGGCAGGTCCCTGGAAGTTGACATTGGCCGGGTGCAACACGCGGTTCGAGTAGTAGAACCGCTGCGCGTTGTGATCGGTCTTCTTGAGAAGCTTGCCCCCGGGTGCAGGCAGGGCCCTGCCAAAGGCGGAAGACCTCCGCAGCGCCCTCGTATTCGTTGTGAAGAAGAACGGGCCCGAGGTCCCGCGGGGAGACATCGCTATCGGTGTCTGCTTGAGCATCCAGTATCAGTCGAGATAGACCCGAGTCTTGTGGAGAGTCAGGAAATTAAGAGGTGCGCAACAAGCAAAAAAAATTCAAAAGGGTGACTGCACACAGGTCCTTGCTCCGAGCCTCAGCACATATATTCTCCCGGTTGGCGTATATCTCGATCAGAGAGCGGAGTTCACGATCCGTGGACTGACTTCTCTCCCAGAACCCGACCGTTTCTCGGTATAAAATTGGTGGTGCGCTTCTGCGACGGGTAACCGCACCGTTCTGTGGTGGTGCTTTCTCTCTCTGCAAAAGATAAAAGTTGGTTTAAATGCCATCACTAGCCCTACATTTTATTTATTTATCCTTCGTCCGCTCTTCCTTTTTCTCGTCACCCGCCTCGTCCTTTTCGTCGCCGTCTTTGGCAGCGTGGAGGCCGCCCTTCTCGGAGCTGTCACCCCCCTCGTTCAGCTTCTTGTTCTCAATCTTGTTCTCGATCAAGTCGTGGAACGCTATAATCGACCGCACCAAACTGCTCACGTACACAATCATCAGCTCATCGTTTGTTTTCACGTTGAAGGCCGTGGACAGCTGCTGCGTTTTGTGCATTAGCTCTGCCTGGCTCGAGCCAACAACCCCGGAATCGTTGAGGAAACCCGCAACGTTTGGCAGCAAGTTGAATATGTCCTGAAGCTTGCCCAAAATCACATTGTTGATTGGCAATTCATTGCTCAGAATCCGACCCAGGTAGCTGATTATGCTTGTCAGTCTCTCATTCAACGACCTCAGAGACTTGAAGTTGTTGGTAAGTCTGATGGACAGGTTGCCACAAGCCTGGTCTCTAATATCCCTCAGCAGGTGCTCCACACCTATTTCCTCAGCCTCCTCAGCCTTGATTATTGATGGCAGGTGGATGAAGGTCTTTTCCGAAGACGAGCCGTCTTCCTTAATCTCCTCGATGGCCAGGTACGAGTCCGTTGGGATGTCGATGATGTCCGTAGAGTTGACATCCACAATCAGCAGCAGCGGGTTGGGCGTAAACTTCCTAAAAATCTCATTGATCTGCAGATCCGAAGACTTGAGCTTGGGGCCCGAGTGGTACCATCCAATTAGCTTCTCCTTGGCATTGATCTTCTTGAACATGTCCATCATGGACTCTATGAAGTTGTGGTCCAGAAACCAAATATCGCTGTTCTTCTCATCCTCTTCAAACGGAATGGCAAAAGAGTTGGTCACTTTTATGAGATTCTTGTTGGAATTGTCCCCGAGAATGACGCCCACCACTCTCTTCGCGCTGGCTTCACTCGTTGACGAGTTCGATGACTTGAGGATACGCTCGTAGTGGTCCACTGCCGAGAGTAAAACGAGCGGCGCAACAGACACCGTGGTGCTCAGATAGGACGACTCGCTCGATGTGATGGGAGCCATAATTGATGGTAGACTGCTGATCTTGACAGGACCAGCGTATGTATCTGCTATGCTCTCCTCGTCTCTTCGGCGTGTCTCCAAGCATCTCGATTTGCCCCCAGAGGCAAAAAGGGTCGTCCGCCAAACAAAGCGTGCGCCACTCATAATTGCGCGCGCGTGTTGACATTTCGCTACAGATCCACATCAGCAGTGGTAGTCGTATAGTGGTAATAGTAGTGGAGACGAAGCCCGAATAAGCTACAAAAATGGCACCTTCGCAGTTACAGATCAAGACGAGCGCACTGGTGCGTCTGACCAAGGACAAGGCGTACTACCAGACCGAGCTCACCGAGCAGAAGGATGCGGCTGAGGCGATCAAGACGAGGCTAGCGACGCGTGGCGACGAGGACACCGAGTACGAGCTCAAGAAACAAAACCAGATCGTGGTTGAGACCGAAAAAATGATACCCGCTATTGTCTCCAAGATAGAGAGCACGCTGGAGTCGCTGAAGGAGTACCTGGCTGCGAATAAAGATTCGGCCACAGACACAGAAACCGAGAATGCCAAAAAGGCGATTGAGGATGCCACAAAGGCAATTGCTTGAAGATATCTAATATTACTCCAATGTTCATTTATGCTCGCCGTAGTTTTCTATTTCGGAAAGCTCTTTTTGTTTTTCGCTTCCCAGTCTTTTAGTGCGTTCTGCCATTCCTCCTCCTCTGTCAGTGGCTTATCCAAACCGTCGCCTTCACTCTCCATCTGTTTTATGAGTTCGGCCCTCTTCTGCCTCTCAATCTCGTCGTATTTCTCCTTCTCATCTATCCACCTCTCTTGAATGTCTATGTTTTCTGCGATGTAACCTCCAACGGACGACTGGCGAACGGCATCCTGCCATATCGAATCACCGCCCAGCTCATTTGATCCAAAAACGTAGCCGCTTGCCTTGTCTATTATGGAAAGCAAATTAATCATCGAGTTCTTGTCCTCGATCGAAAGCACCTCGTACGATATGAGGTTGTAGTCCTCGATCAGCTCCGCAATCAACCCTGTCAACCTCTGATGCTTCTCTTTGAAGAACCGCGACCTATTGTTGTTCTCTTCAGTCATAACGTGTGGCAGCAAGTAAGCAAGATCCTGCGCCTCGGTATAATACTTGAGATCAAACGGGAGACCCGATTTCAAATCCTCGTCGTCTCCCTCCTCCTTTTCTTCACCCGCGTGTCGGTGAGGGTTGCTCTGGCTTATCCTGTTCATCTTGTCCTGGTCGATGTAGTTTTTCAGCAGGTCGACCTTGCTCAGAACGTTCACCTGCGGTAGGTCCATCTGCAGCATGGCCCTCAGCGTCAGAAGAAGCACCGAAATGTACTGAGAGGGAGTCATCAGGTTGACAGAGTCAACTAAAGACACAACGCACATTCTGAAGTCGAGCCGCTTGATCAGCTTCTCGAATATTTTGTTGAACACGGGATTGTTTGTGAAGAGCTCGATCTGCCCGGGACAGTCAAATATCAGATAGCAGCTGTCGCCTGTGCGAGGGTTCATCTTGATAAGCGATGCGACCCGGTCTATAAAGACATCGATGCTCTCCTCAAACACTTCGAGCGCATATACAAGCCCGCCGTTGGGCCCGAGCTTGAGGTTCTCGTCGTCCATGACCTCCTCGAGTGTGATGAAGTCCCGAATGTCTATGGTGGCTTCGTAGGGCAGTCTGTCGTTTGCGGGGTCCATGTTCACGATTGTGGAGTGCCGGCCGATGGAGTTGAGAAACTGGTTCATGCCGTTGCAGTACGTCGACTTGCCCGAGCCCGGAGGCCCTATCACGATCTGGCCGTAGGGAGCCATTGTAAAAACTTTTGCCAGTCACCGAGATATCTCCCCAAAAACCGAACACCGCTTCTAGAATAGCGCGGAGCCCAGCTCAGAGATGTGCCAAAAAATGACAAATTCCCAAAAAAAGTCCGCGCTCATCGCCACGCGACCAGAAGAATCAAAACATTTCTCCGTTCTCTGTTTCACGCTGATCTGCAGAGATCTACTGGAATATAAAAGGAGCACACACCACCAGCGAAGCGCGCAACTTGCTTATATACAGAACAGGGCGACACATATTTTCCCATGTCTTCTGCGTCGGTGAGCCCATACGAGGAAATACTGAGCCAGTTCCAGAAAACGATAGCGGATCTCGATGCAGGCATTCGTTTTCTGGAGTTCGAAAGGCGGCAGTACGCGACTGTGCTGGATCTGCTCGAGGTGCATTATAGAGACGCTTCTCAGACGAGGGGTGACAGCGGACAAGATAGTTTCTTGGATGTGATATACAAAGAGCACACATCTAGTCTCAAGCAGCGAATAGGTTCGCTGGACGGCGAGATCGCCAAAGTGCAAAGAGACAAGAAGGATAAAATACAAGGAGAGGAAAAGTTGACGCAGTTGTTCAAGAGCCTGGGTGAACTGGATGAGATGGCCAGAGAAAGGCAACCGCTTGAGTGTGGAGAGGGGTCTGGTGAGGTGCTTCCCCTGATGGAGATTAGAGAAGAGCTCGACGACGACGGATGTGTGATACAACAGAGCGTGAGACCGTACGAGGGTGACAGATCTGATGATAATCTTACAAAAGAGTCATACGAGCCCCCTGAAGAGGTTGCTGGGGGAGAGGAAGATGTCTCCAAAACCGGTTCAGCGCCCGCTGACAAGAACAAGTCGTTGTCGAGCCACAATGAAGAGGGCCTCCCTTTCATGAATATAACGGAGGCACTCGACGAGCATGGAAATGCCACAAGTGGAAGCGCCCTACCTCAGATGAGTAAGGACGCCGACACGAAAGATGACTCCGTGGTGAGCGGCTCCGAAGTGTACACAGAGGAGGTGGACGATGATCAGATATCACAGATGCTGCAAGATATGGGGCTTCAGCCACCGAAGATTGAAGAGCTCAGAGATAATGTGACTGAGCTAAGGGTTCTGGAACGGGAAACTGGGCCCGTTGCCATACAAGAAGAAACTGAAGCGAGACGTGCGGGCCCTGCAATCGACACCAGCGATGTTCTGGCGCTTGAACTCATTGCGGGCGAGATCACGGACGATGACGAAGACGATATCGATCTTCCTGATGACGACGAATGGGAAATGGAGGATGTTGTTGATGACGAGGACGATGACGACGATGACGAGGATGATTACGACTACCAATCTAGCGGTATCACGCCGGCCCTCGTTCCAAAAACTGCTCAGGATCTGTTCTGGCAGCAGATATCATCTCTGAGGGAGAGCAAGCGTACCACTTTGGAAGTCAAGAGCGAGGATGACAGCATGTTTTCTAGCTCGGCGACCAATTCGCCTATGCTAACCCCGAAGAAGTCTAACCTCAAGGTTGGCAAAAGCCCAGTGCCAAAATTCGTCAAGTTTTCCGAGAATCTCAATATCAAAGAGGTTGAGAACATATGGGAGGAGTGGGATAGTAACGTGCAGATGGAACTCTACAGCTTAGCGGCTTACAAAGAGAAGCAGAAGGAATTGCACCCCGAGCTCGCCGACCTTGACGAGGACGAGGACAAGGACTTGATGTTTATGCCCATCTCAGATAAAGTCTTTGAAAGACCATTCTCGAATTTTTCTTTGCGAGATATTCTGAATAGCCTCGGTGAAGAAGAGCCAACGGAGCTTCTGGGTTCCCCAGAAGCAATGAACAATGCAGATATTGAGGCCAGGCTTAATGAAGTTAAAGAGCCCGCTAAACCCAAGGGCTTCAGATCGGCGCTGTTGAACGGATTGTCTTCGCCATCCGAGGGGCAGCCGGAGTCGCAGCCAGAAGAGCAGATCAGCGCGCCGGTGAAACCTCTCAGGGTATCCAGATTCAAACAGGCCCGTACATCATCGAGTGATAGGTCGCCGGTCGCACCTGCGTTGAGCAGTGTAGCTTCCGAAGACGGTGCTGTGATGCAGGACGTGGTTGAGAGTACCCCTCCACTGCAGTCTAATGTAATGGGCGACGTTTTCGAGAAGGCACCGTCGATTGTGTCTCCGGTAGTGGATGACAGCGCGGTTGAGCATGCTCATATTTCCCCACTCAGGATAAAACCGGCATTTGACGCGCGCAAGATGAATTCGCTTAGACCGAACAGGTCGGGGCAGAGTTCCCGTGCTGTCTCTGTGACGTCGCCGGCCGCCGCTACGATTGAGAACCCCGAGTCGGAGCCCGCTGCCGCGCCAGAAGAAGAAGAAGAAGACGAGCCAATTGAGATTGTTGACACCACGCTGGATTACCAGAGCTTGCAGGATGACGATGACACCATGGCTAAAGCATACGTTCTCGGGATGTATGACGATGACATCATGACGGAGGGCCACGTGATTGAAAAGGTCGAGGACTTTGAGACCATGAACAATATCATTGAGGCTAACGATGCACGGCGGCGTGCAGCTGCAGCAGCGGGCGGAGACGAACCCAATGAGGATGGCGGTGACGGGCTGGACGAGCCTGCGCTCGAGCTCGATGAGGACGACGGAGACGACGGGCCGGTTTTGGCGGACGATGTGTTTGAGCGCATGAACGAGGAGGAGGATGATGCGGTGGCGTCCGTCAATATCGGTGATGACGACGTTGAGACGCAGATTGAGTCCGAGATGCTGAACCAGAACGTTGCGCTGGACTACCACAGACTTCGCAGGAAGATCATAAGCAGCGCAAATGGCGGTTTTGGGGAGACGGATGCCGAGAAGGCGCTCGAGCCTATTGATGAGTACGGTAACCCGGTCAAGGTGAGCAGGTTCAAGTCAGCCAGGTTGCGCATGACGGAGAACTGACGGTGCTGTACATAGCAAGATACCCCCCGAGCTAGGCATTTAGTTATAGAATGATAATTCCAGTTCAATTATAAGTCAACGTGCAGTATTAGATATAATATAACAGTAAAATGTATGATACACAAAAGAGGGAATAAGCCGCAATTTAATAAGTTAAAAGTCCATGAGTGTAAAAAAATGTGATGACGTCTCTTGTCAGGTTTATGCTATGAGAAGTGTCCTTGCTTGTTAGTTCCAAGCGTCGGTCGTGACAAAGTCAGCTAGCCGAGGTGTGAAATCCCGATCGCTGTTACGGTTGTTGTGTCCCAGGGTAGACTGCGAATCGAGCGAGACACCGCTCGCGTTTCTGTTCACCACCTTGAGCTTCGTGGCGTGGTCTTCGTACCCAGGCAGCAGGAACGGCACCACGCCCTGCTTCCTGAAGTACTCTGCGGTCTCGTCGATATCCCCGTACTTCTTCTTCTTCTGAATGGCTGGTTTCACAACAGGCTCCTGCTCCTCCTCCGGGATAGAGCTCTGCGAGTAGCTCGTTCTCGCTGGCTTGATACAGCGTATCGACTTCCGCGTGAATATCGATGTGTCCCGTTCGGGCACAACCTTTTTCGGCCTCCGCTTGCTCTCAGTGCGCATGCTGATGTACTCATCCTGGGATTGTTGCTTCTGCGACTTGGGCATGTGGTTCGGCACACGTGGTGGAATGCCACACTCCAGACCGCGTTCGGTAACATCAGGTGGCGGGGACAGCTGATACGACCTGATCTCGCTCTGCGAGAAGTGCTTCACCGGCAAGGAGGGGAGTTTTTTGTGGTTGCTCACACTCAGGCTTTGCACACTCAGGCTTTGCAGTTTCCGGCTGAGTGGATTTTCAGCGTGCTGGCTCAAAACATGCTGGTGCTCATCGTAACTGCTGAAGGAAAAGGAGTCACTCACGTCCTCGGAGTGCGAGAGCGATGAGCTATCAGCAAGCTCCGGCAGGGACAAATCTTCCGCGGACGTGCACTCGGTGTTGTTGGTTCCCGCGCTCGACGTTGTGAATGTGCTGTTGCGCTTTGTACCACAATCGGAGCTCGACATCGTGTACGTGCTCGTACGGTTCTCGGAGGTCGTTGCCGGCCCCGGCAAGTCATGAGCACTTGCCGTGTGTTCACGAATCATTCTCTTCGCAGCCCGGGTCCGAGTCTGCTCTCCCATCGTCTCATATGACGATATCAAAGTGCTCAAGTCATCCGAGCTCTCGTTCGCGGGAGGCACAGGCGGAAGAGGTCTTTCCTGGAAGTGTAGGCCCGTATCAGAGAGCTCACGCTGGTCAACCCAAGGGTTAATAGGTTGACGGGATGCTCTGATGTCAGTCACCATGCCAAGCTTCGCTAGGTTCCCCTCGTCACGCGACTGGGTTCTCTGCCTTCTGGCATAAGCACGGGGGTCAAATGGTTGTTCAACCATTTTGCCGGTCTGAGCTATTGGTCCTGGTTTTTCTTCTGTGCGCAAGAAAGCACGCGGTGGTTCAGTTGTTGGAGCAACAGGTTTGGCTATTGGATGATTAGCAGGGCCATGCCTTGGTTGCGGGGGATGGTGCTCTGAGAAAGAGCGCTGGCTGGGCCTGTCAGAGCCGGCTTTTATGTGGTTGTAACTGAATGTCCTTCTGTCAAGCATTGTTAACTTATCTGGTGGGACTAATGAAAGATCGACGGTCTGGTTGCTGTTAGTTAAAAGTTCCATGCAGATCAATTGCTCTTGATTCACTTTTTGACATACCGATCTCTTCGCGCTGCCCAAGTACGCAAGCGACTCAAAGTCAAACTCAGCAGGCCGGGCAAAGTCTTGCTCAAATGTAATCTGCTGGCCCTTGAACCTTCTCATCATTGATGCTGCTGGTCTGTGTTCTTTGCCCTATTTGAAGTGGGTTGGTTGTTTTGTCAGTGTTGTGTGACGGCTTCACCGGTACTGGGGGATATATGGGAAAGAAAAAGTGGGAGGTTCAATTGCGCATACTTGGGCACACTACTCCAAGTTCTGCGGTATAATCATACGCATTGCCACAGGCTGGGCACAAGAGTGGTAGCCTCAGGTGAAACGGAGACAGGGGCAATATCGCCAAAACAGCAATTTGACCAGCCATCTCTGCCCAGATAATGAGACGCTTATGCACTCCGCTCTATCGGGAGATGTTTGATGCCCGCCTCTTTTTTGGGTTTTTCGGCCTTTTGGGCTGGGGGGAACGGGTCGACGCGGGTCGCCTGTGGAAGTGGGACATGTCCCAGTAGAGGGAGGTGATGGTTTATCTTGCATTTTTTTTTTTTTGATTTTGATTTTGATTTTGGTGATTTGTTTTGCAAAGCCATAGATATCTCCAGTAGTTAGGATGACTGTTTTGGAGGCTGACGATGTGGCGCCGCTACCCGTGAACGGTAAGCCCGATCTGGACACGAGAATAGGCAAGGATAGCCCGTTCACGTTTGGGCAGCGTATCCTTACAGAAGAGAATGATGTCTTTTCGCATAACGCATGGTAAGTCTATGTAAGCCGAGGTTCTTTCACGACTTGAAAACTAACAGCGTCTTGACAGGGACCATGTTGAGTGGGGAGACGAACAAATACGAGACGCAGAAGAGAAAATCGCAAAGCACTACGAGGCACCCGTGAGAGACTTTGATAAGAAGCTCTATAACGAGCACCCTGAGAAGTACTGGGACATATTTTACCGGAACAACAAGGAGAATTTCTTCAAGGATAGAAAATGGCTCCAGATCGAGTTTCCATCTTTGTACCAAGCCACGAAGAAGGATGCTCCCGCAACAACCATTTTGGAAGTCGGCTGTGGGGCGGGCAACACGATGTTCCCCATTCTCTCGCAAAATGAGAACCCAAATCTGAGGTTAATAGGCGCTGACTTTTCAAAAAACGCAGTAAAGCTGGTCAAGGAAAGCAAGGAGTACGACGAAAAATATGCACACGCGTGCGTGTGGGATCTGGCCAACCCAAATATGGAGCTTCCAGAGACTGTTGAGCCCCACTCCGTCGATATACTGATCATGGTGTTCGTCTTCAGTGCACTGTCACCAGGCCAGTGGACTCATGCGGTGGCCAATTTACAGAAGCTCATGAAGCCAGGTGGACATATACTGTTTCGTGACTACGGCAGATACGACCTGGCCCAGGTTAGATTCAAGAAGAACAGGCTATTGGATGACCACTTTTACGTGAGAGGTGACGGAACCAGGGTGTATTTCTTTACCGAGGATGAACTGAGAGAGATATTCGGCTCGGTGTTCACAGAGAGAAAGATCGCGACGGATAGACGTCTGCTTGTGAATAGAAAGAAGCAGCTGAAGATGTACCGCATCTGGCTACAAGCGGTCTTCGACGTGCCTGACCAGGCTCAGCAATAGACAGCTGAATTAATGAAAAAAATTCTTATTAGCTTTTGACCATCGTAATAGAAATGTGCAAGAACCCGTCTATGTACATCATTAAACCATGTAGCTCTACCACCGCCGCACTCATTGGAATAGAAACCCCGTGCGACACTGGGAAGGCAAGGACATGCATCAAAGACGAAGGAAACAGTTCTGGCAATTCTCGCTGTAGAACCTCGCCAATGGTTTGGAGCTTGCCACTTTTTGGGTTCGAAGGAGTCACAACCGGTTGTATCACCTTGTTAGATACAGGCAAGTATATCCGCACGGGGACATGCTGCATGTTAACTGCTGGGTTGGGTGTTATTCGCCTGAACATCGCGACAAACAGCTGCATATCTCGTGTCAGCACACCAGTCCATAAGTTAGCAGAGTTCTCCTTCGAAAGGTTCATTATAGGCTTGGATGACCCATTCATGATGTAACAGGCTTCCTTGATCTGGTTCACCCAGTAGTCTTCGAGGAACTTGAGCCTCTCTCTTTTCTCTTCCGTGGAAGAGAATATCGGTATGATATACTCAGCAGGATACTTCGAGTGGTGTAACACGAGGTCCCACGTCTTGTCCTGTGTTTCCTTATCGGCGTCACCATCCGCGGGGTTGAGACCAGTTAGGACATCGTACAACAGCCCTACGGGCAAATTCCATTTCAGTGGTACCTGTTCAAACTCCAGCCACCAGTTATTTGCCAGAGACAGCGACGCATCTTTCAGCATTGGCTTAAAGAAGCCGAGGATTCTCTCGAGGTGAGTGTGGAAGTAGGCGTTCCGATGTATCGCGGCATGGTAGTCTATGGGTGCCGTTGTTTCTGCATCGCCGGGCGACAATGTGATTCTCACGTTGACAGAACCACCCCATATTCGCTTGACTATCTCCCCGTTCATCGTTGACACACCTAATTGTCTAATCTGACTGTTGTGTGTTGTGTGTTGTGAGCTTCACCTCTGTGGCAAGAGCTGAGATGAGGACGCGATGAGGTCAGCTCTTCGCGACGTCATTTTTTTATGGTGAGCCTCCAGGACCCGAACCACATCTCTGTGACCGCGTTCCTCGAAGATGGACATCGCGTTGCCCTGGTCGTACTCGTCGGCCAATTTGTTCTTTGAGAGGGAGACGGTGTGCTTCACCGTCTTTCTACTCAACCCCTACACGGAAGCTGAGGATCTCCAGGCTAGGCTTGGATCTCTCTTCAGTGACCTCCAGAGCGAGTTTGCGCCGTACATAGACCACTATCCGTGGTCTGAGTCCCCGTTGCGGATACATTTAGCAGAGAGCAATGGGTACAGCTACATCTATGGTGAACTGGTGTATGGCGAGAACATTGATGAGGAGTGGCTGGTGGCCTCGATACTGTTCAGATTCACATCGCGAAGCCAGGACATTTACATTCATATTTTTGACCACGAGGGCGAATTCTTACTGATCGAGGCAGCGGATGTCATTGACGACTGGCTGGACACGGAAAAGGGCGGCAACAGGCCGTGGATGAACGACGGCCGCATCGTGATTATCGACAGGACATACTCCCCAAACAAGAATCTCAAGCTCTCTGAAGCGCTGACGTTCTTAGAACGCACTCCCTACAAGGCGGAGAGTAGCCTCCCGCTGACAGAGAAATTGCAGCTGAGATTTTCAAAGTATCCGCGTACCCTACTGGAGAATGTGTTTCTTGAGACTCTAAAGGTGAGCAAACCAGTTGCAAAACTCATAGCTGGCAGCCCAGTTTACACATTGAGCGCGGCTTTGAACCAGATGAGCAAAGACGGACCTGAAATGCAAGGGGCCGCTAAACTACCAGCACAATTCTTGGCAGCGAAAGACACGGAAATACAAGTGCGACTTTCGATCTTTGCGTACCTGTTTCTCAAGGTGGTGGCAAAAGAGAGCCCGTCCCCAGAGGCAGCGAGCGAGCTCCGCGGCGAGGCCGTCACACTAGCACTGGCCCACTATCTCGACTCAGGCGGTGACCTAGACCTCACCAGTGGGTCTGAGCTGACGGATGCGGATATAGCACACTTCAGCACTGTTTCTCGCTCTGACCCACTGCAGACGGAGCTGCTGCGGCTTCTCAAGATCCCCAAGCGCGTCCCTAGCAGAGCAAACTTTGACGACTTATTACCGGTTTCGGAGCCGGATGATCGGGCGGCGACGGATACAGGGGCTGAAGACGACACGGGCCCCGTCGTGCCGGGGTCTCGCGAGGAGGAGCTCATGGACCGCATGAAGCAGTTCTTCAACGACACGAGCGCCGGGCTCGATGGCGTGCGACCGCAGTCGCCGTCGGCGCGTGGGGAGTTCCGGTTCAAAAGCGAGAATTACAACGACGACAGCGATTATTCGTCTGACGAGGACGACCGGAGGTTTCAACGGTACTTTGACGCGGAGAAAGTGGATATAGACGAGGATGACTTCTTTGAATACTTCTGCAAAGAGGCTCTGCAAATGAAGGACGACGACATTGAAAAGATGCGCAGCGAAGCCAATGGGAAACGGGCCCTGCCTGTTGACGACGACGATGAGCGGGAGGATGAGGACGAGAGTTCTGACGAAGAGAACATAGGCGGTGAATTCGGCACTGATGGCGAGCTGGAGATGATATCCAACCTAATGAAGAGCTTACAAACTGGTCCTGGAATGACTGGTCCCGCGGCTACGCTGCTGCAAAACATGGGAATCAACATTGACGAAATGAGCAAGCCCAACAAAACAAGCTCCCCATAGTAATATTAGCATAATAAATTGAAAAATTATCTATTCTTGTTTTCGTCTCCTTTGCATTCAGTAAACGCTCAAATCCTGCAAGGCTCTGGTTGTATGGTCAACAATGGGAGAAGGACCAGAGAGAGGTTCTTCCTCTTCCTCCTCGTCCTCAAACTCAGACACGTCCTCCTCTTCCTCATCCTCCTCCTCCTCCTCCACGTCTTCACTTTCATCGATGCCCATGAGTCCGTGTACGCTGCGGGTGACCCCGCCTGTCTTCTCATGATGCGCGCCGCTCATGGCACGCGCGAGCTCGTCATTGCTCTCTTCCTCAATGGGAGCGGCTCTTGACTTCCCCTTTCCCTGTATGGCACCGCCACTGTTCCTCTTTGAGCTCTTGTTCGACATATACCACGGTGGAGTGAGCTTCGCATAGCCCAGCGGCGACTTGCCACGTTTAAAGATCAGATTGTCAAGATCGGCGCGGCTCTTCTGCTTCTTCTTGCGGCCACGCGAGTTGCGCATACTGGTGCTGCGGCTCGATGACTCGATCGAGTTCGACCGAGACAGCGCCGTCAGCGACGAATTGGGCGAGTCGTACGAAAACCCGTCGCGCTGCATCATCTTGGAGTTGACGGACCAGTCGCTCGAGCGCGCACGCGAGAATGGCGGGCGCGAGTTCGTGCCGTTCGTGCTTCCGTTAGCTGGACTCACCACGTTGCTTTGGGTCGCTGTGTCTGTAGAATAGCCAGTGTTGTAGCCAGAACCAACAGACGTTTCGGATACCGTCGTTTGCACCGAGTAAGCGGAAATGACAGACACGGGACGAGTGTATTTGCTGTGTTTTTTTCCGGATAGTGAATCAACGGGCGTGCCTAGCTGAGAGTTGTAGGATGTGTTCACCGTTGTCTCGTCTCCCTCAGCCACGTCGCAGCTCTCTTGGCTTGGTGTTTCCGGAACTATGGGGCCTATTTCAAGCCTGTCCGCCGCAATATCTTCGGGCTCCACAGTCAGTGGCTCCAGTAAAGCGCGTTTTTCGCCACTGGTGGAAGGACTGGAGTTAACTAGCGTCGCTCTGGCACCCTCCAAGCTGGCATCCTCGTGGCCTGAGGTGGGCCGTGACCACACGTCAGACTCCGTTTCCTTGCCCTTCATTTTGCTCACCCAGTACCTGAGGGAAAACTTCCTCATCAGCTTCTTCTTGGTTCCCACCGAGGCAAAGCTCTGGTTAGTATCGCTGCTGAATTTGGCTGCATTGCTTTTGTCTCCCAACGTCGTGCCTGTTGTTCCGCTCAGCATGCTTGCGTCGGCATTCAGTTGATGACTCCATGGCGTTGGAATCTCAGATATTAGTGCACTGGCACGGCTAGGAGTACGGCGTGGGCTGAGCTGGTCTTGGCCCGGCGCAAAGCCGGGTGAGACGCTGCTCATGAAGTTTTCTTTGAATCTTGGCTTGGGGCTCTTCCCATCCATGAACGACCGAGTGCTATTCAGTCTCAGCATGCTCCTGCTGCGAGTCTTGATTTTCTTTCTGTGTTTGTGTCTCTTGCGCTCGCGTTCCTGCAGCAGCTCCCAAAATCCAACAACAGAATCTAGGTCTCTGTTCTGCAAGCTTTTTCTCAGCTGCTCCTTATCTATACCCAGGGAACTCATTTTCTTTAGCAGGTGCTTTTCAATTGGAGTTTCCAAAGGCGGGAAAACATGCTTGGTAATCTTGGCTATTATTTCCAGTTGTCTATTGCCATACGGCTGCAGTATTGGTAATCGCAGCACCTCTTCCAAAGAGCTCGGCCTATTATCCGGATTTTTGCTGAGCATCGTCTTCAAAAGCTGAATGACTTCAACAGGAAAGTTTGTGCTGTACACCGGTTCGACGTTCAACACGTTCTGCTCCACCTCTTCCGAGTCCTCGAAGGGCATTTGGCCGTAAAGCATGGTGTAAAGCATGACTCCCAGAGCCCAAATATCTGTCTTCACACCAGAATATGACTCCCGCCTTAACAGTTCAGGAGCCATATATGCCGGAGTGCCACAAAAAGTACTGAGCAAACCACCTTTGCTTTGGTTCCCCGAAGCCAAAGGGATTTCCCTCGTGAATCCGAGATCAGACAGCTTGGCGTTCATCTTTTTGTCCAGAAGAACATTTTCCAGCTTCAGATCTCGATGGCAGCAGCCGCGCTGGTGTATGTAGTAGACGCTGCCGCAGATTTGAGCAAATAGCTTCTGTGTCTCGTCCAACGGGATTCTCTTTCTCCGCGAGAGATACTCAAACAAGTCGCCCTCCGGGTAGTACTCGAGCGCCATGTACACGCTCGACTCCGTAAAGATGATCTCGTAGATCTTCGTGATATGTGGATGGTTGAATTCCCTCAGGTAGTAGAATTCTCTCATGGCGTTATCATCGCCTGTCTGCGCTGCGCGCTCGCCCTTCTTCAGTACAACCTTGGTGTTGAGCAACTTGTGTGTAGCGAGGTAGACCGTTCCAAACGCACCCTGTGCTATTTGTTTCACGATGTGGTAATTTCCCACATCGCTCAGTTCCGACGAAGTGAATTTTTTGATCAGTTCAGTGTAATCCAGCGTCCGCTGTACAGATCCGGCGGTTAGTAATGTACACCGGTGGGGTGAGAGAGGTACTTTGTTTCGCCAACTCGCGGCAGACACAAAAGGCCAAGACAGATGTCCTCTAAAAGAATAACATACCTGTAAGCACGCGGCGCGCTCATCAATCTGGGCCCTCCTATTCATACTGCTTCCTCTCGAAGCCACCTTATTGTCTTGGAGGACGTGCAACTGCGAGTGTGAGCCAGGACTCGAGCTTGTTCGGATTTACCGTGTCAAAGGGATATCGCACACTGTTGGTCAGTCTGTCTGCCAGCCGGCCGGGATCGAATGCAATATTCCAGTGCTGGTGCCGGGTGTGTTGTATATAATATTCGCCAACAGCCACAGTTGGGATGTTTATTTCTGGAGCAGGGCCCAACGAGAGCGCATCCGGGTCCACTTCGCTGCGCTTCCCGTTTCGCGATCTCTTACTTAAGCGAGAGCCGGTACATCCACGCAGCAACGGCAGTTGGTGCAACAGGTCAGACGGTGTGTCTGTGTATCTGGTCCTGGGTCCCCTCTGAGCCCTGTGTCATGTTTATATGGAAGCTAGTCTAGTTGTACATCTAGTTATTATTCTCTACTCTGCGCTGTTCTCCCCGCTCTTTCCATCCAAAACCACCAGAAACCCACCAACAAGGTGTAAAGAGCCGCATACAAACACGTCTAGTGGACCCTCAAACGACCGGATAAAGTTGACCGAGGTTTCAATGTCGTGGAATATGTGTTTGCGGCTCTTCTTGTCGAAAGTGCTCCATATGTCTGCGAGGTTCTTCTGCACCTCCAGTGAATCCACCTGCTCCTTCGATGTGTTGAGTGAAATCAAATCGCTGGAGTAGTTGCCACTCGACCATGTCACGTTGGTTGTGAATATGACATGGTCGAACTTCACCTGCGGGTAAACGTTGTCGTGCAGCTCCTTGATGAGCGCAGAAACATCTCTGGTCTGCTGGTTGAACAGAAGCACTTTCTTCTCGCTCTTTGACACGCTGGTGAACCATCGCCCAGCCGACTGCATGCTCTCCTTCGTATGTGCGCCATCCACATACCAAGTGATACCATGCACCTCGTCCTTTATCGTCTGGCATCTTCCAGCCCACGACGCCGTCTCCAATCCAGTAACAAACTCTTCCGGTAGGTTGCTCCTGACATCCACGTCAAACCCGAGCTGGTTCAGGTGGCATGCAGAGAGCTCAACGGCAAGCGATGCATTCTGCTTTTGGAACTCACCCGCCAGTCCAAGCTTCATGTTCTTCACATCCAACCTCGTGTCAACAACCATGAGACTTGACACCTTGAGCTCCTTGCCCCGCTCCACAATCATCTTCATTCCCTCTTCAGGCTGGGGAACGGTGAACGCAGGACACCCCTCTTTGAAAATACCCGCCTTGTTCCAGGCGATTTCGGTTAGCGTGCTACCGAGCATTAGCGTGTGATCTATCCCCAAGGACGTTATTCCCGTGCATGTCGGCCGCTCAAACACGTTCGTCGAATCGAACTGCCCACCGACACCCACCTCGTAAATTGCCGTATCCACTCCCTCCTCGATGAATGCGTGAAAGGAGAGCAGCGTCAGAAACCGAAAGTACGCCGGCTTGATGTCGGCCCCCATATGCGGGAATATCTTTTCGTCCGACTTGGACTTCGACAGACGGTCCCACACCTCAAAAAAGTACTTTGCAAACAGCTCCTCGCTGATCGGCTTCCCGTTAATCATCACGCGCTCTCGCACAGACTTGAGGTGCGGCGAAGTGTAGAGCCCAATCTTGTTGATCCTGGGACGATCCGGTATCGTTTTTGTTCTGTACTGCGACAGAATCGACTGCACAAACGCACACGCCGACCCCTTGCCCTTCGTCCCCGTGACGTGGATCACATTGAGCTTGTTGAAGTCTGCTGGCTTGTATCCGAGCCGGCGAGTCCACTCAACCATCTCCGGCATGAGCATCGCGCTCCTATTGATGCCAGACTTCCGCACTGCGTCAATCGTCGCAAAGTTGGACTGCAGAGAGTTCAACGCCTTGATGGCATCCTAAAACAAAAGATTCAAATTCGTTAGAACGGGCCATGATAAGGGCACTGTATTTGTTTCTCAAGAATTGCGTACTGTGTAAGTGCGGTTCAGGCGCATCTCGGTAGAGGGTGATGATGATTCACCCGCGTGGTTCATGGAGAGGAGATTCTCTGCAAGTCGACGAAAGCTACTGCTCGAAAGACGATGGGAGCACCTCAACCGGAGACTTCTCAAACAGTATAAACGAGAAAAAGTCTACAAAACAATTTTTCACTTCTCGATCAGGTGGGGGGCTGGGCCCCTGGTGAGATTTTTTTTTCCGTCTCCCGCGTCCGTCTGTCAAAAGGGCGCGGGCACGTTAGCTGGGCGCCCTTTTGGCCTGTTTGAGCAACGATTCCCACGCGACGGGATGCCGATGCCGGTATGACGTTTTTTTCTTCTTCTCTGTTTGGAAGCCGTAACGTATTCGTGATATATGTCATTAATTAAACAAGATACTATAGTACACTGGGGGCCGCGGGGTCCGCATGGAGGTGTGTGCGAAGTCCGGCCGGTAGTGTGTGTGTGTGCCAGTTAGCGCACCATACTGAAAAGTACCGGTCAAAACCACAACCACCCAAAAAAAGATGGGAGAAATGAACGCAGCCATAAGATAGGAAGAAAAAACCAGGAGCAATTAAAAACAAAGAAACCATATAACCGTAAAACCCTGTGTGTCATCACAGATGAACTCTGAGTAAGCCATGAAAACAACTCTCTAAAAGTCGTCGTCAAAGGCAAACCCGTTGTCGGTCTTCTCGGCGTCGGTCTGAGTGCTTTTAGCCATGACACCGGCCTTCTGATAGTCGGAGACCCTCTTCTCGAAGAAGTTGGTCTTGCCGGCAAGAGAAATGTTCTCCATAAAGTCGAAGGGGTTGGTCACGTTGTAGAACTTCTTCGAGCCCAAAGCAACGAGCAATCTGTCGGCAACAAACTCAACGTACTGGCACATGAGCTTGCAGTTCATGCCCAACAGAGAAACTGGGAGGGCATCCGTGAAGTATCTCTTTTCAATGTCAACAGCCTCGGTGATGATCTTGGTCACGATGGTTGTGTCTGGAATGTTGTTCAAGTGGGAGAACAGCAGACAGGCAAAGTCAGTGTGCAGACCTTCGTCTCTGCAGATGAGCTCATTCGAAAATGTGAGGCCAGGCATGAGACCTCTCTTCTTGAGCCAGAAAATGGAGGCAAATGAGCCTGAAAAGAAGATACCCTCAACGGCAGCAAACGCAACGAGTCTCTCGCCAAAAAGAGCGCCCTCATCAGACATCCACCTCATTGCCCACTCGGCTTTCTCCTTAATGCATGGAATGGTCTCAATCGCGTTAAAGAGGAACTCGGATTCCTTAGGGTCCTTAATGTAACTGTCAATCAGCAACGAGTAGGTCTCGCTATGGATGTTCTCCATCATGATCTGGAATCCGTAGAAGCACTTGGCCTCGGGAACCTGCACCTCGGCCGAAAAGTTCTCAACGAGGTTCTCGTTGACAATACCGTCGGAAGCGGCAAAGAAAGCAAGAACTCTAGAGATAAAGAAACGCTCCTTGTCGTTCAAACGGTTGTTCCAGTCGTGTGTGTCCTTGCTGAGATCGATCTCCTCGGCAGTCCAGAACGAAGCCTCGGCCTTCTTGTACATCTGCCAGATCTCGTGGTACTTGAGAGGGAAAAGCACAAAACGACGCTTGTTCTCGGTCAACAGTGGCTCGTCGGCCTCCATCTGCTTGAGTTTGTGGCGGTGGACTTTGTGCTGGTCTAGGAAATCTTTGTGTTTGCGGTCAGCCTC
Organism: Kuraishia cidri; assembly: GCA_030557465.1. Classification (NCBI taxonomy): domain Eukaryota; kingdom Fungi; phylum Ascomycota; class Pichiomycetes; order Pichiales; family Pichiaceae; genus Kuraishia; species Kuraishia cidri. The sequence continues at coordinate 317,954 of JAKTPE010000006.1, read as the reverse complement.
GTTCTCCTCCTCTTCGTTTTCCTCAGCCTTCTTGGGCTCGCTAGTGGAGTCCTTGGCGAGTGCCTCCTTTCTGGCAGCGGCAGCCTGCAGCACCTCGGTCAGATCTTTCTTCGAGTCGGCAAGGCCGAGGTTTGACAACGCGTTGGCGGTCACCTTTGATGGCGTCTCTTGTACGGACATTTCTATATGTAACTTGGGGGTAGTGTTCTTTAGGGTGAACTGGAAAAGCTTTTGTGGAAAAGAAGGTGTAGTTGCCGCTAGAACAGATGGTGTGAATGGAGAGACAACAAAAGTCGTTGCAGAAGGGGAGATGCGGTCGAGTTATATATAAGACTTGAGCCGCAGCGGTCAGTGAAACATGCGAGCCAAACGACAAACAAAAACAGGACGGTGCTTAGGAAGGGTCTTGCTGCAGTGCTCGTGGCGGTGGTTGTTCGATTCGCCCTACAAAAAAAGCGCGTCGCGCCTGTGCAGTGCCCAAATTTTGCCCTCCGAAACAGGAGCTGTTGCGGGTAACGGTCGAGGCCCGGAGAAAGCAACAGAAGCTCACTTCTCGGGCTTTTGTTTTCTTTTCTTTGGTATTCTTGTGATCGGTCGATGAAGTCACAGAGCGCGCAGAATTTGTAATCGGAAGCCTTTGATTCTGGGCCGGGGTTTGTAGGTGGAGACGTAGTGTTTCAGAGTTTTTGAGCCTGTTGAGTGTTCTTGCTGCTCTCGGGGCTGGCCAAGGCCCCTCGGGCGAGATTAGGCTCACGGAATCTGTTAGCAGAGGTATCGGGTGCCCATCTCACATCTTGAGCATCCACAAAAGCCGCGATCTTCATTAAAAATTTCTGTGTTTTGCATTGTGTGTGTTTACAACTTACCACTTCGGCACCGCGTCCATCCGGTTCGGGCAGTACCCACGCGTAACCAGACGCGTCACGCGTGGCAATACGACACGCTTTTCGCACGAACCGACGCGTCACGAGTGCCACTGTAACACGCTACTCATATCTAACAATAGTCTGGCTACTGGTGCTGGCCTTGCGTTATCCGGATCGCATGCAATTACGGATATTCCGTGAGACAGACGTGGATCTCGAAGTTATCGGACACATCGCGGGGCTGGATATGTGTTCACGTGAGTTTCCGTCTAGCTCCGGAGCGGGACACTGAGGAACGGGAAAACAAACACGCTACAACAATTGTGTGTTACTACACAAAGAGTGAATGAAAGAAGGGCTCTCTCGGCGCACACGGTCAACGTCGTACGACATGCGCTATTGGAGAAATTCGTCGCCCTCTGCTCCTCTACTCAACCCGTGTCCATGCCATGCATTTTCTTGGAATCTGAAATGTGTTCTTTACAAATTCACAAGTTAACCGGCCTATTTCCATAGTTTGACAGATTGCTGCAAAGTTCGAAAAAGGAACCTTTCAAGGTGTCAATCCTCAGTAACCGAACCCAAATTGTTGCGTGTGTTCACCAGTTAGACCATTGGTTGAGCCACTATTATCTCTATCCGGGTAATAGATGGACTTCAGATAGAGAGACGAGAAGAAGAGAGAGGCCGCGTGCCAAATGAAATCTACAAGGAACCGAGCAAACCGCTGAACGTGTAAATGGCTGTCTCTGTTGATGTTGGGCCCAATCCTGGGGCGACTATCGATGGAAAGTGTATGTGTTTCCGCCTAACAGGACTGAACTTTAGGTCCTGATTGACACCCTTGTGACATCTTGTACACCAATGCTAACTGTCCCCTATTCCAGCCTCCGAGATTCTCGAAAAATATCAAACTCAGGAAAAGATTATAAATGAGGAGTACAAGATCTGGAAGAAGACCTCACCCTTGCTATATGACTTCCTGTACTCGTATGCTTTAGAGTGGCCTAGCTTGACGTGCCATTGGCTCAGCTCGTACAGCGTCTCTGAAGATAAGGCAACAGTTTCCGCCCAGTTCGCTATTGGGACCCACACCTCCGGGAATGCTACTGACTATCTGAGATTGTTCTCTGTTGATCTTCCTGCTACCTTGGCACCCGATGACGTGGGACCGGTGTCTGTTCCTGATTTCAGCTCGGGTTGCAAGTTCAAGGTGCTGAGGGAGTGGGAGCATCCCGGTGAGGTGAACAAGGCGAGGTACCACTCCAAGGGACTCTTGGCGAGCATGACCAACTCTGGCACGGTGTTGATTTTTGACACAAACGATGCTTCGTCAAAGGTGGCAGCTGAGCTGAAATTCCACAAAAAGGAAGGTTTTGGATTGGAGTGGAATCCAAACCAGAGCAATGGCAACACGCAACTTCTGACTGGCGCGGAGGATGCGAACATTGCGTTGTGGGATTTGAACAAGCTCACAGCTCTGCCTGAGCCTGAAAAAGTGTTCACTTCTCACACATCCATCGTGAACGACCTTTCCTGGAACAAACAGTTGAACGCAGTGTTTGCATCTGTGTCTGACGATCTGTCCCTCCAGATTCACGATCTGAGACTGGACGCGGCGAAAGCCCCCCTGATCAAAGTCCATGACGCTCACCAGGATGCCATCAACGCAGTGGAATTCCATCCCGAACTGTCCAACTTGCTGGTGACCGGCTCGGCCGACAATTTCATACACTGCTGGGACCTCCGGAACATGGCGGTGCCCTTCCGCAAGCTGTATGGACACACGGGCTCGGTGACGCAGCTGCAGTTCAGCCCAACGACGCCGAACTACCTGTCGTCTTCCTCCGTAGACAGACGCATCCACATATGGGACCTAGACAAGATCCAGGAGGGTGAGGTTGACGAAAAGGAGTTTGCAAGAAACCCCAACTACGGCGATCCGTGCTTGGCTTTCATCCATGGCGGTCACACCACCAGGATAAGCGAGTCTGATTGGCATCCAGTGTTGGGCAACGTTCTGATCAGCTGTGCCGAGGACAACTTGGTCGAGGTCTGGAGGCCCCACATCGTTGAGAGCGTCGAGGAAGAGGAGGAGGAGGAGGAGGAGGAAGAAGAAGAGGAAGCCGAGGGGGACTCGAAGGAGGATGGCGAGGAAGATGACTCGAAGAAAAATGGCGAAGACGGCGATGTGAATATGAAGGACTAGGCCTGCCCCTTCCTTTACCCAAAACAGAATAAAACGCCATATGCAAAGTGTAATATAAAAATTATTTTCTATTTGTTAGACATCAGACTTTCATGGGGTATAACAGTCTTCTCATATAGCCCTTGAAGTTGTTTTTTAAGAGCGCGTCGTCTGCGCCATCGTTGAAACAGCTTGTCCCGCTCCTTTTGCTCTCTTCCATCTCGTGATCGAGTGCTCGTCTACGAGAGAGAAGCAGCCGGCGCACCTTGTGTTCTCTCACGTTGACGACACACAAAAGGCCCACAGCATAGCAGCAGCCGGTGAGTATGATCGAGTAGTAAAAAGGTTTTGGCCTGTCTGGAAATCTCAGCTTCAAAGCGGCAACTTCAGAAAAGAGACTAAACAAACCCCCAATAATGTTGTTAAAAGACCACGCTGCTGCAAACTCGCCCAACGGAATCTCGTCCGCTATAATCGATTGATTCATTACCGAAGCCAGATTACTGATGAAGCCCATGGCAATTGCAAACACGATCAGAGCGGCATACGTGGTGGCATTCATCCAAAATGCAAAAACAAAAATTATAATCACCAAATTGACACCCAGGGAAAAGTTGACGCGCCCAAAATAGTCGCCAGTGAGACCTATTACAGGGCGACCAACGGCTGAAGACGCATTGAGAATAGCGGTCAGATTGGAGCCTTGTTGGGACGACAAACCGCAGGACACAGCATAAGACGATAGGGAAAACACAATGGTGAAATAGCTCAGACTCGAAAATCCAAACCACCAAGCAACGTAAGATACGCTGGAGTGCCTCAGCACTTTGTAATCGCATATTGTCTTGAATTCTCGCCAGGCGCTTGAAAACGAAGCAACTTTTGGCTGTGGAACTCGCTCTTTGATCAACAAAATGCACACAGAACATATCGCACTCGTCACAATTGCATCCACGCGCAGACCCCACTTTTGGTTGCCAGTCACAGTGACCACCTTATTGATCGCCAAAGAAAAGGAAAAGCCACCCAGACCAGAGCCGGCCAGTGTTATTCCCGATGCGAAGCCCCTGTACTTGAGAAACCAGTTTGGCAGGATGCTCATGCATGACACGTATAAAAATCCAAACCCGAGTCCAATCATGACTCCTTGAGTCAAAAATAACTGCCATATTTTCGTAGCAAAAGATGCACACACGTATCCAACCGCCTGCAAAGCCACCCCGACAAACATCGACCTCTTCAAGCCAATACACCGCGATACTATGAAGACCGCGGGGGAAATCAGTTGCGCAATAGCAGCAACGCTCGACCCAATCCATGCAAAGTCAATGCTGGTGGCACCAGGAAAGTAATCGCTCGAGGTGTAGAAGTTGAGATACACTCCATAACTCGAGTTGCTCCCCCACGTTGCAAAGCTGACAAACATGCAACATATAGCGATGACCCACGCATAACCTTCGTCCTGCTGTGGCATCTTCTGAGTCCCCTGCTCCACGTCCTTAGTATCGCTCTCCAGCGATTGGTCATCATCCCTAACCTCTTCAATCCTATCTGTCTCAATAACCTCGTCTTCGTCGTCGCCATCCCGCGTCGCTGCGGCGATAGATCGCGACACGAGTTCGTACATGTGAACCTCAGAGTACGCATCGTCATGTGCGCCGCCCCTCACCTCGTCCGTCAGTGCGCTCAAGGCACGCGAAACGGTACGGCTGAAGCTTAGTCGGCTCCGGGACCCATCCGATATATCTGATATGCGCGACCTGGTGTGCAAAGATGGTGTACCGACCGCGTTGTGCTCTCCCAATGCGTAAACTTCCAGCTCCAGCGCATTAGCACCGGACGCTTCGGAGTCTATGGATCTCCGCGAGTCTGTATCCCTAGGGTCGTCAAGTGATGCCATTGCGGAGTTTAGAGTAGATATACCTTGTCCGAACAAATACGCTTGATGATTGTGCAAGGCCTATGTGTGGGTGCGCAAATCCAGATTGAGATGTTCATGATACAAACAATCTGATCCCAGTTGCCTGTTAGATGGCGAAAGTTGCTTTGACTGTATCTGAAATGCTGTTTAGTGGAATAATCGGCGGGGTGAGATTTTTAATGTACTCATCTGCAGATAAAGTCGTGCACGCGAGCAGCGGCGCCTGATTGCCCGATTGGGGATTCCCGCGCTTACTCCTCGGAACGTTTTAACGGTTTCTGACCAACACCAAAGGAAACGCGGCTCGCTCAAAAAAAGTTGGAAAAACTCATTTTGTTTAAAGGGCCTCCCAGCTCTGTATGTTGCAGTCAGTCAGGATCAAATCGCGTTTATTGACCAGCTCGGCCAGACGATACTCGATTTCCGCCAGTTGCAGGTTCACGCTGTCCGCAATGATGCTGTGCCAAGTGTAATGTTTGTTGCACTTCCTTTTTTCGTTCGTGCACATCGACGAGAAGCAGTTGTCCTCGCTGATGGCGCGCGTTTGGGGGTTTTCGGTCGCTTCCTTTACCTCTTCGTAGCTGGCCTGAAACTGTGCTTCTGTCAAGCCGAGGTCCTCAAGACTCTTGACAGAAGTCCCATTTAACAATTTTTGGAACTTTTCAGTGTGGGTGTACGAGTTGATCCAGTCTCGCTCTGATAGTTTGAGATTGGCGTCAAAGCCACACATTTCGCGTTTTGCCTTTCTCCCCTTCGACTTTGGCGCGCTGCCGTCGCTGTTCAAAGAATTGACGAGATCGTTGAACAGTTTGATTTTCTCTTTGAGCAGAATCATATATTTGCTCTTGTCCTCATAGACTGCTCGCTTCTCTTTCAGCACTCCAGTCTCCGCATCTAAGTCCTTCAGCTTTGCCTGAACCTCTTCAGGTAGTTGATATTCAACGAGCAGACCGCTATCAACAGCAAAACGGGAAAATTCCGGTAGCTCTTCCCCTAGTCCCTTGAGCGCCGTAAAATCACTCGTGTCCTTAACCACCCTCGCAACCTCCTCCAGTCTTAAAGCCTCGCCGCCGGCCAGAGCAGGGCCATCGCCCCGCACAAACTTCGGTAGTACTTCTGTTTGCATAAATAAGACCCCATGCTCGTCACAGCAATATTTGGACGCCCGAGGTTCTATTCTGATGGGCTGCATGCATCCAGGCAGGCGGCATCTTCTTTTCCAGAGGGTCTCACCCTTGCCAAGCAGTTTATCGCAAAAGGGACAAAAGAAATTCGACACAAGATCTTTGTTCTTCGAGTCCAGCTTCATGCATTTGAAATGAAACCACTCGTCGCAGCCGTCGCAGGCCACCATCAGTTCCCCTCCATCAGGCTTACGACAGATGCAGTACAGCTCCTCGCTGTTTAAATTGTACCTGGGAGCAGATTGAAACTCCTTGTACTTTAGAGACAGCTGCTTCATATCCAGGTCCAGCATTATTTTCGTGGAATGGTATAGATGAGGTTGAATGCCAGGTATGTATAAGTCGGGCTGGTGCATGCTTGTGTCAAAGACGCGCGGTCGAATTCTACTCTAACATAAATCCTAGTCACGTGATATTAAACTTTGACACTTGGAGACCTACAAAAATTCTTTTTCAACGAAAGCGCGAATGGTTTAGTGGTAAAATTCATCGTTGCCATCGATGAGCCCCTGGTTCGATTCCTGGTTCGCGCATTTGTTTTTTCCCTTCAGAATCGCTGAAACGCGTTAATCCTTAAGCTTTTCGGCATTTTTCTATTCATGAAAAAAGGTTTAATCAAGGTAATACATTCAGTAGGCGGTCCGCTTATGTTTCTGTAAAGCCATTACGTCCTCAATCTTGCTTATTGCCAACTCCAACAGCTCCTTGCGCTGTTGCAGCTCAATATGTTTCTTCACCTTTGGATCCTCCTTCGCGAACTGCTCCACCTGCTCGCTCGTGAGTCCACTCCCCAACCTAGTATCCAGCTCTCTAGGGAAGTTATAGTAAAAATCTGACAGCAGTTCAACATTCAGAAATAAAACGGCAGTTTGCGTCAGCTTTTCAGCCACGGCGTCCAAGAATATCTCGGGGCACTTGTACTTGTTTTCTTTGAACTTGCAAGCCGATGACTTAAGTGCTTGCAAACGAAACTTTAACAATGTGGAGCGGTCCCGCAAAAACAGTGCCTCCTTTCCTCTTTGAAGTAGTCCTGGACTGAACCCCAAATTCTCCCTCTCCAGGCCTTGGCCAATGGGGTTTCCCTCATTCTCCAGATACGTCATGATTTGAGACAGCTTCCTGCCTCCAATATTCTTCTTCATATCCTGGAAAGACTGATCGCATTGGCGCATTTCTTCTTTCAAGAGAGCCGTGGCATGCTCCCTAGCAACGGCCCATTCTCGTTCCTCCACCTCGACCTCGTACTTGTAGGGCTTGATGCAGTTCTCAACCTGATCAGCAGTGGAGTAGTATCTGGCGTTCAACACCGCAATGGCCGCCTCACGCACGGTATTCTTCACCATGGGATGGGTACGCAGTTGAGTGCTGTCAACCAGTACGCCAATCTCGGTGAGAATAGCGTCTGTCGTCAACGACGTGGCTATCCGGCCCACGCCCAGCTTTGTCAAACTGGAGGTGGCCAGATCTAATTTCCTGTGCCAGTACACTTCCTGGGCACTGGCACTAGCCAGATCCTCAAGACTAGGCTCAGCAATCGACGATTCAGTATCTTTCGACTTGGCAGGTGGTTTGTTCCAGTAGCGCTGAGCCAATAGATCGAGCACACGCTGGTCTAGCTCGCTTCTCAACAACGACCTCAGTTCTGGCCTCCCGAAACGCTCCGAAAATTCCTTCACCGCAGACTTGCATGTATCGATCGACATCGCAAGATACGTTTCAGGGGTGAGTCGAACATCATTGAACTCAACCTTGTATTTGTACGACGTCTCCTCCAACTCCTGCTGCACATTCATGTACATTGGTCTCAAAGAGGTAGCCATTGACTTCTCCAGTACCTTCATTAGCTTCTTCTTTAAGTGCTTAGTACCCACGACAGTGCCGAGAAACGTGTCCTTGTTCTCCTTGAAGTACTGCCTCTCCATATTCTGTTGAGCCACAAATGCCTGGAACCCAGTCTTCCTTCTGAAGAGAGAGCCCTGTGGGGTCTTCGTAATCACGCCAACATATCCCATCTTGAGAGGATATTTTTTATTTCTCAGTATATCCCTTGCTTGCTCGGGCTCAACAAGATCGAGCTTGGTAATGACACCAATTGTCCTTTCTCCCCTGGGGTCAGAAACTTTGGCAGCTCTTAGTGCCGACGAGTTCGCAAGATCAACATCAGCAGCGCTAATTGCAAGAATGATGTTTGGCTCCTCCAAGTATCGATTACAAAGCTCCCTGATCTTGGATTTGAGCGCGGTGGGCTGGTCGGCAGCTTCAACTTGGATATAGCCCGGAAGATCCACCAGTGAAAGATCAGGCACTCTAGGTGACCTGATCGTCAGTTGGATAGGATCGTTGGATATTGCCTCCTCCACCGGAACAGCCATATTGAGGTCAAAAAGGACTTTTTGGACAAGCTGAAAATCAGTCAGGTTGTGCATCTTGAGAGCTGGAAACTCAGCAACTTCTGCAGCAAGATCAGGTGAGTTGACCAGTGTAAGTTCGATTGGGCGTCTCGTGACCATGTTCGAGCCCTTCGGAAGGAATTCTTGGCCCACAATCGCCTCTAAAACGGACGATTTTCCGGAGCTTTGAGACCCAATTACCACGATCGACGGGAGCTTCAGCGTGTGAGATCCATCCACATTCATCAAAATGCTGCGAATCTCAATCATCTGTCTCGTTAAATTCAACATATCATCATTTGTGGAATCCTCCTCTTCAGCGGCGCCCTCCTCATCGTCGTCGTCTTCTATCAGCTCTTCGTCATCGTCGTCTCTCGAAAGCCCAACTGCAGCGGCTGCAGTCCCCGAACCAACGACGACGTTTGCCCCATTGCCTCCATCTGGAAGCGGACCCCCTGCCCCACCACTATTCTCACCTCCGCCAAACGAACCGAAAAAATTGTTCACATTATCCACCACGTTACCAGCCATGTCCTTCATCTTACCCAGCTGGTCCTGAGTATACGTGGAAGCCTGGTCCACTTTGTATGCCACATAGGTTCCAGCCGCGGCTAGCCCACCTCCTAGCGCTGCGGGAACCTTCACTATTTTCCCAGCAGCCTTGCCTATTGAGAAAACAGAAAAGCTTCGGCTCTTGTTGACGTGCATCATGTCGGCAATGTTCCGCATCTGGCGATCCCTTCGCCTCACCTGTTCAAGAGGCTGTAGTCTACCCCATTGTTGGCCCGTTGTGGTTCTGTGTGTGCTGGACAGACCCCTCAGCCCAAGCCGTAAAACCGGGGGCATGCGTGATGCAACCGATTGTGGAGTTAGTGTGGAGTGAGCAAGCGCATTCCGCACTGCCAACTCTGCAATGCCCAAGCATGGGCGCAAACCGTGCTTCATGTTGAGGGCACCTTATACTGAGCTTCGAAGCGACAAATCGATTGCAGTAGAGGAACAGTGGTCTGTTGTGTTGCCCATCGTTTTCGTGGTATGTTTTCGCAAGCTTTGTTTTCGTCTCAGTGGCGAGGGTGCGATGGCCGCCCCAGTTGCGAGAGAAACAGCCCCACATGAGCTCTTGGGTTTCAGTCCAATGTTTGGGTGTTATACGAAAGGGACTATTAGAAAGAAGCTACTTCTTCATGTTCGCTTTGTGCAAGTTCATCCGGGTATGCTTATTAAATTGCACATACAAGTTCTTATTCTCAAGCGCGGTTCGTGCTTCGGCCATTCATTGATCTTAATTGAGGCTGTAGAGAAAATAGAATTTGGAGTCCAAAAATGTAGAGTCGATCTAGGACGCTCTACCCATATATCTGCATTCGTCGGAAGACGATAATATGGAATAAAGGCAGCTCTAATTCTGATACAGTAATTGGATCCTGTAATTTTCTACTCAAGCGGGGATAAGAGAACAATTATTAAATGGATGATTTGCACCATCAACGACAAGTCCCATCAAGTGAAAAATCTCAAAAAGTATGTGCTGTTACAGTGGCCGAGTGGTTAAGGCGATGCCCTGCTAAGTTTTAAACGAGCGGTTCAGGCATTGGGTTCTGCCCGCGCAGGTTCGAATCCTGTCTGTGACGCATATTTTTTTGACTCTTTGACTTGGACTTGGTATGATATCAGGTTAACTTGAATACATGTCCCAACCCTATTACTTGTACTTCTTTTTACAACGTTCTCTCAATATTTGTTTGCCTGAGCTAAGGGAAAAAAATCAAGTACGGCTGTTTTTAATAAGTGATAAGTCTTCGATATTTTCTTACTTTCTTTGAAAAAAGTTTTGAAATTCATACCCGATGTTATCAAGCTCATGAAGGAATTACAAAGAAAACTTGCTATATAAAAAATCAGCTTCTCCTTTTGCAGAAACAGTCTGCCAGTAAATTCAAATCTGCTTATCATAAGAAAAGAGTTGAATTGTCCTCAGAGTTCATGAATGCACAACAAGAAAACGGGTAACCCATCTGCCATTGGAGACACGGGCATCCAACGCCTGAAAAGTTGAGTGAATGCTCAGCTCTAGGAACTGGTCATAGAGAGTTCAGCTGGCTCAGATAGAGATCAGCTTGCGCGAATACTTCAACGATGAGTGCGTCTGCCGAGAAGAAACCAATCACTCTCGAGAATGTATGTCTCTCTCTTTTCCGGCGACTAGAGCTCTTGTGGCCATGAGCTACACTCTGCAAACTCCGAATGTACGAAATGATGACTCAAGATCACTAACATCTTCTCCGCCTAGACTGCTCGCAGAGATGCGCTGATTGCAATTGAGAAGAAGTACCAGAAGATTTGGAAAGATGACAAGATTTTCCAGCTGAATGCTCCTACAAATGAGGAAGTGCCTTATGGCACAAGCTTAGAGGAGCTCCACAAGAAGCACCCCAAGCACATGTCCTCCATGGCCTACCCCTACATGAACGGTGTTCTCCATGCTGGCCACTGCTTCACTTTGTCCAAGGTGGAGTTCAGCATGGGTTTTGAGCGTCTTAGAGGGAAACGTGCGCTGTTTCCTCTTGGTTTCCACTGTACAGGTATGCCTATCTGCGCTTCTGCAGACAAGCTGAAAAGAGAGGTTGAGCAGTTTGGACCTGATTTTTCCGGCGCGCCTGCTGCGGATGAAGAGGCTCCAGTGGAAGAGAAGCCAAAGGAGAAGCGCGAAGATCTGACGAAATTCAGCGCCAAGAAGTCCAAGGTTGTTGCCAAGCAGGGCCGTGGTAAATACCAGTTTGAAATCATGGAGCAGCTGGATATTCCAAGAGATGAGGTCGCAAAGTTTGCGGATCCCACGTATTGGTTGACCTACTTTCCACCTCTGACCGAGACAGACGTGACTTCGTTTGGCGGACGTATTGACTGGCGTCGTTCGATGATCACCACCGACGTTAACCCGTACTACGATGCATTTGTCAGATGGCAGATGAACCGTCTTAGAGAGCTCGGAAAGATCAAGTTTGGTGAGAGATACACCATTTACTCGGTCAAGGATGGCCAACCTTGTATGGACCACGACAGACAGTCAGGCGAAGCTGTTGGTCCCCAGGAGTACACAGGCATAAAGATCCAGATCACCGAGTTTACCGATGCAACAAAGGAGATTTTTGCCAAGGAGGGTTTTAATGCGGAGGACAAGAAGGTGTTTTTGGTTGCTGCTACTTTGAGACCGGAGACGATGTACGGCCAGACATGTTGCTTTGTTTCCCCCAAGATCAAGTACGGTATCTTTGACGCGGGCGAAGGCAACTATTACATCTGTACCGAGCGGGCGTTCAAGAACATGGCGTACCAGAAGCTGACACCCTCGCGCAGCAACTACAAGTCTGTCTTGGACATTGAGGGTAAGGCACTGATTGGCTCCAAGATCCACGCGCCTCTCGCTCAGTATGCCGAGCTGCGCGTCCTTCCTATGGAAACCGTACTGGCCACTAAGGGCACTGGTGTCGTTACATGTGTTCCATCAGACTCGCCGGATGACTACATCACCACGAAAGACCTTGCGAATAAGCCCGAGTATTACGGGATTGACCCTTCGTGGGTGATCACTGAGCCTACTCCCGTTGTGCAAACGGAAAAGTACGGTAACCTTGCGGCCGAGTTCCTCGTGAAAGAGCTCAAGATCAACTCGCCCAAGGACTCAGTGCAACTAGCCAAGGCAAAGGAGCTTGCGTACAAGGAGGGTTTCTACAACGCCACGATGGCGATCGGTAAGTACAAGGGCGAGAAGGTTGAGGCTGCGAAGCCAAAGGTGAAGGCGGATCTCGTTGCATCTGGCGATGCGTTCGTGTACAACGAGCCCGAATCGCTTGTGATCTCCCGCTCAGGGGACGAGTGTATCGTTTCGCTCGAGGACCAGTGGTACTTGGACTACGGTGAAGAGTCATGGAAGAAACTTGCCTTAGAGTGTCTCCAGGAGATGAACACGTTCAACCCAGAGACCGAGAACGCGTTCGAGGCCGTCCTGGACTGGCTCAAGAACTGGGCTGTATCTAGAACTTACGGTCTGGGCACCAAGATTCCATGGGACCCCAAGTATCTGGTCGAGTCTCTGTCTGACTCCACGGTTTACCAGTCGTTTTACACGATTTCTCACCTGCTCCACACTGACTTCTACGGGCATGAGATCGGTCCTCTTGGTATCACCGCCGAGCAGATGACTGATGAGGTGTGGGACTACGTCTTTGGAAGAACCGAGACTGTCGATTCCGACATTGCAGAGGAGAAACTGCAATTGATGCGTAGGGAGTTTGAGTACTTTTACCCGCTTGACGTTTCTGTCTCGGGCAAGGACCTGATCCCCAACCATCTTACATTCTTCATCTACGTGCATACTGCGCTTTTCCCCAAGAAGTTTTGGCCTAGGGGAATTCGCTCGAATGGTCATCTGATGCTGAACAATGCGAAGATGTCGAAATCGACTGGAAACTTTATGACTCTTGATCAGATTGTCAAGAAGTTTGGTGCCGATGCCTCGCGCATTGCCCTCGGTGATGCCGGTGACACGTCTGAGGATGCCAACTTTGATGAGAGCAACGCGAACGCCGCGATTCTGCGTCTGTACACCTTGAAGGAGTGGTCTGAGGACATGGTTAAGAACGCCGACTCGTTGCGCTCCGGACCTAAAGACGGCTTCTTTGATGCTGCCTTCGAGAACGAGCTCAACGCATTGATCGAGCAGACTTACAAGCAGTACGATCTCACCAACTTCAAAAATGCACTCAAGTTCGGGCTTTTCGACTACCAAACTGCTCGTGATTACTACCGTGAGGCGGTTGTCACAGAGGGAATGCACCGCGATCTTGTACTGAGGTACATCGAGACGCAGGCATTGCTGCTCGCTCCTATTGCACCACACTTTGCCGAGCACATCTACCGCGAGGTGCTCGGGAACAAGGGCTCGATTCAGAGTGCCAAGTTCCCCGTCGTGTCGTGCCCCGTGCAGAAGTCGACGAGTGATGCACTCGAGTACGTGCGTGACCTCTCGCGCTCTATCAGAGAGACGGAGGGCGCGTTGCTCAAGAAGAAGAAGGGCAAGGCTCCCGACCTTGACCCCAAGGCACCTGCGAAGCTCACTCTGTATATCTCGGCGAGTTTCCCCGAGTGGCAAGATCACTACATCGAGGTTGTGCGCGAGGCATTTGAGAACCACACCCTGGATGACAACAACGTGATGAAGCAGAGGATCGGTAAGGACATGAAGCGCGCTATGCCGTTTATTGCCGACTTGAAGAAGCGCCTCTCAGTTGAGTCTCCCGAGGCTGTGTTTAACAGAGAGATCTCCTTCAAGGAGATTGATACCGTTAAGGCTGTGCTCAGCGTTCTGAAGCGCTCAGCGGCTTTGGCCAACGTGCAAGAGATCCAGGCTGTTGCTTTTGACAACGGAAGCAAGACGGGCACCGATATTGTCACTGGTGAGCAGGTTGAGATCACGGCTACCGGCAAGAGCATCGAGAGTGCCATTCCAGGCGCACCCGGTATCACCATTAAAAACATCTAGATGGTGTGCAGATAATATCTTCTTTGAAGCTGCAAATAGATATGAATGAATATTAGCGAAGGGAAATAGCAAATACCTGTAACCTATAAATGACTAAACCACCACCACCACGATCTCTACGACAACGAGGGTAACAAAAGCGAAAAGGGAAATGATAGCAAAAACAACAAAAAAAAAAGCAATGCAATGAATGGGAGTGTTTCCCGTTACTCAGTAAAAGAGAAGGTAAATCTAGCCTTCAAGAGTCAACCACAAACCCGCGTTTGTTGAGCTTCTCAACCGTCCAAGCCCAACTAATATTAGCATACTTTGGACTTCGAGCTATCCTGCTCGGATAAGCCTCTCTTCCATATGTCGCAAAATATTTTCCGTTGTCCTTTTCGGTAGAGAGGTCCGAACTGAGTGAGCAACGTATCGTAGAGTAGCACCCTTCCTCGTTGCTCACGCCAAAAATCCACCCAAAAAGCTCAAAAAATATCCAGAAAAACACACCAATGAACGGCAAGCGCGTGAAATGGCTGAAAAGATTCGTACTCATGACGAATCCAGGGTGCACCGCGACGCTCAACACGTGAGGATGACGAACTGCGAGACTCTTCATGAACTGTATTCCTGCCGTCTTGGCGAGACCGTATCTGAACCAGCTGAATATTATGTTGGGTTTGTAGTTGAACAGAGAGTCCATTTCAAAAGGGTACTGTGCGAGCCAGTGGCCTATTGAAGAGAGATAAATGATGCGCGGGTCCGACACCCCTGGGTTGTCCATCAGAATTATCAGTCGCTGGGTTAGCAAAAAGGGTGACACATAGTTTGTCTGCATCTGCACCTCAAAGTCGTCACGAGTAAGCGAGAACGGTACTGCCATAATTCCAGCATTATTGATGAGAAGGTGCAGGCATTTTTCTCGAGTCTTGAACTCTTTGGCAGCGTGCTCGACTGATTTGAGATTGAGAAGGTCAATCTCTAAGAACCTAATTTCGCCCAACCACCGCACAAGCAATGTCCCCGACGGTGACGCCATTCGACGCCTATGTGCTTCTTCCTTGATGTCAACCATGGCTTTCTCGACGCGTTGCTGGCTTCTCCCGCCAATATACACGACGTAGCCGTGGAGGAAAAGATGCAGCACCGTGAACCAGCCAATGCCGCTGTTCCCTCCTGTTATCAGACACACACGCCGTTCATTGTTGGGATTGATATAGGGTAAGTCGTCCGGGTTGAACTTGGCCATGTTGGGATATATACGATCTCTGCTAGCGGAGTCTCTCCAGCGAGCGAAAGGGGTATATCTGTGAATGGTCGAGTTCCAACAGGGGCTCCAAGTCTATTCCCGCCTATAAATCTTTCATGAAATTGGTGACAAGATAGGGGAAAATGGCCAAATTTGGTGTGTGGAGATGTACCGCTGAACGAACCACTTTGAAACTGGCTGTCTTAGATTGAGTCTCTCTCATTTTTCCCTTGGAGTCAAGTCGTGTACGGGTGAAAACGGTATCGGCACGACTTTGAGACTGTGCGGCCGATGCGATCGCACAGATAGGGCGATTAGCATACGTACAGTCGATAGCAGCCGTGTCGAAGGTGGTGCCGGTAACTTCTACCACTGTTTGCAGGAAGGCTTGCAATGCTGATTACAGCTTTGCTGGAAAAGCGCGTACGGAAAACGCGCTTGTCACTAGCGGTGCCTCGCAGTTCTTTAGTGTCCGAGGCTTTTTTTGCAGATCAGTTTTTCGGCCTTCAGCACGTCACCGAGTGGAGTGCAGCTGCTACTCATAAAAGAATGTGCTGGACGTTTTTTCTGAGGCCCGGACGAGTGCTATGCAGTTGCTAAGTCCGTAGTTACCTCCGCAGGATAAATAATCTCGCGGACCAAGGTTCAATCATCTTATCCCTTCCTGCTTACCACACCACGAATAAACCCACAGTCGGGATACTCGGCAGGAGTAGGACAAGACAGTGGTCGCGGTAGAGTCCGGTGCCACAGGGACACTGCCCGAGGACAGGCAATTCAGACCGGCCAAGATGGTGCAAGCAGCAACAGGAAGTCGCAACGGGTGTGCCCACCAGCTCCTCTCCACCTCGCGCCGGAAAAACACCGTCCCAAAACAGGAAAGTGGCCGATGCTCCAATTACCGCTTTGGGACGTCGTTCCAGCGAAGGGGTCGTGCACCCCCCAGACCGCTCTGGTTACCCGCACACACAGCCTGCCGCTCGCTACAATCGCTTGCCGCATTGGGACGTAATCTCCGTGGTGTCCGTGGCGTCGCCGCTCACGGTTTCACCGAGGGTCTGCGTAGTTCTGCGTATAGCCGCATCATAAGCCCGGCAGAATGTAGCGAGACGAACTGTACAGTTATCACTAAATAGGCCCGTGCCTCGTTCGGCTATATATATTAACATGTAGCTTTGCCACTCTGGTTTTCTAATGCTGCGCTTGGCTAATTGCTGCGGCTGGCTACTGCTTTGAAACCCATTCTACAAATCATGGTGTCAACCACCGATACTACAACGGTGGACTCGTCTACCGATGAGTACGTTGGTGCGAGCTCCCAGCTGGCTGATTATCAAAAGCAGTCTCAGGAAGAACGGGATCTTCAGCTCGAGATAGTTAGATCAGTAACGAACTCGGTTAACCAGAACCCCGACGATAATGTCCTGACTCGACTCTCGACTTTGTCAAAGTACCTTTCCCATAAAACCACTCGTGACACCACGGGGCCTATTGCTGTCAACACACAGGATTTTGAGCTCGACCGTATACTCAAGAAGATTGTCAAGCGTTTTGACAGCCAGGGTATCGAGATGAAGGCTGTTGGCGTCGAGTTGGAGGATGTTTCCATCCTTGGTGTGGATGACTCCACCACCTTTGTCCCAACCGTTGGAGACATTGCCACTGGGCCGCTCAAGATTGGCAAGGCCATTGGCGGCCTTTTTTCTAATAAGAGCAAAAAACCAAAGATGGCTAACGGAGGTCTCAGAAAGATCGTGAAGGATGCTAACATCCTCTGTCGGCCCGGTGAGATGGTGCTCGTTTTGGGCAGACCTGGAGCTGGGTGCTCCAGTTTGCTGCGTACCATCGCCGGTGAAACCAGCCAGTTTGTGAAGGTTGAGGGAGATATCACCTATGACAACATATCCCAGGCCGAGATGGTGAAGCGGTTCAGAAAGGAGATCGTCTACAACCCAGAGTTGGATGTCCATTTTCCTCACTTGACTGTCGACCAGACCCTCAAGTTCGCCATTGGCTGTCGTACTCCTGAGACGAGAGTCGATTCTGCGAGTAGGGAAAAGTACATTGAAGTGATGAGAGATATCTTGGTGACAGTTTTCGGACTGACCCACACCCTCAACACCAAAGTTGGTAACGACTACGTGAGAGGTGTGTCGGGTGGTGAGCGCAAGAGGGTATCGATTGCAGAAGTTCTGACCACCCGCCCGGCTGTGCTTTGTTTTGACAACGCAACCAGAGGACTCGATGCCTCTACTGCGCTGGAGTTTATCGAGTCGCTGCGCTCTTCGACTAATCTGCTTCGCACCTCTTCGTTTGTGACTATCTACCAGGCCAGTGAGAACATCTATGAGAGCTTCGACAAGGTCACCGTGCTGTACCACGGAAGACAAGTTTATTTCGGACCTGTTCTTGAAGCCAAGGCGTACTTTGAGCGCATGGGCTTTGAATGTCCAGCGAGACAGAGTACCGCTGAGTATTTGACGGCTGTGACAGATCCAATTGGCCGCTTTCCAAGAGCCGGCTATGAAAATAAGGTTCCACAGACTTCGGATCAGTTTGAAGCATACTGGCATGCGTCTCCAGAGTATGCGGCTTTCAAAGAGGATATTGCAAACAAGAAGGCAGGAGCAGAGACAGATAAAGTCAAGGAGGGTTTGCTCACCGCTGCCGCTCAAGAAAAACAGAAGTTTAGCCGCGAGCAGTCCCGCTACACGGTCAACTACTGGACCCAGCTGAAGCTTTGCACAAGAAGAAGTGCCCAGCGTATCATTGGTGATAAGACGTTCAGTGTTACTTTGATCTTCGCCAGTATCTTCCAGTCTCTTATCTCAGGCTCGCTGTATTACAACACTTCGGCCACCACCAGCGGCGCCTTCTCGAGAGGCGGTGTCATCTTCTTTTCGGTTCTTTACTTTTCGCTCATGGGCATGGCCGAAGTTCCTGTCGTGTTCGAGAAGAGACCCATCTTGCTAAAGCAGAAGGGCTACTCCTTCTATCACCCCTCGGCAGAGGTGCTGGCTTCGGTGATCACCGAGATCCCCCTCAAATTCACTGCCTCGTTCTTCTTTTGTCTTGTGATGTACTTCTTGCCTGGTCTGAAGTCCGATGCTGGTTCCTTTTTCACGTTTCTCCTGTTCGTTAATCTGGGATCTCTTTCAATGAGCAGCTTGTTTCAAGCGATTGCTGCCTGCAACAGGAACATCGCTACTGCGAATGCCATTTCTGGTCTTTTGCTTGTGGCGTCTGTTATTTACACCTCATACACGATCCAGCGTCCATCGATGCACCCCTGGTTCAAGTGGATCTCTTATATCAACCCAATGCTGTACTGCTTTGAGGCTATGATTACAACTGAGTTCCACGGCAGAGAGATGACGTGCGGCTCATCGCTCGTTCCTTCTGGCCCAGGCTATGAGAACGCCAGCTCTGCAAATCAGGTGTGTGCGTTTGTGGGTTCTGTCCCTGGTGAGCCCGATGTTTCTGGTGACCGTTACCTGGATCTCTCGTTCACGTACAAGTTTGACCACGTGTGGCGCAACTTTGGAATTGTCATTGCCTTCATTGTTTTCTTCATCGCGATCAACTGTGCTGCTTCTGAATTTCTTAAGGCTCACAAGGGCGGCGGTGATCATCTTTTGTTCTTGAGCGCATCCGACGTTCCTGAGCACCTTTTGTCAGGGGCTGATCAGGCGAACGATTCTTCGACCTCCCTTGATGATGAGGAGAATCAGCCCATGGAGAAACAATCTCCCGAGGAGGAGCTTGAGCTTGTCAGGGGCAAGTCTCACGTGTCGAAGGGAGGCGAGAAGCAACTGGGCAGTGACGAGGTGTTCATGTGGCAGCACGTGAACTATACCATCCCGTACAAGGGCAGCACGAGAAAGTTGCTGGACGATATCCAGGGATACTGTAAACCGGGAACCTTGACTGCACTCATGGGTGAGTCGGGTGCCGGCAAGACTACGCTGCTGAATGTGTTGTCCCAGAGAGTGGATATGGGTGTGATCACAGGCGACATGCTCGTGAACGGTAAGCCCATCGACGCGTCTTTCAAGAGGAGAACTGGCTACGTGCAGCAACAGGATTTGCACATCGCCGAGCTTACGGTTCGAGAGTCGCTCCAATTTGCAGCTCGTTTGAGACGTCCCAACAGTGTTCCTGATGCCGAGAAGATGGAGTACGTTGAGAAAATCATTGAGATTCTCGCCATGGATGACTACTCTGATGCGCTTGTCGGCGAGGCAGGCTATGGTTTGAACGTTGAGCAGAGAAAGAAGCTGTCCGTCGGTGTTGAGCTCGTTGCGAAGCCCTCTCTTTTGCTTTTCCTTGACGAGCCCACTTCGGGTCTCGACTCACAGTCTGCTTGGGGTATCGTCAAGGTCATCAGGGACCTGGCCAACGTCGGACAGTCTATTCTCTGTACGATCCACCAGCCTTCAGCGACACTGTTTGAGGAGTTTGATCGACTGCTGCTGTTGAAGAAGGGCGGAAAGACTGTGTACTTTGGTGACATTGGCCCACACTCGCGCATCCTGCTTGATTACTTTGAAGCACAGGGTGCACGTAAGTGTGGCGAGCGGGAGAATCCGGCGGAGTACATCTTGGAGGCTATTGGCGCCGGTGCCACCGCTGCTGTACATGAGGACTGGTATGAGAAGTGGGCTGCATCTCCCGAGTTTCTGCGGGTTTCCACTGAGATCTCGGAGTTGATGGAGGAGAGAGCTGCGATGCCCTCGGTGGACCGCGGCGAGGATCTCTCGACCTCGTACGCCACGCCTTACCTATACCAGTTCCAGCTTGTTCTCAGGAGAACCGCGACGCAGATGTACCGTGACCTGGAGTATGTGCTTGCGAAGGCCAATCTGTTCATCATTGCCGGTTTGTTTTGCGGTTTCAGTTACTGGGATATCAAGCACACCCAGATCGGAATGCAGAACTCGATGTTTGCCGCTTTCCTGGCTGTGATTCTCAGTGCGCCGCTGGCGAACCAGGTGCAGGCGCGCGCGATGGCGAGTCGTGAGTTGTACGAAGTGCGTGAGTCCAAGTCGAGCACGTTCCACTGGTCGACCTTGTTGCTGTCTCAGTTCCTCGTTGAATTGCCATACTCAATCACTGCCTCGTCCATCTTCTTCTGCTGCTTCTACTTCCCTCTCAAGTCGGTGTCCACCGAGCCGCACATTGCTGGCCTGTGGTGGTTCTCGTACTGCATATTTTTCCAGATGTACTACATTTCTTTCGGTCTTGCCGTTGTGTACGCGTCGCCGGACTTGCAAACTGCAAATGTGTACTTCAGCGTGCTGCTCTCGTTCCTCATTGCTTTCTGTGGCGTTGTGCAGCCAAAGTCCCTCGCGCCGCCTTTCTGGAAGTTCATGTTCATCACGTCTGTCTACACCTACTTCATCGGCAACAGCGTTGGCTTGTTCCTCCACGATCGTGAGGTGCATTGTGCGGAGAAGGAACTCGCATACTTCCAGCCACCCAGTGGACAGACGTGCCAGGAATGGGCGGGGCCGTTTGTCGACGAGAACGGTGGATATCTCGCTGAGCCCAATGCCACGTCGGACTGTGCGTACTGCGCTTACACTGTTGGTGATGAGTACCTTGAGCGTTTGAGCATCAAGTACAGCCAGAGATGGAGAAACGTTGGAATCTTCTGTTTGTACATTGGATTCAACATCTTTGCGATGCTTGGCATGTACTATTTCTTCAGGGTGTCGACGACATCGCTGAAAGATGTTATTAGCGAGAGGCTTGAGAAGAGGAAGAAGAAGAAGGGGACTAAGACTGTCGAGCAGAGTTCGAGTTCTGAGGGGGCCGGAGCAGAGGCCTGAGCCTGAACAAGTGCAACTGTTATAAATATGGTTTTTCAACTTGTACATGCACTATTTAATTATTTTAATACTTTGTAACTATGTGGACTATCGTCAAAAAGATAAAACTCGCATCCTGGTGTCGTTTCGTTGCTATAACCTAGAGGGGGCATGCAAATAGACCTAAACGACGAGAATTCAAGCGTCTGCGAGGGGGTACACTCAAGTAAAACCTGCTTTTGTTATATGGTCATTATAAATAAGGAAGCTATTCACTCTTCCCCAGCTGCAGCAGTCTCCCCAACCGTCTCAACAGTCTCCACGTTGTCATCCTTGAGGGAATCCTCAACAATTCCATCGAGAGGTCCACTGACTGGCTTTTCAACCTTCTCAGCAGACTCCTCAACCTCTTCAACAGCACTCTCATATTCCGCTGTTTCCGTCTGTTTCACAAGTGGAGCGGGCGTGGACTTCACAGTGAAAAAGCACATGGCTTCCCTTGCAACCGAGACGGCTGCTTTCAACTGGTTGGAGGTATCCGTGTTCCACTCGGTGGTCACCTCATCCCATTTTTTCGTCTTGTACTCATAGTGGAACCGGCGTTTGAGCGCACTGAGTCGCGTCATTTCCCTTTTGTCGCCGTGGTTCGTGAAAACAAATAGAGCCGTGCCTTCGGGGACGCCCTCGTATATCTTCAACAAGCGTGCGTTCAAGGTGCCATATGCGGCAGTCAGAGTCTCTTCAGACTGCTCACCGTGTGGGCCGCTGACATCACTATCACCGTCGCCGCTGGCACTACTCCCATCGAAACCCCGTAGCGTCTCAAGGTCTTGCAGTTTGGCAACAACAAGGTGGTGCTGCTCCGACTCCTTGATGACTTCGTCAACAACTCCGTCATCATCGTTACAGTGTACTCGTTTCTCAGTTGCGTCGGCTCCAGTGAACGTCCAGGGTATACCACCGGGTCTATCGATGACTGCCGAGCTCTTGGAACGGTTGCCGTTTTCCCCGGCAGCAAGGGTGTCATATATGCTCCCGCGAGGCACCACTCTGCCGAAGGAAGCACCTTTGACGAGCTTCAGTTTCACGAGTTCCATGCACGCCCGGGCATCCTCAATAGAGTCGTGTCCGCTGTCGCTGCCCTGAATGCCCTTTGACATGTATTTCTGCATCAGCCATTTCAGCGACGCCTTTGCAGGTGGTCCTCTTGGGTTGTCGTAGATGAGGGCAGTGTCAACCACTCTGGGGTGGCGCATTTTGAGTACCTTCAGGTCAGATTCCAGAGAGTGACCGATCAAGACGTCGTCCGCGGAGACGATCTCCAATACCCTTTTTTGCACATCGGCCAGCGTTGTGGTGACGTTCTCAAGCATCTCTGCCGTTATTCCCGAGTATTTCGTCACATAGTCGACAATCTCGTCTTCGGGCTTAACCAGCTCATCGAGTAGAACCTTGTTTTCGAAATTGACAACCGAAATACGCGTCAGTACTTGGCCGCTCTCCACCTTGCACATCTCGCAGTCCATGGAGAAAGTGTGCGAACCCTCATGGAGAAACTGCACAGTGTCGACCCAGCCATCATCTTTATCGGCATCCCTTGGCGGTGCTCCAGGTGTCAGAGGATGAATGGGATAGTTGTTCTGCAAAAATTGTTCATAAGACATCAGCAAATCCGTAAGATATATTTTGGTCACCTCTTTCACCTTCCGGTTATCTGGGGGGCACTTGGAAAACTCCTCAAACGAGTTATCGATGGACTCCTGAGAACCAGATACCCTCACGGGCAAAAAGGACTCAAATCTCTGGAAAAAAGAAAGTTCCGGGGCAACGCTTCTGAGAGGCTTCGGAGTACTCTCGTTGTCAAGCTTGTCGTAGCCAAATTCCCGCGGGGTTAAGCCACCAACAAAGAGGACAACAGCGCGCAGTATCGAGCTTCGGTTTGTAACCTCCAGACTTTTAGGCTTCTGGACATTTTTATGGAGAAGAAAACGTACAATAGAACGTAGTATCTTGAGAGAACCTCGCTCGGCAGGACCACGGACACCATACTTAATAACGGGTGGCTCCAGAAACTTTCTTTTCAGACGGGTTCCGCCTTGCCCAGCCGATGAGGTTCTTCTCTTCTCCTGAGTCGACGTCCGCGTGGCATGGCGTTCTTCGCCCATATCTCTGTGACCTGCATCGGGAATCGTGCGACCTTTTCGTTCGGATGAAGCGTGTTTTAGCTGGCGTTTCGGCACCTTCACCTTCTTACTGCGATGTCCAGATGGTTCATCTCCAGCACCTGCCGCCGTTTTGGCCGTATCCTTCTCCACTGCGGTTACCGGACGAACCACAGCATCGGACTGGGCTTCCGATCTGCTGTGGCTCTCGCTTTCCATCTGTAGCGCTTTGATGCTCAGGCTCGCAACTCGATTCTGAACCTCGCTATCATCGATAACGCCATACGAGGCCATAACAAACTTTTCCAAAGTGCACTGTTTTCTAGTAGCTCACAGGCGGCACCTAACAGTCACAATCAAAAGTCTCCAATAAATGCGCATCTAGTTTATACCCTTGATCCAGTATCATATTCACTTGTCCTTTTGTTCTCGCTTGATGTCCGCAAATCGAGCAGACCCTTGTGCGGCACACGCCCGTTCCTAATGGTCATACTGAAGGTTTGGTTCAAAGCGATTTCATCTTCTATTACCGATACTGCCTAGAAAAGATCGGCCGGGAGCTCTTGATAGAAAGACAAATGCTGCATGTAGATACCTAGTCGCCTACAGAGCCGGGCTACGCGGCAGACTCGCTCACAGGGGCCGCAATACTACCCGAGACTGCTCGCCGCTCCTTTTCACGCTGTTCTTTGTATGCGTCGGCCAAGAATGCCTGGAAAATCTTGCTCACCTCGACATCTTCATTATTGGATGAAGTCGCAGCGGCCAGGTCTCCCCCCAGCTGCTCTTGCGCAGGGTCATCCAGAACTGCGCGCCACCTCTCCGCGTAGCCTGAACAGTCAAAGCCATCATTCAGGGTCCTGATCTTGCCCCACGTGTCCCAACCACAGGGTATAACCATACTCGACATGTCTGCTAAACTAGGCAGAAGGGCACCGTCCGCAGTGACACCGTTCTTCAGGTCCGGCACTGGGATCCGAAGCGACAGTGCATCTGCAACCACCCGAGCAAACCGCACGATGCTCTCATCTTCAGGAAACTTCGGCAAGCAGCACAGCGATGCACCGTGCTGTAGCGCGATTGTACGCAGGAGCTGCTGCAAGGTGTCTATCGTGGTGCTGCTGATCCGGGGGCCCGCAAAACCGTTACCAAAACCACCGCTGCCGCCGTAGTCGAGACTGTCCGCGCCTGCAATCAATATAAGCAAGCTCACCCCAATTGGCTGGTCGCATTCGCCAGCATCGAGCGCCAACGGTACATCCGGCACAACTGATGAAACGGGCGTTGAGCGTCGATACGACGAGGCCGCACTGGTAGAGTTCAACATAATTTGCTCGTTTCGCTTGGAAAGGAGTTCAGAATCTTCACTGAAGACGCGTCGTATGGAGCTGATCCATCTACCCAGCTCCGACACCCACCCCCATACCGGGTCAGCGTTGTCTTCTCCGAACTCCTGCTCGTGGCAACTGACCATCGGCATCACCAACAAGTCGCGCATGTCAAGCTCTGCAAAGCGCCGTATAAATCGCTCGTGCGATCTCGTGTGGCGGCCCGCAATGGTGTACACGTTGAGAAAAGCCATCAGTTCCTCCGAGTCGCTCGCGTCCCTGTACTCGATGTACGTGTACCCCAGTGTCAGCTCGTTCGCGATCTCAGGCACGGGCTGTCGCCGGCTGTTGTGTAGTTTTTTTGAGAGGAATCCTTGCGAGTTGGGCGCGGACAGGCGCAGACTCTTGATCAGGGCCTTCTGTTCCGATATTGAACCACCGAGAATAAGAAGCGTTTTAGTCCGGGATGGCGCAGCGGCCGCGCCGGTCTCTGCAGAACTCGCGGACGCCTGAGCCGAAGCAAGCAGATTCGCCCATATACTACCTGTGGAATCACCCCTGGTCATTTTGTAGAAGTGGGCGGAAGGGCTGTTGCGACGCGCGGTGTATTGAAAGGTTCCGAAGGATAAACAAAAGAACGACGCGCAGTCCTCAAGTTCGCGACTCCATCTCGTCTGGGCATCGCACGGACGACCGAAAAATCATCAGATGTTTCTCTATTTTTATTATATTTTGGTTTATTCATTTTTAGTTACAGCAGGCAGTAGTACAGTGAATCGCCTCGTCCAGCGGTGGCCTCAATCAGCCATCTCCACGTCTCCATCTCCGGCCTCCTGCTTAGGTTCAACATCCTCCACAGAGGGCTCGATCACGGCAGGTTGCTCGTCTGGCTTGCTCTCAACGAATACAGGCTCGAGCGTGGAATTGCTCGTCTCCGTGATCAAAGTGGGCTCCTCGGCCGGTGCCGCAGCATCAGCAATAACCGGCGCCTCCTCTTTCACTTCGCTTGCTTCAGTCGCAGGGGTAGCGGATGCCTCTGGTGTCGCCTCGCCAGTCTCGATCTCAGATGGGGTGGCCTCGACGGCAACTTCAGGCTCAACTGTCGCCTCAACCACAGTCTCAGCAGGCACCGCTGCTGGCACGTCTCTCGCCGCACTGTCGACTGGCACAGACGCCTCTTTCGCCTCCTCGGTCTCCTCAGCCGCCTTAAGGGCATGCGCGGCGCTGCTCGAGAACCCAATGCTACCAGACCCACCAACTGCGCCCCTGATATCAGCCTCGGACAGTCCGCCCGTAGACGAGACGCTCTTCTTGGCCTCGCCGGTATCGCGCGGCGCCTTGGTGTAGCTGAACTGTGTAAAATCGAGCACATCCGCGTCGTCGCCGTCAACCACCGGCTCGTATGGATCGGTACTGAGGACCCACGTCTTGATCTTGAACCCGTACGTCGAAATGGGCTGTGGCGTGTTCGATTGCGAGTCCGAGGGCGTTATGAGTCCGCTGTTCGGCAGGGTTGAGTCGTTTGCCTTGAGTTTTGGCGGACTGAACCATGCCCGCGTCCAGTGGCTCTCGGCACCCTGCTGTTCCAGCAGGTTGAGGTGGCTCAGCGAGTTCGCATTCCGCACAAGCGACTGCCTGTATAAGCTGTGTCTCATCGACATTACGGATTGTGATATTTTTTTTTTTTTAATAGGCTGTGACGGCTGGTAACTTTCTCATGGTAGAACACCTTCTTGTTTTGGTCGCCGACAGCGCGGGGCGTGCGCCACACAGGGTCCCGCGCTACACAGAGAAGACTAATAAGCGGCGGGTGGATCTGTGGCTTTGAATAGACGAACAGCGACCAGAACAGGGAGGTGTCGGATCGACATCTGCGGTAGAGTTTGCATCAGCATGGACGAGGAGTTTGACATGGCCCTTGGTGGCCAGTTCGGCAACCTGGATGCCATGTTCGACGGGTCCACCGAGCACGCTGACAACGCCATTGACTTTAGCGATGAAGACGAGCTAGCGGATGACGAGCTGCCCGAGGAGGAGCCATCGTCACTGAAGGTCGATGTCCCCGAGAGGCCGCCTACCGAGGAGCCAGCGGATGATTTCATGAAGGAGCTGGAGGAGGAGGCAATGGCGGGCGTGGATGAGGACGAGGCTGTAAACCTGAACGCTGGGTTGTTCGGGGACGAGTTTGCGAGCGCGGGAAATAACGTGGCTGACGACCTTGATTTTGATATAGGTGATTTGTCCAAGGGTTTGATTGGCGATGATGATGACGAGCTGCAGCTCGACGGCAATGACGATTTGCTTGAAGACATAGAACAGCAGCAGGAGGCACTGCGCCAGAGAGAGCTTGCGAAGGAGAATGAGAGAATAAAGAGAGAAAAGCTGTTGCGGATTTTCTACCCGTCTTTCAAGAAAACGGAACCTTTGAAGATGCAGGAGCTCTTCCCCGTCAAGCCAGTGGAGTACGAGTACCACGAGCCACCAGTGGCCGGCCCGCTGATTCCGTCGCATGTTGCGTTTGAGCTGGCCGTTGACCAGCGCAAAGCCTTTAGGACGGCGTCCAGCAATAAGACGTGGCAGCAGCAGCAGGTTGCCAGAGAGCGGAGCATTGGGCCTGCTCAGGAAATAAAACACATCACAGACCAAGACATCGAAGAGCTGCTGCCGAAGAAACTTGAGCTGGTCAAACCCAAGGAGACGATCGAGGCGTTCGACAAGGACCTCATTCTCTCCACGGCGGACTGGGATGATGACATTATTTTGAATGCCGGAGATGAAGGCGACGGTAGTAAAATAGCTGGCATCCCGGCTTCGAAGAGGCTCAAGGTTGAGCGGATCGAGCTAGACGATTGGAACGACGAGGACGACATGCTTTTTGAGGGCATGATCAGCATTGAGTCTTTGAACCTGAAACTGGACATGAATGACCCCAACATGCTTTTCGTTGATAAATCCAAAAAACAGAGAAAGTCAGGCAAAAACATGGCTGTGTTACCTCTTACGGAGAAAATGCTGGAGGACAGGTTTAACGTGTCTAATGACAAAGAGTATGAGATCTTGAGGGAGAGTTACCAGTCAAAGGTTCGGGCTACTATTGGCAACCTGAACATTGATCATTCGAGCCCGTCTGTGCGGCTGCAGTCTCCTTACTACAAGGTGAAGATGTCGAAGCCGCAGATGAGATCGTTCCACCGGCCTGCATTCACTGTGCGACCCAACACCACAATGGTGTTTTCGAAGATTAAGACACGCAAGCGGAAGAAGGACAAGGGCAAGGACGTGCAGGAGCTGTTTAGCAAAACGACGGACTTGTCGCTGGGCGACTCTGCGAACTTTTTCATGCTCGAATACAGCGAGGAGGTGCCCGTTGCGCTTTCGAACTTTGGAATGGGGTCGAAGGTTATCAACTACTACAGGAAGAAAGACGAGGACGACGTTTCGCGGCCGAAACTTCCAGTGGGCGAGACCCATGTACTTGGCGTTCAGGACCGATCGCCATTCTGGAATTTCGGGTTTGTCGAGCCCGGGAACATTGTGCCTACGTTGTACAATCGCATGGTGAGGGCTCCAATTTTCAAGCACGATCCAAGACAGACAGACTTTTTGCTTATCAGAAGCACCGGTGGCGGCAGTTCGCAGAGATACTTTTTGAGAAGCATCAACAATGTTTTCACGGTTGGCCAGACTTTGCCGGTTGTTGATGTACCTGGACCACATTCACGTAAGGTTACCACAACGTCCAAAAACCGGCTCAAGATGATTGTGTTTCGTGTCTTGAACAAGAACGAGGAGCATAGACTACTGGTTAAGGATATATCGGTACACTTTCCCGACCAGAACGACATGCAGAACAGACAACGACTCAAGGAGTTTATGGAGTACCAGAGGACTGGTGGAGACCAAGGTTTCTGGAAGATCAAGCCGTCCGAGACTCTACCTAACTTTGACGAGGTGAGGAACATGATCTCGCCCGAGGACATTGCTCTATTGGAGTGCATGCAGGTGGGACAGCTGAGGCTCGATGACATCGACTCTTTTTCCAAGGAGAGCGAGAACACCACTACAGTTCCAGACCCCAAAAAGGATGGAGATGAGCCTCTTGAGGTTCAAATGGCGCCGTGGAATACCACGCGAAACTTCATCAATGCCACCCAGGGCAAGGCGATGCTGCAGATCCACGGTGAGGGAGATCCATCTGGAAAGGGCGAGGCGATTTCCTTCCTGAAGACGTCGATGAAGGGCGGGTTCAAAGCATCGATTGAAGATGTGGAGCGGGCCGAGAGGGCGGAGAAAAAGGGAAGCGGGCATAGCTACAACGTTGCACTCCAGCAGAAGCTTTACGACGAGGAGATTGCAAGGGTGTGGTATGCGCAGCAGCGCGGATTGGGAAGGCCCACATACACAGGACCCACCACCACTAATACAAACGACGCAAACCAAGTGTTCAGTGACGAGAGCACGATACAGAAGCTGAGTGAGGAGCTGAATGGAGAGACCAAGAAGGAGAGGGCCGCGCGGCAGTATCTCAAGATCACGAGGCTCGTGCCGGATCAGAACGGGATCGTTCAGCGGCGGACGGAGGTTGTCAGGGACCCCAAGGTGATCCGGCTGTATCTTAACCGGAAGCAGTCGATGGACGAGCCGCAGCTGGAGCCGGAGAGCTTTGCAGTGACGAACGACGAGGAGGAGAACGAGCGCAGCAAAAAAAGGTTACAGGAAGAGCTGGCCAGGCTGCAGCGTAACCAGGAGAAGAGGCAGGCGAAGCGCGGCGGCAGTGGTGGTGGTGGTGGTGGGGGCGGTGGCCGCAGTGGTTCCGGAGTTGGGTCGCCGGGGATCACGGCCGCCAACATTGACTCCGAGGGCCGCATCAGCGGTAAGGGTATCGGCAAGGGCAAGTCGACGAGCCGGCGGTGTGCCACTTGCGGTGCGCTCGGGCACATCAGGACCAAAAAGTCGTGTCCGATGTACAACTCGGCCAGCAACAAGTCGAACCCGAACCGGTCAGCCGTTGTATAGTGTATACTACTACTATTATTAATGGGATGCTGGAACGGCTGACTGCTGACAGCAAGGGCCGTGCGCACAGAACAGGCCAGAAGCTTCTCGTGCGCCATCACCAGCGATTAATAATGGCCATAATGGCAACGGCCGGCCAGCGCGCGAGACACGGCTGAGCCCAGTCACGCGCACCGCCACACCCACACTTCCGCACCAGCCGCGCACCAGCCTTAGTCAGCGCCCGCGAGCTCGATCGCGCACAGCTTAGAAATCAGCGTCTGTGGACACCGGGCGGGTGTATATAAGGGAGAGATGTGCCCCCGTCTAGTGTTGGTGCTTCAAGTTTGCAAGAGACATCAACTACTACTTGTCTGATCTACATTCACACACACACAACCAGCTTAAATACCCACACAATGGTCACCGTTATCAAGAGCGCCGCTGAATTCAAGGAGGTTACCTCCGCTTCCAACCTCGTTGTGATTGACTTTTTCGCAACGTGGTGTGGCCCCTGCAAGATGATTGCCCCTCTCCTCGAGAAGTTCTCTGCCGAGTACTCGTCTGCCTCGTTCTACAAGGTTGACGTGGATGAGCTGCCCGATGTCGCGCAGTCGAACGAGATTTCGTCGATGCCCACCCTTCTCTTTTTCAAGGGAGGCGAGGTTGTCGGCAAGGTGATTGGTGCCAACCCAGCCGCCATCAAGCAGACAATTGCGAAGTTGGCTTAAGCGACGATATGAAGAAATAAACGAAAGAAACAAAACAACAAAAAAATATATGATGGGTTGGTTTTTGATTTGCTGCTGCTGCTGTTGCTAGAGTTGTCGAGAAGCTCCTGCCGCGTGCCCTACTCCGAGTTTCGTATGTTTTTGATGCGCGCGCGCTTTGCTTGTGCACGCGTTATTATATAGACTGTCAAAATGGATATCGATCTCTTGTATCTCTCGCTGTTCACTGTAGTTACTTAATTACCCGATCTGACGTCAAGCGACGAAGACCGTCGGGACCCGGTAAACCTCCACGTTATCTACCCGCCGGCGGCAGACCCCTTACGCTTCTCCGTCACCACCCACCAGACGTACCCTCCACCTTTTTCTTTTTAAAAACATTGAACAAGTTGCGGGGCTCGAATCCCATTTTTAGTGACTTGTCCACCCTATACTTCACTTGCATCTTCTTCCGATGTCCTCATCGTCTTCGTCATACCAACCGAGAGAGCGTAAGAAGCGTCCCCCAGCAACGGTCGACCCATCCCAACAGGCAATGGCACACACCGTATCCGAGAAATACATCGTGCCGGCATTCACACCGACAGACGTGGACTTCCGCGTGATGTCCGCGGTCCGGTACGACCCAGCGCTGTACGCCGCCGTTGGCCCCGTGAGCGAGATCGAGCGCGTCCTCGCCACCACGAACCTGATCCCGGCATCGTGCTTCTTCCTGCTCGACGAGCACGTTGCGCGGATCTCGCTGTCGCTGGAGTACTTTGGCTGGTCATTTGCGTTCCCGCGCCAGCTACTCCTCGAGAATCTGACGCGCAGCGTGCGGGATCTGGACCTGTCGCTGCCGTACAAGCTGCGCGTGCTCATTGACCGGAGTGGGTCCGCCGCGGTGGAGGTGACGGAGGTGGCCCCGCGCGGGGACATGCTCGACGGACTGACGAAGACAGCGGACTCGCCTGGTATCTGGACGGTGTACGTTGACCCGGAGCCGGTTGTCGTGTCGCCATTCACGAGTTTCAAGACGACGCACCGGCCGCACTACACTTCGGCGCGTGAGCGGTGTCTCAAGGGTGATTCGGCAGAGCAGGAGGTGATCTTGCACAACACCGCGGGCCAGGTGACGGAGTGCTCGATCTGTAACGTTGCGCTGTGGCGTAAGAGCAAGCCGCACCCGACGACGGGCGAGGTTAAGGAGAGATGGGTGACGCCGCCGCTTGCCAGCGGTGGACTATGCGGCACCGTGCGTAGTATGCTGCTCAAGAACAACCATGTGGTTGAGGAACACGTGAGTGTGAAAGATATCAAGGATGGCGATGCCGTGCTGCTGTTCAACGGTGTCATTGGTGTCGTTAGGGGCAGGGTGTCTCTTTGAATAGTTAGACTTTTTCGAAAACACACTAGTATAGTGTATATAAATATATGCTTTATTTATTCTCACGCCAACAACTCGTCAATCTCGACATCGTTGTAACCCAAAATGTAGAAAATATCCTTGAGAGAGTTCGAATTGAGTCTTGAGGGAGCCGCCAGCTGCACCGCTGGCTTCGCGTTCCACGCCACGCCGAACCCAGCCAGACCCATCATGGGCAGGTCGTTAGCACCGTCGCCGACGGCCACAACCTCCGCCAGCTTGATCTGGTTCTCATCGGCAATCCGCTGCAGGAGCTCCGCCTTCTTGGCGCCATCCACAACCTCACCCACGGTGACCCCGCTGAGCACCTCGATCCCGCCCCGCGCCGCATCCACCTCCGTCGCGAGCACATTCGCAAACGCATAGTCCAGCCCGAGCACCGCCGCAACGTGCTCCGCCAGCGGGATGAACCCACCGCTGAGCACAGCGAGCTTGGCGCCCGTGCGCCGCAGCCCGCGGGTCAGCTCCGCCGCGCCCGCCGTGATCTCGAGCTGCGCGCGCAGCGCGCCCCAGAGCTCCGCGACGGGGATCCCGCGCAGCAGCGCCACGCGGTGCGCCAGCGACGCCGCAAAGTCGAGCTCGCCGTTCATCGCGCGGGTGGTTATCTGCGTGACCTCGGCCTCGACGCCCGCGCGCGCCGCGATGAGCTCGATCACCTCCTGGGTGATGAGCGTCGAGTCCATGTCGAACACGAAGAGCTTGCGGCCGCGCCGCACCGTCTTCGACACGGGCTGGAATACCACGTCTATGCCGGGGAGGGTGTACGTTTTTAATTTTTGCGAGACGAGGGCGGCCGTTACTTCTTCTTCGCTGTCGTGTGAGCAGTGCTCATCATGGTCGTGGTCATGGTCGTGGTCATGGTCGTGGTCATGGTCGTGGTCATGGTCGTGGTCATGGTCGTGGTCATGGGCGTGGCTGTGTCCCTGCCCCGCTTGCGGCTCCACCACAACTTTCAAATCGATAGCCTTATTCGGACTCAGGATGTCAACCTCCAGTAAACTCATCGGAAGACTCTCAATGAGCTCGACAACTTTGCTGACTGCCCCCTCGGGGAATGCGTCCGTGTGTGAGATAACAGTGATCACGTGGGACATCTTTTTGGCCTTCTTAAAACATTGTTCCCTTTCCCCGGGTTGTACATCTTTCCTCGGCGCCTTATGTGCTTTTGATCCCTCGCTTCACGCTGACCCGGGTAACCCCAGAGCAGAGATCGGGGAAATAGAGTAAAAAGGAGCTTTTACAAGAAGGAGACAAGCTACACTTTTGTGTTGGGCACAAGCAAAAACAAAATGAGCAGCGGATGGGTCCGTGGTCCGACATGTGGAACGGACAACTGTCCGTCGCGTCTGTGGCGGGTCGTGGACGGCCGCAAGGTGTGTCGTAATGGGCACGTCCGCGAGGGCGATGTGGAGTACAACGACGAAGAAGACGAAAACCACACCGCGACACGCGTGCTCGGCAACGTTGCCGGGCTGTCGCAGCGCGTTGGCGTCAGCGCAGCGGTGCGCGCAGCGCGCGCCGCTGAGCACCGCGACGCCACGGAGGTGCTCTTTGGCGCCGATGCTGTCCGGCTGTACCTCCGCTGTTTCCAGGACCTGCTGCAGCGGCAGGTGCGGTGGCTCGCGGCGGTGCGCGGTGTGCCGCTGCGGGAGCTGGACGCGGTGGTGCGGGAGCTGTGGGCGCGGTACCTTGCGCTGCGTGCCTCTGACTCGCAGGCCTCCGCGCCCGTGCCGCCCGTGCTGCACACGCTGGCGCTGTGCTGGCTTGCGTGCAAGCGTCTCCGGGTGCCGGTGTACATCACGGATATCATTGCGTGGTGCACGGTGAACACGATTCCGTACATGAGTGCGCCGCAGCTGGTGTCGCGGGCGCTGAGGAGGAGGTTACCGCCGGTGTATGTTGCGCTGTTGCAGCCGAGGAGGCCTCCTGTGCGCGGGGAACTGTACACGGAGACGGTGAATTTGTATTATATCCTGGGGCTGGCTGGTGCTGGTGCTGTTGCGAAACTGCCGCAACCAGCAAAAACACGGCGACGGGCCAGCGAGCCAGAGAAGAAGAACACGCAAAAGGATTACCACCTCAACTACTACCCTCTACTGTTCCGCACGGTAACCGAGCTCATTCTGCCTCTTGAGATTGCCGTTATGGCGCAGAATTGTGTTGCTCTGTGCGGTGTGGAGATGGATATGCCTGTGGGCAGCAGCAAATGGATCAACCCTGCATACGCGACCGACGCCCACCCGGAGCTCAAGGTGCTCGGGCTCGTGGTTGCGTGTACCAAAGTGTATTTTCGCGCTACATTAGAAGACAGCGCGCTGGTGTTGAGCTGTCCCAGCTTGAAAAGATGGTATGGTGTCGTTGCCAAGCTTCACAATGGGATCAACAACGACAACGACGACGACGGGAGCCAGTCGAGGTTCCTCATGCAGCAAACGGATTTCAACTCGCTGATGCGGTGGGACAGCGTCAAGATGGACAATTACCTAAAGTGGTGCGAGGAGAGTTTCCTCGACGGAGTCTCGGCAAGCGGGTACTACGACACAGGTAAGAACAGAGAGGCCGAACTCGCGAAGCGGAGGTTATACGATATTTTCAAGCTGGATGGACAGCCGGGCAGCAGCACCACAAGCACGCGTCCAAGCTTAACGGAGAGCACCTCATCGCTGTACCGTAGCCTGATGCAGACGACAACGACACGAGACACATACATAGCCACGAGCCCGCTCACCAACGGCACAAACAATGTAAGCGAGGAAATGGCGCAACTCGATAGATTTCTCGCGGGGAATCTCTCAGTGACGTTCGGAGTAACGCATGGCCAGTTCAGAGTCGTTTCTGGCTGGGCCGACGCAGTTGTCGCTTCTGCCCAGCCGCCAAGACAGAGACGGAACGGCATTACACCGGGGGGAGGACTATAGTCGATCGATCGTTGATAAGAGAAGTGTAGATAGAAATTATATTAGTGTTTCGATTATATTTCTTGTTTCTACTATATGTTTTGGAGATCTCGATCTTCTAAACACGCGCGCAATTTTATTCCCGGCGCCGGTGCTGTTCTGTACTTCCCACCAGGGGCAGTTGTCAGAGAGCTCTATCCCCGTAAGTGTGGCTCTGCATTGCTCGCGGGTGTAATGCCGAACGCTGCGGGCGCGGGAGAAGGACCGACGAGAGCAGGCTGGCTGAGCCGGTTGGAATGGATGTTGGAATAGATACGAGGTGCTGACTGGGAGATTCCCGCCGATCTGGCGCTCGTCTCTCTGTCTGTCTGTGCTGCCTGCACAGAAATACAACAACACACACCGCTTTCCAACGGCCGGACAGGGACAAAAACAAACAGCCAGGGCCCTCACCAGCCACCGGCCACGGGCCCACCAGCCACGCGCCACACGTCAGACACCAGCCGCACGCCTCCTCCTTTTCTTAATTACTCGCTGTATACTATACATTAAATATTAATACATTGGGTGTAGAGGGCGTAACACAGAAGACATACACACACAGACACCATCCAGCACAGATGCGCAAACCCCTCTATCTCGAGTAGCAAGTGAAAACAGCCAGCAAACGGCAGCAGAACGCGCCAAGACCCAGCAAAAAGCCGTGCAGTTTTTTTTGTTCCGCTTCAACTTTTTGGAGATTTCTGCTCATTTCTGCTCGAGATGCCTCGTGCGCCAGTTGCAGCGGTGGACAATGGACACTCGGCCGGTGCCTTTCTAATACCTGTCCTATCTGGTCTATCTGTCCAATGGCCTCCCGTGCTTTTTTGCAGACCGCTCCGCTTTCTTTTTAGGCGGGTGTCCTTCGCCTCACCCCGCCATGTCTCGTTCTCCGTGTGCTCTTTCCTCCCGTCAAGCTATATAGATAGATACCACGGCCGCTACCCTTTTCTTGTTTTTTTTTTCCTCTTCGCTCTGTAACAGTAAAACGATGTCCTCCTCATCCATTTCAAACGAGAAGGGTGGCCGCAACAAGGCGCCCTCGGTGCTCTCCCAGCACACGGAGGAGTACGACCTCGCCGTGTCGAGGTCGGCCCCCGTGATTATGACTGAGGGACACAAGCTGAAACGTGTGCTCAAGAGCAGACACATCACCATGATTGCCATTGGCGGTGCGCTCGGCACAGGTCTGCTCATTGGTACAACCTCGGCCCTGTCGAGTGCTGGTCCCGGGTCTGTCTTTATCGCTTACTCCATCGTTGGTATGGTTGTCTACGGCGTTATGTGTGCTCTTGGCGAGATGGCTACCTATATTCCCCTCCCCGATGGGTTCCCAGGTTATGCTTCTCGTTACTGTGACCCGGCTCTGGGCTTTGCAGTTGGGTACAGCTATCTGTTCAAGTACCTTATCGTGACGCCCAACCAGCTCGTCGCGGGCAGTCTCGTTATACAGTACTGGATCTCTGCTGAGCGAGTCAACCCGGGTGTTTGGATCGCCATTCTCCTCGTTGTCATCACGGCGATTAACTACTTTGGTGTCCGGTTTTTCGGTGAGTTTGAGTTTTGGCTTTCGTCGCTGAAAGTGCTCACCGTTGTCGGGCTCATCATCTTGCTGTTTGTCATCATGCTCGGTGGTGGTCCAACGCACGACAGACTCGGATTCAGGTACTGGGACAACCCGGGATCTTTCAGACCGTACGCGGGCATCACCCCGGACTCGAAGGCGAAGTTTGTCTCGTTCTTTTCGGTGTTTGTCTATGCTACATTTGCCTACCTCGGCACAGAACTCGTTGGTGTGGTGTTTGGCGAGGCTAGAAACCCACGCCACAGCATCAAGAAGGCCATCAAGCTCACGTTTTATCGCATTCTGTTTTTCTACTGTCTTTCTGTCCTGCTGCTGGGATGCTGTGTCGCCTATAACGACCCGGCGCTGACTGCAGCCAAGAGCGAATCGACATCGAGTGCCGCCTCGCCCTTTGTCGTTGCGATCAAGAATGCCAAGATCAACGTGTTGCCACACATTCTCAACGCGTGCATCTTGATTTTCATCTTTTCCGCCTCCAACTCGGACCTGTACATTGCAACACGCACGCTCTATGGCCTCTCGGCAAACGGCAAAGCACCACTGATCTTTTCACGCACCTCCAAGAGCGGTGTCCCGGTGTACGCGCTCGCGTTCTCGTGCTGCTTCTGCGGCCTGGCGTTCATGGCGTGCTCGGACAACTCGAAGACCGTGTTCAACTACTTTGTCAACGTTGTCTCGATCTTTGGCCTCCTCACCTGGATATCCATCCTCGTGACGCACATCTTCTTCATGCGCGCACTCGCGGCCCAGGGCATCGACAGGAAGAGGGACCTCGTGTACCGCGCGCCCTTCCAGCCGTACGGCTCGTACATTGCGCTCGCGCTCTGCATCCTCATCTCGCTCATTAAGAACTTTACCGTGTTTATCGGCGACACCTTTGACTACAAGAACTTCATCACGGGGTACATCGGCATCCCCGTGTACCTCATCGCGCTCGTCGGGTACAAGCTCATCACGCGCTGTCCGCGCGTCCTCCCCGAGGAGGCGGATCTGTACACTTATAAAGATGTCATTGACGCCGAGGAGGAGGAGTGCCAGGCTGAGGATGCCGCTTACAGGGCCTCGAGAGAGGGGAGACCAAGGGATGCGTCATGGTACTATGACACGTTCATCGGATGGCTCTTCTGATTCTTATCTTTAGTTGCATATACGTTTGATTTATTTTTTTCATCTCTCCTCTTATTTAGTTGTACTTGTTGTATTGTGGAGAGTGGTTGGGCCCACCGCCACCACCGCCACCGCCGCCGCGCATACCTGGAGGCGCATAGTAACCACCGCCACCGCCGTTATACCTCACTCCACCACGGCCACCCTGCCGTACGGGTCCAGAGCCAGCGGCACCACCGCCGCCTTGAATAGGCATGGGCACAAACGGCATTCCGACGGGCGAAGGCATGCCCGACGCAGCAGCGCCAGCGGCGCCAGCGCGCGCAGGCACAAACGGCGGAGCATACCCAGCAGCCCCGGCGGCCGCTCCACCAGGAGGAGGAGCAGCCGCTGAGCCTGGATACATCCCCATCTGCATCGGGATGAACTGCGGCTGCATCTGCGGCATGTAGAGTTGAGCTTGACGTTCGTCAAACATTTGCATCTGTGGCACCATGTGCATCATCGGCGGCATCATGTGCGGTATGCTTTGCGATGGGGACGACGCAGATGTTCCACGAGGCGTGCCAGGCGCATGTTGTTGTTGCTGTTGTTGCTGTTGCTGTTGTTGTGGTGTCCCCGGTGGGAAGAACATTTTACGCTGTTGTTGCTGCTGTTGCCTTGGTGCCCATTCGGGCGTTGTGGAGAACCACGTTCTGTACGACTCGTCAACCGTTGAGTGCCACGTAGGCGGCGTCACAAACGGCTTCTCAAGGACAACGACACTCGTCGTATGCTTGGCCTCGTGAATCCGTAGCATTGTCTGCAGGATACTGAAACTCGTGCTCAACAGCTTTTCATCACCGTCTCGCTCCTTCGGCACACGCGTCCCGAAAAACATCTGTGGGGTTGCCGGCTGTGCCTTGCGCCGCGATGGACTTATGCTCGCTGCTGCGGGAGAACCGCGAATTGGGATCGTGGACATGCCCGAGGGTGAGAACGAGGCAGAGTGTGGGTTCATCTTGAAAGTTGTGCTTGTGCGGGGATCCATCTTCTTCTTCACAACGGGAGCCACATTTGGCGCTGCTGCTGTTTCCGTTGTTGTCGATGGAACGGGGACCACCACTGGCACAGCAGCACCGGCTGTACTTGACGGCTCACCAGGAGATGCGACAGCCTTGGCCTCTGATGTAGCAGACAGAGCCTCGGGTGCAGGCGATGGTGACTTTTTAGGCACAGCAACCGTTGCAGCGTGTTTAGCCGCGTTTGGCGACGATGCAGAAGACGACGACGCAGCCTGTTCGACCCTCTTGATGATCTCCTGTTGTTTAGCCTTATCCTTCGCCAAGATTGGAAGCAAATCAGCGGGAAATTTCTGTGGCACTTTGAACGTAGCCGCAAATTCCTTGAGTGAGTTGATCTCGCTCTGTGCGTTGATACGGTGCGCCTCGCTGCGGAAACGGGTGGATGCTTGCTTGGATACAGCCTGAGACTGCGGTTTGGCGGGGATCGGCAGCTTGGCTGCTGCCTCCGCTGGCTTGGCCTCACTTGCCGTAGGTTCAGTCGCCTGTGGAGTTGATGGTTTGACGCTCTCCTTGGCTGCTGCCGCAGTTGGAGTCGCTGTCGCAGCGACCACCTTTGCAACAACCTGAGGTTTCGCAGGGATCGGAGCAGCTTTTGGCTTGGGCTTTGCTGGCGCGACAGCCGAGCTAGAAACCACTGCTGGATCGTTGTGAAAGTTGGCAGCCCGCTGTCTTGGAGGCACATACTTCCCTGGGGTTGTTGGCTTTAGCTCCGATGGAGAGTCACGCCCACTGCTTTTTATACCAGCCTTGAGAAGTCCCATCAGCTCATCGCCGCGCCGGTCAACACCAGAATATTTGTCCTCCTCATCAACACCGCTGTCATCCACAATCACACCTCTCTCCTCGGCAACGTGAAGATTACCATTGTAGCTCTGACCTTCAATCTCCCTTGCGATTTTCTCAGCTTCTTTTAGCCGCTTCTCGTAATCTGGACCTGCTCGGGACAGCTTGGTGGTGTACAAGTTTTCATCATAGCTTGACTGGATACCAAATTTGCGCTCGTTAACCTCAAACTGGTCCCATTTGCGCCCGCCATTACCTTCGAGAGATGCATCATCGAGGCTTCCAAACGCAGCCGCATTGTCGTCCTCGTCAGGGACCCACCTTTGAAGCTCCCGCTCCTGCAAAACGAGTCCACCGGAAATGTCCGTATCCGTCTTGAAACCGGCCGCACTGGGCGTTCTGGAAATAGACTTTGGCCGCTCAGCTTTTTCAATTGGCGACGTTGTCGCGGCCGCAGCGACAACCGGTTCGTTTGCCAAGTCCACACCGACAGCTTCCAAACTCATGAGGTCCTTCTCCGGAACCACCAGGGTCTCGGGCAGATCGCTGTTGTTGAACCTGTCGTTGTCATCCCCGGGAGCCAAGTAAACTAGCTCCGGGTACTTCAGAACAACCGAGAATCCATGCTCGCCCAGCTCGCTCGCCGTGTAGAAAATACCCGTATAACGCGTGCCTGAGCCAACCGTCACTGTAACTTTAGAGCCGATCGACTTGGCCACACCGAACAAGAGCCGATCAGTCATATGTTTCAAAGCCACATCGTGCTCGGCTGGGGTGAGTCTAGGCCCGGCGTCGCCACCGTTATACCGGCGAAATCCATTCGAGCCCGCGTTGTTTGAATTCGGATTACTACCTACCCAGTTCTTCGAACCAGAACGGCGGTGCTGTGGAGTAGACATCCGCGGGTTTCCACCCGAGGCACCGCTGCCTGAGCGTTGGTTGATTCCAGACACTTTTGCAGTGTTGTTTCCCACACCTGACATTACAAGCTGGCAAAACACAATTCACGAAATACAAAGGAAAGTAGCACGGGATGAAAGGTGTATGCTCGATGAAACTGGAAAATCAATTCAAGAAAAAAAACTGATTTTCAAACAGAGGTTGAGCACACCTAGAAAAAAGCACCAATCGTGTGCTTGCTTCTGACCCGGAATAGTTTGCAGTTGCAAGAAGACCCTGTAGTCACGACAGGATCACTCAAGAGTAATTCTTGGTCAGCAGAAACACCCGACAAGAAATAGGCCCACGCACGCGTAGTTCGACCCGAGGTTTTATGATCTGTCCGATGCTGGCAGTGGCACCTTCAGCGTCTCAGAGTGGTCCCAGAGTGGATCACAGGCAAAGCGCACACACACGGGACACAACACTGACAGGGATGAAAGACACACGGAGATGTCTATCGCAATGCTGGTGATAAAAACCGGCAATTATTAAGCTTGAAATAAGAAGTGCTGTGCTTTCACCTTCTCTCCTCTCTTTGAACGGGCCCTTTGAGTCGCAGTTCGTTGGCGTCGCGCGCGTTACGCAGCCCTGGCCATGCGACGCCAAATCGGGCACTCGCACTGGGCCATTTGGGGAAACTTATTTATTTTTGTTATTTGTTATACATTATTTTATACACTGCCAGAGGCTAGTCCGAGGAGATTGTTCACCCTCTCGCATATACCAGACAA
This sequence comes from Kuraishia cidri, assembly GCA_030557465.1. Lineage (NCBI taxonomy): Eukaryota > Fungi > Ascomycota > Pichiomycetes > Pichiales > Pichiaceae > Kuraishia > Kuraishia cidri. Next base: position 277,053 of record JAKTPE010000006.1, on the reverse strand, counting down.
CCCCTCTATCGTCTCCACGTTCCGTTCGATCGAGCCGAGGTGTTGCGTCAGGCTCGTGAGTACCTTAGTGAGTGCCTCGTCCTGCGATGGCTGATACTCTTCCAGCGAGTGTGTCTCGACCGGCTCACGCTCTGTAATCTTAAGACCGATCACGTCGGGCCCCGCTGCTGCTGCTGCTGTGTTCGCGGTGGTGACGCTGCCTGTCCCATCGGCTTCGTCTAGTCGCCTCTCTTCAGCAGTCATCAAATCCGTGTTCTGGCGCACGTTCTTCTCCAGCTCCTTTAGGTACCTCTCCTCGGTCCGCAATGCCCTGGTCTGCTTCTCGAGTTCCTTCTCTAATATCTCAATCTGGCCGAGATTCGCAGAAAGATTCGCCTCCAGCCGCACTTTCCTCCTGTCTAGATCCTCCTGATCGAAGTGGCTCTCCCTGGCCCCAGAGGGAATTTTCATCGTCTTCAGTCGCGGAGCCAGGGTGCTGATTAACAGTAGAAGGAAACCTCTCAGTTTCTCCTTGCCCCTGCCTGAGCGGCTAGTCCGAGCAGCTGCTGGTTCGACAAACAGATTCAGAATCTCCTCCAGCATCAGCACAACTGGCGGAGGAAGCGCATTCCACTGCTGCTGCGCAACTTTCTTGGGCACTCGTTTGGTGTAAGTTTCCAGCCTTAGCTCACGGGGGTCAATTGGTGCGTCGTCGTTGTCTTCTTGTATTTCTTCCGGAGTGATATGCCGGCTGTGTTTTTGTCTCTTTGCGGCTCGCTTCCCACCGTCTTCCCCCTCGTGGCTGAACAACCCGCGGTCTTGTGATTGGAAAGCATGGCTGCTTGAGGCATTACCTTCTGAAGCCCTGCCGGGCTTCCTTATCGGCGTCTTTCTCTTGACCATTCTTGAACAGAAACACGGCAGTCCTGCTCCCCATCCAAAAGCCTGATCCTCCTTTGTTATTGTTTTCGAGGTGTGGCGCGCGCGCGCGTCGCGAACGACGATTGGGTAATGCACGCTGTGCGTCAAAAAATTGATCATTTACAAGGTCCACTAAAAGAAGAAAAAAAATGCTAGTTCAATAGTATGCGAACAGAGGAAGGTCTTCAAGAATGATCTCCTGGTCCCAGTTCAGCGCCGAGGCCACGGAGGAAGGATCGCGGTCAGCTCCAAAATCAAGAATCTCCGCAAGTAGCTCGTTCGAAACAACCGGTCTGACGTCTGGAGTCATGGTACCAATGGTTATGTGCGTATACCGGTTGTGAGCCTCCAGACTCACTTCTTGACCCAAATTGGTAACTCGCAGTATCTTAACTTGCAGACACATCACTTGTTGGTTCCATAGGAGTTTCTGCAGAGCAACGGAAGCCCTCCATCCAGGCAACTCAAAGCGGGCACCCTTCTCAGGCGCGCTTGGCAAAGAGTCCTTGAAAGTCTCTGAAATGTATTTTGTCCATAGCTGCTTTGCCTGGGGACCAGATTTGGCGGCCATGCCGTGAGCCAAGGTAACGTGGAACACCTCGTTAACACGGCCGAGCTGCTTGAGAGCCTGCCACGTGATCATGCTTGGACTTTCCCTAATGTGATCCACAAAGAGCCTCTCAATGAGGCCGATAATTTCAGCGCGATCTGGAATACCAATGGTGAAATAAGCAGGACGTGGGATTTTCAGCTTGTTCGAGCCTTTCATCTTCTTGGTGATGGTGGGACGGTACTGCAGTGATTTCTGGAAAGATTCCTGTAATTCCTGATCAGAGACTTCACGATCAATTAAAGACGGATATGCATTTCTGAGTGCTTCGACTATGGTTCGCGTATTATGCAAAGAAGAGTCTTTATCACTGACATCTAAATCGATCACCAAATCAAAAAGGCTATCAGGTTCCCTGGTTGGAACAACGGGCTGAAATCGCGAAACAAAACCAGCCATGATACTCTCTGCCATTCCACTTCCGTCCGTATCCGCTTTGATCGACTGGTGGTTATCACCCCTGTTCAGCACGCGATCATGGGTAATGTTCCACAAGGCGCGATCCTTGCTGTCTGCAACAAAGTTGAGACAAATGAATTTGTAGTTACACAGAGGTAGCATGTGTTCCAGCTTCTTGAAATCCTGGAACAGCTTTGCTCTTTCCCTATACTGGTGATTGTTTTTATCACATATCACTAGCGGAGAGGTTTTCAGGAGTTCCAGGGCACCCCTTGTAAGCTTATCCCCAACAGGCGTCGTCAGATTGTCATTCTGTATGAGGGCCCAAGAAGGAAATAAATCCAAAAGCGTCAGGGCTGTCGTTGTTTTCCCACACCCAATCGTAGCGACTGGTACCAAAACATACTTGATTTGTACATTGGCTAATGTGACTTCTCGTATTCCTTTTTGTATCTCCTGTACTTCCACGTCTTCGTTGGCCACTTCAATTCCCTTTTTCCCAAGAGCGTTCAAATACATGTCTCGTAGCTTGATAATGCCGTGTCCATTTTTGTAATCCTCGCCGATTTGCGGGTCTTCTTGAAGGATAGGCATCACAAATCTCAGATAATCAAGACAGGCGCGTGGATGTTTTTTTAAAATCATGTCCTCTGGGGACTTCCCTGCAAGGCATTGCTTTGTCACTTCTCTGAATTGGCGATACAGAAGGTACGGCTCCTCAAACTTGAATTTGAAGAAGAAATCTTCACCAGAGCTTTCGATTTTGCATCGCACCACAAAACCCTCAATGTCATGACCATTATAGGAGCCAGTCTTCTGGCACTCCTTGAGAAACCCCATCACGTCCTCGAACGTGTTCTCGGTAAGATACTCCACCTTCTGGAACCCAAAATACTCGCCAAACTTGTTCACTTGCGCCATTGGGTAAGTTTTGAAGGCTGGAGTATTCAAGTTGAGCCCGTGAAGGTAGAGCCCGGACCTCTCCTTTGGATACTGCAAGACATGCTCCTCAAACTCATCGTCACATAGCTCGGCTGCAGCAGTACAGCGCAGTCTGTACAGCTCAAGCGCAAGCTCCCGTGTAGTGAACCCGGACTGGTGAAGCTGCTTAGACAGCGCAACCTCGGCAGCCTTGGCGTGATTCCGCGCAACGTCGTCTCGCTCACCGGTAGAGTGCTTCGAGCACACTACAATCGTACCGTCCTCCAAACCCGAAATGAACACAATGCATCCGTTTTCCTTGGTGGCGATCTCGTAGGGCCCCGCGGTCTTGGAGCTAAGGAAGCTCAGCTTGGTCGACTGCACCTCGTCAACGTTGAAAAACTTGTCGTACCCGCGAACAACAACTTTGTAGACGTCGTGCTCCGGATCGCTGTATGTAAAGAGGCCACGCGCATGCGACGGTAGAACTATATTCGGCTTGCCGTACTCCCACTCGTTGAACTTCCATGAATCAACCGTGAGGCTCGAGCCCGAGATCTGGAACGAAGTCTTCTTCGCCTTCCCCTTTCGCTTGCCCTCTCTCGAGCTCTCCAGTTTTAAAATGAGCTCCTTGGCAGCCGCATTGGAAGCAGAAAAGTCTCCAGCCGATAATGGCGTAACTCCTGAGCTCATTATCCTGCACTCTGTGCTCGTTGTGGTCTCTGTTGGCCTTGGTGAGTCAAAAGAAGCTGAACTGCCCGGCTGACGTAAACGGCCGGATCGTGCTATAGAGAGCGTGATCGGACAAGCATCTGCTGTACACACGAACAACTCCGTCCATAACCAGGGCATATCAAGCAAGAAAATAATAATACAAAATCCGTCTTTAAGGGCCACGACACAATGGAGACAGGAAGGGTGGTCATTGATCTAGACGAGGCTGACGTCGCCGTGCTCGACGAGAGCATGAGGACAACAAGCCAGCTGACGAGCATGATCTCCGAGTCCCTCTCTGAGATCTCGACCAAGGCCTCAGACGCAACGCGCAAGCTCACGCCACTTGTGACAGCCACGACGCGACTGCGGATATACCAGACAAACATCAATTCGGGCCTGGATGTGGTTTCAAAGATCAAGAGCTACGCGAAGCGCGCTGCAACGCTGGAGAATGTGCTGAACAACAACAACGCGCTGAGGAACGTGGGCGTCAAGATGTTCGTCAAGGGTATAGTCGACGCCGAGTCACTCTTGGCTGAGATGTCAACGGCGGACCTTGGTGAATTCAGGGGAATCGTGATGGGCCTGAAGATGGCTATCAAGAACGCCGAACTGAACTTGAAACTCCACTTTGAGAGCAAGCTTTCTGCGGTGTGCGATCCGTTTGATCCACAGCAATACCTTTCCAAAAAGGCCCACTATCCAGTAATTGAGCACAGTGCTCTGGCAGAGCTTGTGACAACACTGAACTACTTTTCGAGAAAGAACAAACCGATAGACAACGAGTTTATCGACCAGCGGCAGAAGCTGGTGACGGGCAGCATGGCTATAATGCAACCTTTTACCAAACAGGTGTTCAAGGGAGCAAAGAGTCCGTACGACAGGGGAAACAACGGATTTGGAGACTATACGGATGCCCTTATACAGTTCATGACATCCGAGTTCCAGCTCCTGAGCGCGATCTACCCGTCGCAAGAGCAGAGAGTACAGCACTTGTACGGACAGGTATTTGAGCTTCCGTTTGGCACCTACAACTCCATTGTGACTGGGCTGAGTGACTACGTAGACAAGCACATGGCTGTGGATGGTCACCTTTCGTTTGAGGTGCGAGAATGGCTCTCAAAGGCATTGTCGTTCAATAGGACGTATTCAAAAACAGCCCCTCTTGCACTATCTCAATCTTTGGAAAGAGTGGTTTTGCAGAGCGAGAAGGTTTTCCCAGAAACGCTGAGGTACATCGAATCGCGGTTCCAGGATCACAACATGGCTACGTCTCAGTCGGAAACCTCCATCAACATCATCGCCGCAGAATGCGCCACTAAGTTGGGGAAACTGTCACAGTTCAAAGATCTTGCGGCATCAGCCATACAGGGAATGCCTGTGGGCTCGTGGATCCCGGCTCCGAAACCTGCGTGGATGAAGGTGTTCACCTCTGTTTCGGCGACGATAGCGGTCGACAAGGATGACTCGCGGATGCTGCTGTCGAGCTTTGTCAGCGATGCCATCGACGCAATCTTTGTCAACTTGGAGATCAAGTACAAACCGACGATGAAAAAGGAAGGTCTCGGGCTGATGCTGATAATGAATCTGTTTTTCATGGAGGAGCTAGTCGAGAAGACGGGCCTAGAGGCTGTACTGGGCCAGACGGGGCTCGAGCGGCTTGCCAAGTTGAAAAAACGCGCGCTCAACTACTTCCTCGACAGCTGGAAGGCATGCGCCGCGCATCTGATGGATGTGACGGTAGTGAACGGGTCGCATGGAGGCCCACTGACGTCAAAGGAGAAGGAAATGATCAAGGAAAAGTTCAAGAGCTTCAACGTGGAGTTCGAGGAGTGCGTGCGTACGTTCAAGTTGTACCGCCTGACGCAGCCGGACCTCAAGAGGTACCTCGTGACGGAGGTGTCGTTCCTCGTTGCTCTGTACAACCGGTTTTACGACAAGCACCAGGGCGGCGACTTTACGAAACACACCAACAAGTATATAAAGTACGACAAGAAGGAGTTCGAGCGCACGCTCAAGAGCCTCGGAACATAGGTACGTAGGCAATAATAATGACATGGGATTACCGCAGCTATATCAAACTCTCTTTTCAGTCTAACTATCTATGTAGCCACAGCTCACTTCCCAACGGGGATCCCACCACCGCAAACGGCACCAGCGCCGCCTGCAAGTTGCTCACCGTCGTTCGCCTTGTTCGGCTGAGCCGTCATCGCCGGTACGCTCGGCCGTGTAGCCTGGATAGTCGACACGCTGGAGCCGCTCACGGCGCTGTTCGAGCTCACTTTCGAATGCAGCGAGCCAGAGTCTCCCGTCGTTGCGGATCCAGCATCCGTGGCGTCAAACGTACTACCCCCGGATCCCGAAGCCGTGATGGCAGCAGAGGACACAGAGTCCGAGGGTGCCACTGCAGCGGCCGGCTCAAACAGCGGGTCATCCGCGATGGCATACTCCGCCGGGCCGGGCGCCAGTGCGTGCTCGTGAACATCGCCCGGGTCAACGCCCATCGACATCGACGCAAGCACGGGCTCAACGCCAAAGCTGACCGTGCGCTCGATCGGCAGCGACCGCGGTGGTTCCATCGTTGCCTCCGCGCCGGGATTCCAGCGCCCGCGGAACAGGCTGCCGCGCTGTGGCGACTGCGAGTGGTTCTGCGGAGCGAAACGCGGGAGCGCCGAGCGCGCACCCAAACCGCGGCCCACCGCGGCTGTAGGCGCCGTCGTTGGGTGCCATATCGCATCGCCTTGCGACGTGCTTAGCGGGGCAGTGCCACCGCCAGCAGCATTGGGGTACATGCTCGTGATGTCGAAAGACTGCTCGCGGTCGCGAATGAAAAGCGGGTCCCCAAGGGACGAGCGGCGCAAAGCATCGAGCTCAGAGGGTGGGATAAAGGAGCCAGGGCGGCTATCGAAGAAACCAGATGCGCCTGCAGAGACACCAGAGACGCTGTGCAAAAGGGGCTCGCCGAGGGCGGAGTCAAATGCGGAGAAGTCAGACGCGAGGGAGTACGGCGTCGATCTGATCGAGGACGTTGAGGACCCCCTCCTGGACCTGGATCGCGCACGTCTCTCCTCCGTATGGCGTGCAGCCCTTCTGTCTTCTGCGTGAAGTGCAGAGGTTGACAACTGGGGAGCACCGGCGGAGCCAGTGGTCTGACGGGCCACTGGGGCATGCAGTATAGGCTGCGGCACGGCAGCTTCAGTCCGGCCCCGATGGGCCTGATCAACCGCGGGTCCCTCCGCATGCAATGCATTGCTAGAGCTGGAGCTTCCGTTAAGCACTGATCCAATGTCCCTGTACGAGCGAGGCGTTTTCGCAGAAGGCGAAGACGACCGTGAATAGCGTCGCTTTGCAATTGGTGAACGCGACCTGTCCAGGTGGGGAGGTGGGGGGCTCGTCGCACGCATTATCGAGTTGGGCATGTTTGGAGACATTCCCACAAATGCAAAGTTCCCGGCAATGTCTCCATCCTGGTCAGGAGCTCCTTGTTGTTGTTGTTGTTGTTGTTGTTGGTGTTGCTGCTCCTCGGTCTCCCCGCCAATGATGCTTTCGTATGTCGGCGGTGGCTTTTCCTGAAATGGAGGTGGCGCTTGATCCGCGCTGAACGGTGGAGGGTTAAATGAAGGGCGACGAATAAGGTGGATTGGCCGAGACAACTGAGGAGATAGGTGTGTTGATAATGCGCGTGCTCTATTAGGCACGGATCCTGATCCGGTGCGCGAGGGTTGAATGCGAAGCTCCGGCGACATCGCCATCATTTCAGGAGACACCACTGGTGAGAACGGTTGCGCCTGAGGCGACATGAGCTCCTTTGGTATGTTTGAGGGCTTGTAAACGTTCGACTGCAAGTTCTGGTTCGAGCCGTTCAGGGACAGCATACCGTCGAGTGAGTTTTCCACCGCCGTGACGCCAGGCGAGAGTGGAGCGTCTGTGTAATGCTCGTAATCCAAGACAGGTTGGTCCATGCCCGGCCCAGCGCCGGACGTGTATGCAGGAAGCAACGTGTTGGCATGTGCAGCCAGCGGTGAGAGGATGTGCATAGGAGAATCGATCGAGATCTCGAAATGCTTTCTGGCCTTTGGGTCACTCTCTGTTGGGGCGGATTTTGAGATGCGGATGCACAGTTTTATCCAGTGGTGCGACTGAATGTCAGAGTACGATGTGTCTGGGTGTAGCTTATGCCGCTCACCAAGTTTCTCTGGAACATACACCTGGAACTCAAACTCGCGGGCGGTGATCTCGTCATCGCTGACGGATAGAAGGGAGTCTGCACCATCCTGTGGCTTATGCTCAAGCAGCAGATATTTCTTTGGAGGCTCCATGCGGTGAACCTTTTTATTTCTGCAATAGTACTCCAGATGCTCTGTGAAGTAAACCCTCAGTCTATGGATCTTGATCTTGGCGAGGGGCGTCAGCTTGAAAGCAACAGGTAGGTACGTGTTGAGTACCACCATTTTTGACGAGATCACAATCTCGTACGTCATCTGATCCTCCCAGTCTCTGTTGATGGAGATGGGCTCGCTTTCCTCGGACGATTCTTGCGCCGGCGTCCGCACAATTTCCACTTTTTGCTTGGCTGAGAGGTTCGTCTTGAAAGTGCCCACCCTTTCGAGAGAGGCTTCCAGAGTGTACGTCACTGAGCCAAACGTAACGTTCATCGTCTCAGGCATTGACGATGGGATTGGATGTTCAAAGTTGTAGATGTAGTCTCCGGGAACGTAGAGTTTGTGCGATGTTTCCTCGTTTGATCTCATCGATGTTAAGTCAACATGAGAGTCTCCGCCTCCGCCTCCGCCCGCCAACTGCTTGAAAAGACTCTGCGTGGGCCTAACAGGCGATGGTGAGGCTGCCCTTCTGAACACGCCGGCTATCCTGGAAGCGGACATCGAGGGGGCAAGCGAGTTCAAGTCCTCATAGCTGGCACCGTTGTTGACCGGACTCGTTACCGGCGATATCGTGCCATCAAGGCTGAGGTTGACGATGTCGTCGTTGACGTCTTCCGCCGGCGGCATGTATATGTCTGCATTGTTGCGCGATGTGTCTGTTGTTGGATAGGCCTGGTTGCAAGTGAAAAACGGCCACGTGTGGCTCAGCAGGCTCGTGGCCTCGACATGGTCCACCTTCTTGGGTGGGATACCCTCGGGCCAGTCTGTGCGGGCCATGCCAAGGAGGTTCAGGTTCAGCGACTTGACCTTGATGGGCTTTGTCACCCTGAGGAAGAGACATCCTCGCAGAAGAGCCGGCGGTCTGCTCTTCAGATCGTCATCTTCGAATCCCTGCATGAAAAGCGTCTTTTCCGCCAAGATGATATATAGCTTAACCGACCCAGACTGTGCTGAGGGCTTGGGAGGCAACTTGATGGAAGTTTCCGCCGAAAGAGCCTGTTGGGGAAACAGCGGAGACATTGGGTAATCCGCCTGCCCCGACATCGTGAAAGATATAAGTGCTGACTGGGGAGAGTGCAAACGGGTCTCGTAAATCGCTTAAAGGCACTCAGATCAGTATGCTCACTGCCTGTGCCGGGTTCTGTGGTCGGGGTCGATGGATCCTTCCTGCTCTTGTGAGCCGAGATTTATGACAGGGGGACGCTCTTTCTCTTATCTAATCGGGAAGGAGCGGGATGTGGTCTGGACGAGGGCAGGCAATAGCGGGCAGTTCAGCAGCAGCGGTAGCAAGAGGGGTGCTCAACACACGAGAGTGGTCTCGAAGCGGAGAAACACACACGGCAAGCGCTTGTCCTGGCACTCCCAGTCGACTGATGTGTGCGGCGCTCTGCTCCTTTGTGCGAGGTGATGATGGTACTTTTGCTTGGCCCACGAATCAGGAGCATTTTCGCGAGGGAAATCGGGCTCTGCGCCACGGCGGCAACTGCGGCGCAGCAATTGCCGCGCGGGCACCAGCCACGCGGGAGACGTTTTATTGTGCCGGTTCTTATATTCGTCTATTCGTTCATTATTCCAGTTCTACTTGGCCTACTTGGCCTTACGCTTCAGCTCGTTCATCTGCAGGATGAGCGAGTCGCCCTTGAGCCGCGGCAGGATGTCTTCAATCTGCTGCATCGTCGGGCCACTCAGCCGGTCCGCAAGCAGGATGCTGCTGATCGACCGACCCAGATCCTTGCGGCTGGCAGCATCGCCAGGTACCGTAACCTGACCTGCACTTTTGTCCTCTTCTCCTTCCGACTTCTGGAGTATGCTCATGTCCATGCTTCGCAGGCTTGCAATGTTCTGACATATGTTGTTGAGATCGCTGATCACGTCGCTGCCCGCGTCGGCCCCGTTCCCGAACGCAGCAGGGCCCTTGCTGTTGCGCTCGTTCAAATTGGCCAGCACATCGTTGATCTTGATCAGCTCGTAGTAGTTGTTGTAGATGATGGACTTGATCTCCGACTGGTTCGAGTTCAGCTCCTCGCTGATCTTGTTGTCCGTGTTCAACAGTTCGACAAAATCCGCACTCTTCAGGTACCGTTCGAAATTCTCCACACTCAACTCGATATCCAGCGGCACACCGCCGACACCGCCCACACCAGCCGCAGGCGCAGGCCCAGACGGGTTGCCGTTCTCGCCCGTCACGTCGCCAATCTCGGACACCTCAGCGTCTGTGGTCGCGATGGATGAACCAGCCAGTGACAGGTTCGATGCAGACCCCGTCCTGCTGGATGATAAACTATCTGTAGGGGGCGCATTCGCATTTGATAGCCCCATTTTGTTGGACTCCTGCAGCCTGTAGAATTCCTTCAGCGCCTTTCGCCGGTTGTTGGCCATGGTGCCTTTTATCTTCATTGGCCTTTTATGTGAGAGTGACTCCGCCATCGTGAAATTCTGAAATCAATGCACTACGCTGACAATGAACAATTCGTAAAAGCTTTCCTCTTGGGATCTGATTTTCTTTGCAATATCATCGAGTGGATGAATCTATAGATAGGTGTTGTCACCTCCGCAAACTGATGTGGTGCCACGAATCTCAGGATGGTTGGCGCACGCCTCTGGGGAGAAAAGAAGTTAGAACAAGTCCAATGAATTTTAAATGACACCAAAACACAAAAATCCAAAAAGAACCAGGATTTCTGTTACTAAAAATTTGGTGGAATACTTTCTGAGCCCACTCAGTCCTTGTGCAAAACTAGTGAACTTTCTATCAGTTAGGGGCTGCGGGAACATGTCATACTGGGCGAGTCTCTTGAAGTCCCAGTCGATCGTCGTCTCTGTCTTGTAGCACCAAAAGATCCAACCCGAAAGTTTTTCATACGCATCCAGCTGTGTCTCAATGAACCGGCGTGTTTCATTTTTCCGCCTCTGGGACCACGAGTCGATGTCGGTGATTGAGTCGCACGAACCGATGTAATAGTCATTTTCATATGTTGCATCGTACCGTGCTCCCCTTCGGACCCCATTCAGCCATGGAACGCAATCTGTTAGCGCAGCCGACCACTCTCCAATAACTGCTGGGTGTTTTTCATTCTCAACAGCCTGTCCGAGACTGATGATCGCAGCCAAGTGCTCGTCAACAGTCATGTTGAGCTGTCCGACCCCAAACACTTCGTAGCGGTGGTGGTCTATAAGCACATTATAATACTTCCCGGTATCGGCTACAGGGTACTGATTTCCCTTTACATCCTGGGCCCCCACAACGCCGGAAAAGTACAGGTCCCAGTGCCCGATACTTTGGAATGCATCGTGGAAGACAACATAATTCGCCGAGCCCAATCTTCGTTGCTGAAGGTACGCATCCTCATAAAATTCGTACACCTTGTGCATGTTGAGACTTGGTCCAAGCGGCTCATTCAAAACCTCGATCCCGATGACCGTATCGTAGTACTCCGAGGCCCCATACTTGTTCATAATGTATTTGAGGACGCAGAGAGTCACATTGACATTGTCCAATTTTTTCTGCCAGTCGATGTGATCGCGCAAGCCAGAGTTGTCAAACCCGTTCTGTGATCCTGGCGCGCCATGTAAGTCAACCCACACTTTGAGGTCGTATTTCTTTGCCCACTCAATAGCAGCATCAAGGTACTCCTCCTGGCCGTCAACGTACGGATCGTCGTCCAGCTGCTCAAACGCCCAGTATCCAATTGGTATCCGCACCATGTTAAGCCCATAGTTCGCAATGTCCTTGAAATCGTCCTCGGTAATCCAGGTCGCCCAGTGCTCCTCTAGTCTATCGCCAGCCTCGTCCTGCCCCAGTTTCTTGCAGTAGTGGTACTCGTCCACAGGTATGTCCTTGACCGTCTCGTTACCGGACAGGGTATCGTTAAAGAGAGTAGGGGTAATGTAGGGCTCCAGGACTAGCCAGCCGCCGAGAGCCACGCCCTTGACCGTGTTCTTGGAGCTGTGGTAGTCGTAAACTTGCGGCGTGCTCCTCTTGACAACTTCGGCTGCCCCGACCAGCAGGTCCCCAGGAGTCCATTGACAGCTCACCACGGTTGAAAAAACGGTACAAATCGCAGCCATGCGCGTGAGAAAGGCCCCCACCATGCTGCAATTCGGATGTAAACAAAGCGTGCGTTTATGCACGGGTACAGGCGGATGAGCGAGTGTTCCAAGCACCGAGGGCTGAGAAAGGATAACAAAAAGATCGGCGTTCCGAACTCCTAGCGAAAGCAGCAATCGGAAGCAAGACAGCACGATTAGCGAGCGGCGGGTTGTCCGTCTGTGTCTTCCGTCGAGTTTGGTCCCAAGCTGAAATCGAGATCTCATCTGGGGACACAGAGAGGGGCATCGCGCGGCTGCGTCCGCTAAGCCTGTGCTTAGATATATGACGTGAATTATATACAGGTAGATAGATATACAGTCTAATATTCTAGACCCAATCTTGTTGGGTCAATGCTACAATCGATGTTCCAGGCACACCACTGTCCAATTTGTCCGTCGGTGATCAGCCGTCCGAGCTCGCTGCCCGTGAACCTGACTCCCGACCCCGCATCCACGGCCAATCTGAGCTGCTTGAACGCATCTTCAACCACACCAGCACCGTCGTCGTCTTCCTCCCCGAGCGCTGTCACAGTGAAATCCTTCACTCGGCCCTTCTCCACGTAAAAGCACACCTCGACATCGTACTCCTCAAGTCTCAAAGTCTGCGTGAACTTGGGTGTCTTTCCAAACGTTGATTCCCACTGCCGCAGCGCGCTCGCATGCTCAAGCACCTCATGCGGGAGACTCCTGTAGTCGTCGACCCTCACAACCCTGCATGAGTTGTGAGTGGTGGCAGAGGAAAACTGCATTACTGCGTCTGTTCCAGAAGACGCTTCACCGCCGCGACGTGCAACCTCTCCGAACTTCTCTGCAAACGCAGCGAGACAGCTCCAGATGAACACCTCACTCGACACACCCAGATTTTGCACAGGGCTGGGAATCGAGTCAGTACTCCTGTCAGCTATGGCATCCCTCCTCTGGCTCGTTAGCTTCAAAAGCTGCGACAAGGTGCTCAGATCCGAAGCCAACAGCATTGTGCCGTGGTGAAGCGACTTGCCGCGCGACAGCTTGTAAGCCGACCCGCTTATCTTTTTCCCAGTCTCAGTATTCACGATGTCTCCCTTTGCGTTGGTGGTGAGTTCAAACTTTGGCATCTCCATCTGCTTGTTGAACCGGGCGCCGTCCCCGCGGTCAAAACGCACGTCAAACCCAGAGCGGCCAACCAAAGCGTTCAGCTGCGCATTGAGCACATTTGAGAACCCAACGCGGTCGAACTCGTCTTTGGACCCCATGAACCCAAAGTTCACGTTACCGAGATCGTGCACGACGGTGCCACCGCCCGAATGCCGCCGCAGCACAGGCACACCGAGCCGCTCCGCGAGCAGCAGGTTCACCTCCTTGAACGGGTTCTGGTTCTTTCCGACAACGACGCATGGTGCGTTGGTGTACAGCACGAGCCGGCGCGCACCGGAATTGGTAGTAGCGGCAGGCCACTCCCGCGGCGAGGGCATCGTGTCGTAGATGTACTGCTCCAGCGCGAGGTTCACGTGCGGGTCCGTGAACCGCGACACAAGCATCAGCGGTTCCCGGGTACGTGCAAACGCCGCAAGATCGGCATTTACAGGTGGGAACCCAGCCTGCGGCACATCGCTCGCGTGCAGGAACTCGACGAATCGGTCAAACCGCGAGCGGTCGAGCGCGCTGTGCTCCTCGTAGGGAGTCGCCACGGCGGTGGGTGTGGGGGTAGCCGCTTCCTGTGGTTTTCGGCTAGGACGGCCATGCAGCGTCTCGAGATCGTCTGGCGTGTATTGTCTGTTCAGTAAAGGGTCTCCGCCAGGGGAACCCACACTGGCGTCCTCTGTCAAGATTGGAATGTCGGACAGGTCAAACCCATCGTGCCCTGAAAGCGTGGCACCTGTATCTGCGGCAATCTCACCAGCTGACAGGAAACCCTCAAGATTAGGATAGTGCTCGAGAGTTTGCTGCACTGTCTCTTCCGCCGAAAGGCTGTCATCAAAAGGCGAGCTGACGAGGGCCAGCGTCGTCGCGGCTGCTGCTGTATGTTTCCTGGTATGCTTCAATCTCGCATGTGCGAGTGGGATTCCACGTCGTATAATCAGCCCACAGCTCCGCCGTATTATCATGCTGTTAGTCAGTGTAGAGAAAATTTGCCTTGAGCTGTGCTTCTTCAGCTTCTTCAGCACAGCTTCTTCAGCACAGCGCTCGGAAACGGCCATATCCCAAAGCTCATCTTCAAAAAATCGATGCCCTGTGGGGAGGACACACATCAACAACCCACCGCCCGCGCAAACACACACACACACACACACAGACTACGATAAAAAATATGATCGCCGCCGCAACTATACCATCCGACCAGGCGCTGCTCAAGATCCTGGCGCACGCAGAAACACGGCTGATGGGCGTGGGGCCCGTGCAGGACGACGCCTCTGCGTTCCTGGACCGCGTGGAGCTGATCAAGCTGGAGCAGAACACCGACTACGTGCGGCGTGCGCTGTACGCGCGCAAGGACAGCCAGAGACGGATCGACCGCGAGCTCGGCGAGCGCGTGCACGCGCTCACGCGGCGTATCAGTACGCTGTTGTTCGAGTGCGAGTATACGCTCGAGACGACGGAGGCGGCGTACCGCGCTGAGCTCGACAGGGAGAAGGCGGAGACGCAGTCACGGAGTTCGGTGGGCGGTGGGGGCAAGTCATCCAATGACGGAGAGGAGGGCGAGGAGTCGCTTGATACGCTGCGCCGGCGGCTTCTGTCGTCGTCACGGCCGTCGCAGCTGGACTCGCTGCAGACAGCAGACGAGAAGAACGCACACCACGAGGCTCTGCACGAGGAGTACCTCAAGGACATATCGTCGTTTGTATCTCAGGCTAAACAGGCTGCCCTGCAGTTTCAGCAGGCTTTAAAGGATGATGCTACGATATTGAGGGACGCTGGTGAGCAGCTTGAGAAATCGCAAGGCAAGCTCGGCAAAGTGGGAGAGATGCTCAGTACGTACCACAAGACCGGCAAACTCAGTCTGTGGTTCTACCTGCGGTTGTTCTTTGTACTCTTCTTCTCCTTTGCGTTTACGCTTTTCCTCATCAGGTTACTTCCCGCTCATTAATACTTTGCATCAATTCGAAATAGTTCATCATTAGTTAGTCCTTGTCATTAGCCAAGGTTGTAGGTTGAACCAGGACAGGTTCGTGTTTGGCGCCTCTCTCGTAGCTACACAAGCGAAGCACCTCACCCGCATAAACCATATCCTCGATTTTCCAGCTCCCCTTCCCAAACACGTCGGGCAGAGCCTGCGAGTAGCGAGGGAATAACGCGTTGTACATGGCACGGTATTCTTCGATACCACGTTCGAGGTCCTTCGGCAAGATTCCGGTTCGCACCCTGGTGACCTCGAGGTAGATCCATTCGGGCAGAAAAGTGTTGGTGTCGTAGTGGTTCTTGTTAGCACACCGCATGACCCAGATATGTACAACGGTCAGGGCAAAATCGCTGGCGATAAACTCGTCCGCGCTCTGCATCTGCGTGGTTAGAAACAGAGCGTGCTGGAATTCGGTATCCTTTTTGAGAATGTCCTTTAGCGTGATCAGCTGCTTTCTGTACTCCTTTAGCGTTCGCCTTTCCATTTCTTTGAGCTCGTGGATCATCGCCTTAAACAGCTTCTTCTGGCCGGCAATGAATGTCCGCGCGTTGGAGAGATTGGTGGCAAAGTAGATCTTGAAGTCTGGCTCTACTTCAGACAGCTTGGCGATTTGTTCCTCTGACAAAGCGGCCTCCGTCGGTAGTTCCGGGGGCGCTTTCATCTCGACGGCAGCTCGCAGATGTGTGATTCCTTTTAGCTTCAAGAGCAGTGTCATCTTTGTATCTGAATCGCTCTGCAAAATGTACGAGTATAGTCCGAGCAAGCTGTCAGGAACGATGTTCTGCTGTGAGCAGTAGAATACCACACCACCACGAAACTCCTTGGCATAGTCTGTTGGCAGCTTCTGCTCTTCCTGCTGCTGCTGCTCTTGCAGGACCTCTGTCTTACCAAAAGCCAACGAGACCGCATCAACAGCGCGCGGCAGCACGAACCCCCAGTTCTCCTCCATATCCTCCAGCTTTCCCAATAGGGAGTCCGGCAATATGATCTTGAACACCGCGGTGTCGCCGTCATTCTCTGGTATCGTGAACCCGTATCCGAGCAGCAGTTCCTCATTCCCCTTGGGCCCATAGTTGTTGTTCACCTCGACGGTGTCTTCATCAACGTCAACCTCGAGCTCGAAACTCCCAGTGCCGACCCTCCACGTCACCTTCGCGCGGGGCTGATGGTTCACCAGATCCACAACCGGCAGCAGCACAGTGGCGGCCTCATCGCGCCACGCAGGGTCAAGCAGCCTATAGGGGAACGCACGCGACGTCACGATGAGATGCCCCCATAGAAACCACCCGAAACTGCTCCAGTTGCCCGTCTCCTGGGTATCGAGCAAAACAGCTGTGCTGAACTGCTGGGGCGTCAGCACACCGGGCGTGCGCACCATGTTGTACAGGTTGGCACTGCGCGCGTGTGCCGCTGGCATCGCGAACCCAGATGCCTCGAGCGCGCTCACCGCGGCGTGCCACTCTTCGAACAACGCCATGAGCCGGTCGCGCGTTGCGCCGTACAGCGTCATGCCGTGCAGCAGTGCATCACGCTCGTCCTGCGTCCATGCCAGCGGTGAGCCGATGTCACGCGGCGTCCGTGGCAGCGTGGCGAAGTATGCGGCCCAGGGTGTCCCCACGGGTGCGTCGTGGTGGTACGCTACAAAGAGTTTCTGCAGAGTGTTCTCGTGCAATGACACAGCTCCAAAGAAGTCAATACAGGTCTGTGGAGTTATTGCAAGTCTCTGCGGGAGCTTGATCGAGACTGTCGGTGCTGGGTCTGCGGTCGTTGTGTTTTTGGACGGGTCGTAGAGCGCCGTGATGCCCTTGGCTTCGGTCTTTTCAAAGCGTATACGCGGGTCAATGACGCACCCGTTCTCGCTCGCCCACTCGAGCAGATCCTGAAGTCCAAGCATATTTGGAATTGTGTACACACAGGCGATCTCTGTCAAAAAGTACGAGCAAACTACCACAAACAGCAAGCTGAATCTCAACTTCAGGTTCAGTGGGAAATTGGAAAAGTTTGGAAGTCCCCATCTTGACGTCACGTGACTGGGATCTCGCTTACAACAGCGCGTTTTATCCATTTTTGGCCGGCCCTCTGTGACACATTGGGTCCAACTCGCTTGCTCTTTTTTTTTTTTTTTTGGTGCCTGTAGGTGATATGATTGGTTTAAAAGTTTGCGAATCGACAGGCGTGAAAGAGCGGTGAGAGCGACCAGCGCGGCCGGCTCAGCCCCAGCGTAGATCCCCGAATCCAGTCTGGGGAAACAGTAAACATTCCACGCACGCTGAGGCTGCGGCAATAAACAAACCAACTCCCCGAGCCCACGGGTCCATCCCGAGCACATTTAATCCACCGACACTTTTTATCAAAAAGTGCCAGATTTCGGAAACGTGCCCGTGCAATCAATACACCCGTGGTCGCGCACCAGCCACACCGGCACGTCATGGCTACGACCGCGACGATGGCGCGCGAGCCCCCAGCCAAGGCCACCGGAGCCAGGTGTTAGCAGTGTGCCCGAGCCGAACGGGGTCAACTGTCGGGCCAATGTGCTCTGATCTGGTGGTTTTGGTACGCTCTGTTGTGCTGCGCGCTGGCGCTGACCCCGGACCGTTTCGCCCCCGCGCCACGCCGCCCCGGCTCCATTTTGGAGCGCGATGAGGTGGTGACTGATTCCTCGGTAGCGAGGCGAACGCGCTCACCTCCAGGGTGAGTGTTAGATCCTACTGCTGGTCTCAAGGGCACCACAGCATGGGAAAATTCGATGAGATTCTAAGGGTTTATTGATTTAATTATAGAACATTAGACGGTAGAAACAGCATTGAGTGCTGGGCTCGTGTCACGATTGAAGAAAAGGCGCAGATCTCTCTCGCGCCTCCCCCCGTCGACCGAGACAGGCAACAACCGCACAAATAAAGGGCAACAACAGAAGCAGATGAAACATAACGGCAACGAGAAAAAAAGGCAATTGGAACTGAAACAAAAGTGAACGGTTTAACGGCAACATGGTCATTTTCTGCTACCCCCCGCGCGCTGTTTCTTCGCTCTCTTGACGCTCTTCTTGAGTCTGTAGTCAACGTCTGCATCAATAACCTCCTCAAACTCGTTTCTGTTTGTCATCTCCTCGTAGGACACCATGTCCTTGTTGAACTTAACCGCACGGTCGTAGTTGTCAGCAAAGTCCATATCGGTAATCGACTTCTCGAGCTCCTGGTCCTGGTCCACAACCCGGCTCGGCACATCACCAGAAGACGCTGGAGTCGCGCTACCTGCGCTCGGTGGCTTGAGAGCGCGCGCGGACGCCGAGCCAGAAGCGCCGGCAGACGCACTCAGAGAAGCAACCTCAGCGTACGAGAGCTTGCGCACCTGGATGTCGATAAACTCGTTATTGTCATCGTCATCGTCGTTAATCAGCTTCATCGCAATAACCTTGTTGCTGTTGCTGAGCACGCGGTTTTCAGATTTCGCTGCTGCATGTGCTGGAGCCAGCGCCAGAGCGTCGTGCAGCTGTGTCACACCCTGAGAGGGCGGGGCGGGTGAACCGGAGGCGTTCCCAAATGGCCATAGTCTAAAGCGCGAAGCCCGACGTGGAGCTTCGGTGATGGTCATATCTGCGGCGATGGCGGGCTCAGCGTGGTCGCCAAGTGTGTTAAAGTCGATGACGGAGGGCAATTCATTGGCGTGGAGTGGGGGTTGGGCAATTGGAGATGACTTAAAGAGGGCAAACATTATTCGTGGCGGAGGTTGTCGAGAATTGCAGGTGCGATATCCCAGAGGAGAGTTTTGTTTGTGTGTTTTTTGTTTGGTGTAGACTGTGTAGACTGGGGAAAGTCGACAACAAAAGGATGGAACAGCAGAAAGGAGGAAAGGACACCGGTGGGTATTCATATAATAAACACACCAACACGCTCCCTCGGGGCCACACCCGATAAGCGGTTCGCTGCAGCACAAACGCGATAAACAACAGTGGCGGTGCTGGAGATGCAGTGTGGCTGGTGCGGTTAGTGGCGGGCGTGGCTGGTGCAGCAACTCTCGGATTGGTTTCAGTAGTGGTGGGTGACCTGGCGACGGGCGTGACGGGCGCACGTACAGGCACAGGCCGGGTGAACTGTCAAATCAGAGCACAAGAGTCGCGACATTGTGGTTCTTGAACTTGCGGTTGGCGCGCTCACTGCTCTTGTACTGCATGCGGTCACCGATGATGGTGAACTCCACTTCTTGTGCCGCCTCCTCTGTGCCCTCGGCGCTCGGGTCCTCCTCGACGGGAACGCGTAGCCGAAACCGTGTGTGTTCCTTTGCAACAATGCGCAGCCCGCCAATCATCTCGCGGTAGCTGTACTCGACCTCTTGGTCCAATCCGCCTTTCCAGCCATCGCGGCGCGGCACCACGAGGATAAAGTTGTACTGGCTCTCCCAGATCACGATCCCCTGTAGACCCACGTTACCACGACATCGACTGTGGCTCACCTCGAGGAATGCGCCGATCAGCTCGGCGGTCGACAGCTTCGATGTAAGGGTGCCGATGTTCCCAGGGCCGGTGCCCGCGCGGAGCTGCAAGAGGTCCGCGGCGTACTTCATCCACAGCGCGTTTATATCCAGGAAATCCTCAAACCGGAGCAGGTCGCCAAACCCTGGCAGCGTAGTCACGTCCTCGGTTGCCGCGTACGTCTCTGGGTTGTTTTTCTTGATCCGCTGCAGTCGCCGCACCAGTTTGTCCTGGTACGCCGTGTTACTCGCGATGAACGCTTTGAATTGGTTCCGGGTCTTGTCACTTGCGAATCTGTTGCTCGTCTTTGGCTTTGCGTGCTGCGCTCCCGCCGACACACCGTGCTTTGTTGTCTTGTGCTCCCCTGGACGCATCAGCGAGTGCAGCAGACCCGGCTTTTTGCTCTTCTTCTGCGCGCCCGCTGTGGGCTTCAGTACCAGAAAATTCTTCTGGTCGCCAGACACCGAGTACCGTCGTTCGAGCAGCTCTATTATCTCATCGTCGTCGTGGAATTTCGCACACCTCGAGAGCAGCATGTGCTCGATCGGGTTCTTCCTGTCCATGGTGCGGGCCGTCAGGTCAGCTCAATTCGACAAGTAGTAAAATAGAATCGGAGGGCAGTGTCACCTGGCCATTGGAATGGGGATGTGAGATATCGATATGAAGATGAGCAGTTTGGCTTTTGGCTGCTGCTGCTGCTGCTTGTAGGGGAATGTAATGAAAACAACGCGAGGGGCACTTGAAAAAAATGAAAAATGAAAAATTGTGATGGGCATCAGGGAAACAAGAGGTGGGAAAGACCGACTCCACAACACAGCAGCTACGTAATGACCACGGGACACTGAGTCCTCTCTCTACTAAGAAGATATGCAATCTTAAGATATTAGCACTCGTAGCTATATACAAATAAAAACAAAAGATCAACGCGCAGACCGAGTTGGTCGCGGTGTCGAGATGTTCGCCCACCTACTATCAAACAACGACCTACGGAAAAAGGAATCGTGGTTAGCGAAAGGGGCAAAAAGGTACTCTCGGCACTTAGAGTGAACCATGCTTCTATGGAGAACTGAGGAAGCGGCCCATTAATATGCCTGGATGAAGGAAGAGAAACACACTGGACATTTTGGCAGTGGGCCCGCGGTTTTCTCTTCGCTGCTTGGGGAGTAATGGGACGGGTAACCCGGTGTGAAATGCATTCTGTATTGATCGTTTCCTGTAGACTATATGCTATAGTTGCACCTCACCACATCACAGCAGCTCAGCGGCAATGGATCCTGCAACCTTCTTCTGGTTCTTCTTGTTCTTCTTGTTGTGCTTCTTCCCACCGCCGTTCGCCGCGTTCCCGGCCTGAACCTTGTGGAACGGAGTCGAATACGTCCCCTTCACGCCCTGCATCCTAAAGAAGTCCCTATCCAGCTCGTCACCCGCACTAACCAGCGCCGCCTGCGCACCCCCGTAGTTTGCCGTGCGTGCGCGCGCATTGGCCCCATCATCAGCAGTACCACCAATATGACCCGAGAAAGTAAGCCGCGAGAGATCCCTCGCGAGATCGATTTCGGTTATGCCACGCTCGCGAGCTGCCTGGAGCAGCTGCTCGCGCCGTGTCTCCGCCAAGTGAGCGATAGTGTACAGCTCGGCGTTGAACTGCATGGCCTCATCCCGCGTCGCGGGCGCGCCATCGTCGTGCGGTGGTGGCTGTACGTACGGCAGCTTCCCTGAAACGTAGTCCTTGAGAACGTAACGCGCAGCACGCGCCTCGTCAGCGGACCCGAACCCTTGGGTCATGTACCCACGCGCGCGCGCATACGCCGTCAGCAGCTCCTGTGACGTTGGAATGCCCGAACCACCCTCGTCTTTGGCCTTGGTTGGGATGGCTATGCCGTACACTGCCTCGAGGAAGAACTTGGGGATGCGCTGTGCCACGAGCTGCGACGGGCCAGTGTACTCACGGAGTTGATCGATGGGGAGAACACCATTACACACGAGCTCACCGTTCGTGTATGCAAAGTTGGGGAATACTAAACCAGGACAGTCACAGAGGATGACGCGGTCTGAGAGGAGAATCGTTTGGAAATGCTTGGTTTTGCCCGGTGTCGACGACACGGAGACTTTCTTTGCGCCCACGAGCGCGTTGATTGTGGACGACTTACCCACATTTGGGTATCCAACAAGTCCGATCTGCAGTCTTTGAGGTTGTCCTGGAGGAGGCTCAGTCAGTGGCTCCGGCGCCTCGCGCAGGAAAAGCTCCTCGAGCTCATCCACAGTGAGGATCCGTGTCAGCTCATTGATCTCATCTTTGGACTCATCAACCTGGGGCAGTTTCCGCGCCAGCTCGGCGGCGTTTCCTTGCTCATTCTCTTCCTGTGCGGCCAAAAGCTCGTTGGCGTCAGCCGCACTGAAAAATGCATATTTGATATCGTTGGCTTTGAAGTAGTTCGCCCACGCCAGCCGCTGTTTCACTGTGAGCATGTCTGCTTTGTTCACCATGAGCAGGTTCTTCTTGCGGCTGTCCAGCTCTTTAACGTACTTTCCCAGATCTCTCGATCTGAACAGCAGTGGGTTCCGCGCATCCACAATCTGCACAACCAGATCCGAGCGTTCGGACACCCGCCACAGCTGCTTCCACACCTGCAGATTCCTCTCAAATGGCGTCAGCAAAAGATCGTTATTCTCTTGCAGCATCGCCAGCTCGCGCCTCCACTCCAAGAAAGCCTCATTCTCCATCTTCTCTAGCTGTGTCCTCGTTGTGTTCTCATCCCACTTGGGTCTCCGAGGAACAATCAGCTCCTGCTCGTGTTCCTTCTGCAAACTATACTTGCGCTTCTCCTCATCGCTCGTGAGCAGGTATGGGTTCTTCGTCGAGCTGCTGTCCACCTTGATGATACGCACGCTCGAGCCGCGCTCAGCGGTGAAATCTGTGTCTGCAAGCTCGGCCGTGTTCAGAAACTCGTCAAGAGCGTTTTCCTGCGTCACCGAACGCAGCTTGACCCACCCGTCTTCGTGCTTGTCCGTCGTGAAACGCATCTCGCCGTCTGGTAGGTACTCTACCCTATTTTCAAGCGACCGCACGTTCTGGATCGAGCGGCCCAACCCGATCGTGTTCTTGTTCTTGTGCTGGGTGGGCTTGGGGCCCTTGGGCGGCTTCCACTTCACAAGCGGCGTCTTCTGAGGTGGCATTGTCTGTGCTAGTATGTAATATGAATGAGGAGTAGTCGAGTCACTGCTCTTTCTCGCCAAATACTCTCTCCTTTGCCTTATATCCTCTCTCTCATGTCTCACTAATACAGAGAGAGATGAGCAGAGGCAAGAAAAAAAAAAGTTCAGCACCGGGTAACTCTGTGGTGGCTCGTGCTACGTAATCGTGGCTGGGGTCTTCTGCGGTGGCGGTGCTGTGTCGAAGCGCGGAATTTCGGCCGATGCGACATTGGCGCCAGGTACATTGGATCTAGATCTGAACATCGTTTTTTTCAAACACCCGGCCAACGGCAAAGAGCAAACAGCACCCCATTCCTCCCCGTGATTCCACTAGCACACTCGCTCAAAAGCTCTCAGACGCCCATTCAGCAGCTCGTCCCGCGTCTCGTTGATCCCTCACCCGCTTTTTTCATACCCTCGAATCATTTTCCCAGCATACCCGTTGTGCAGTCTCGCGTTTCCGTTGACGAGTGCCTAACTCCTCTTTTCTCTCTTCATGTCTGACATCCACAGATCACAGTCCATCTCCACCGTACAGAGCTCACAAATCGACGGCTCGTCTTCACATTTCACAGATGCACTGTCGCATTTCCAGACGGCCTCAACGGCCCGGTCCGCTGAGAGTGATGGTGACAACGACAACGACCACAACGACAACGACGTCGGCAACGACTCGACAGCCGTCGGCACTGAACTGTCGCCGCAGCCAACGATAACCGAGCAGCCAGCCGCGGAACAGCTGAGCACACACACTTCACAGCCCACAATCTCGAAGCTGCCGACGTACGAGGAGCTCAAGCGCAGGGCGCAGGATGAGAGCAAAACGATGGAACAGACAGAGCGCGAGGAGGAACAGCGCGCATACGTGGCTAAGAATGGGCCCGCAATGGCACAGGAGTCGGAGTGCCACGAGTACTGGTGCAGTTACTGCAACTGTGGGATGTGCTGCGAGGACTGCTGTGCTAACTTTTCATCATTTGACGCGTTCTTCGGAGTATGTTTCAGCTGCTTCTGTGGTGCTCTCACCAGTGTTGGAATTGCTTGTGTTTGAGATACATAAGCTCGTATATTTATATTTCCACATCTACTCTTTCGAATTGCTAGGAAAAAAAGTCATCGTGTATGTAGATTAAGGGTTCTTTCTTATCTTTCCCTTTGTTGTTGTATCGTGTTTCCGGAAAACAGAAGCGCCGTGCTCGATGCGATGATCTAAGGGACTGGAGTAAGCACAACACCACAACCACAAATGAAAAAAAAAAAAAAAAAAAATCTCTGTCAAACTGTATTTGAACAAACAATGAACAGATCTAGTATCCTTGGTCAATTAAACACTGGCCAACCGTCTCGCCGAAAAAGTCTTTCACCACGTCGTGCTCATAGTTTGAGAGCTGGCTTAGCCGCTGAACAAGATCATAGTTTATCTTGTCACTCACCACGCTGTCCTTGGCATAGGATGGGTGGTTCAGCACAAACTCTCTGATGTACCTTGCCGTGGTTCTAATCTTACCAGACGACCGGTATGAGACAAACTTGAGGTATGCGTTGATCTTGGAAATGTCCTCGCGCGACTCAGACGCAAACTTCCTGTCGACAAAAGCTCTCACAAAAGGAATGAGCCCAATAAACCCGTCAGTACCATTGAAGATCTGGTTGAGCGTGAGCTGTGCCACGCGCGGCTCGCCCTTGCCTTCAAACACATTGGTGCGTATGAAGAACTTGTCCTTAATCGCAGAATCCCGTTGGTGAGCCGTCAGCATGTTCTCGTCAATCAGCGACATGGGAAGGTAAAAGTTTGGCCGTGTTTCCAAAATGGCACTCGAGAGCAGGATCGAGAAATTTGCAAATGCCGCGTTCTCAAAGTCGGTCACGGAGATCTCCATCGGTCTGAGCTCCACGCGCCAGCCTGGAGTGTTTTTGTTGTCGGGTGTCGCCATCTGTGTTGGTGGCTTGAACCGCAACGTCTGCCAGTTGGTCGATTGGATGTTCTCAAAATGATCGTTCTCAGTATCGTTGTCCTGGTTCACCCTCTCGTTGAAGATGACAATTGGGTCTCTGATAAACAAATGTGCAAAATGGTTTGCCAGCACGTCGTCAAATCCCTCAACCTTCAACTGCGCAAACACCTTCTCGTTGATGGGCGACGCGAGGTCGTTGAACGACTTCTGGAAATAATTGAATGCGCCGCTCTCGTCGATGTCGCCAAGGTACTGGTCGATCGAGTCGTACCTCGACTTGGGCACTATCCTGAGCCCTATGTCCTCTTTGGCATTTCCGCGCTCGTTGTGACCCGGAAGGGCAACCACGCCGCGCTCGTACGGTGTTCTGTCGTCAACGGCTCCGGCAATGACATTCCATCTAACATCTTGGTCTGCCAAAAAGCCCCGAAAAACGGGCGCAGCCGCAGTGAGCGACAACAACAGCGGAGCAATGTTCGCAAGAGAATCGTATAGGTACCGCGCTGTGTTCACGTCTGGCGCCTGCATAGTCACCTGCAGACACGATGAACCCATGCCGAACCCCATCGAATCCATGTATATGTGGCCCGGAAGGGCAGCTCCGATATGCGCCTCTGGGTCTGACTCGGGGAACAGATTGCGGTGCGGGATAGTGGGGTCTGCCTCGTCGACACCCCGCGTGCGCTCATCCAGGTACAGCGGCACGTTGATGGCAACTTTAGCACCGCGACGCCGCCTGATGTTCGCCGTCAGCGTTGGGAATCGCACGTGACGGTTGATGATCTCGTCGGGCAAGAAGAGAGATTTGGAAGCAGGTCCGTTCACCTTTGCCTCGGGAAATGTGAAGCTGCCGACGCCCATGCGTGGGTACGTTGTGAGCGTGAGAGGCACAACTGCTGGATCGCGAACCTCCGTCTTTGCAACGCGGCGCCGTGCTGCCATGTTGTGCTCCACGTACAGATAGTCGGCGAGTCGCGACCCATCGTATGGCTCCAGCGGCGTTGCCTCGATCATGTACCTGCCGTACTCTGGGTGGAACAGCACGCCGTTGTCGCGGCATTTCTGGAACGACGAGCCATCCTCGCCGAGTCGCTGCAGCATGTCATCCTCGTCAATTGCGAGCCGTGCCGTGTGGCTCGTCTCATCCACCTTCACCAGCATGTACTCAATCTCGTCACCCCACAAGAACTTGTCTCCCGCACGCGCTTTAGCCGCACGAAACATCTTCACCAGCTGAATGATGCCATTGTCTCGGACATGCTCGCAATACTCACGAGACTCCATCCAGTGGAAGGGAGTGCCCAGTGATCTGGAAAACAGAGGTTAGTACGGCTTGAAGGTGGGATCTTGTAACGTGAGAGAGAGATCATCAGACAACACCAAGAAAAAAAAACTTACAGTAAGCCCATTGTGAATGAAAAACTTTGACGTTCAAACAGGTAGCAGCAAGCAAAGGCCCCAAGGTCCAGAGAATATCCTTCAAGTGTATCTCGAATTCACCGAGGACTCAAAATAGAGACAAAGGCAAAACCGGCAAGCACGTCAGACGGGTGTTCGCTCAAGTACGTGATCGGGTGAGGCTCCAACAGTAGACCGGGAGAAGCCGCAGTGCAAATGTGATTTCCTTCGAGGTGCAGCGGTGGAGAAAGAAGAGCACCAAGACACCAGAGGTGGCGTCGGCAAGGATGTTAGCAGGCGACAGGAGGTCGAGAGAGAACACAGACAGCAGTCTGCAGAGAGGTCTCGCGAGGGGCTTTCTTCACTATGGCCCTCTTAAGTGGTTTGCATTTGCAAACACCCACTGGCAAATTATCTCCGTCTACGATATATTAGTAATAAAAGCGGTTGGCGCACGCCTCGCGCACTACCGTTTCTGATTTTTTGGGGCAGTTATCATTATTCAGTTCGGGTGATTTCGAGCGGCTTATGCTACATTCGTGCACTTTCGAGTAGTGCGTCATATATTCCGGGCCCCGCGTGCTTCCTTGCGAGAGGGTGGTCAGGTCGCGGTCCTCTACAGTCGACCTCGAGATGCAATGCACCTCCGACCCGCTGAGGCTCAATGCCGACCGCACCGCTACACTGTCCTCCCCACAGCACAAGAAAGAACTTTCAAGGGTCGTTACTCCCTAAAACACAATCCATCCAACGGTCAGCTAAACGACAGCAACGTAAACAACGACCTCCTCTCACGACAACGGCGCTCGCGAACGAAAACGGTAACGGGGTCCCACCTCCATCACGTGCAATTGCAAATTCCCCGATGTGGCAATTCTAACGATCGGGACACAGCAGAATCGGTACGATTTAGCCGGCGACCAAAACCCGCTCGCGGAGCCATGCGAAGCCCGTCTTTTTGACGTGCCTGGGTATTTGAGCTTGCTCTTCTTCTCAGGGCTTTGACTGCGCTTCGGCGTACTCGATCGCTGCGGTCGAACTCCACGGCTTGTCAGCTGGCGTGTACCTCTCAAGCGGGATGTTGTAGGGCAGACGAATCGGCACCGCCGTGGATGCATGCCGGTCTTCCGTGGATGCTAAAGTGTCGCGTCCGAGCGTCGGCACGAGCTTGCGTCCCTCGAACAGCCCCGGATGTAGCAGCACGCCGGCCTCGTATGACTTGATCTCGTAGCGGTGCGGTGCGCGGCCCCATGAAGCCACCGTTCCACTGCCCTTGAGCGGTGCGCCCCATGCCGCCTTCGACAGGTTGGCACTCGTGAGCAGAAACCAGTCGAGCGTTGCAAAGTCGTCCTGGGTCGCGAGGTACGTCTTGACATGCGGTGGGAGCCTGTTCCTGCCTGCTTGGTCTGGAGTGCCGGGGCGGGCTGCTGAGGGCGCCCAACGGTGCAGGTACGGCCGTATAACGTTGTAGTGGTCCATCGGTGAGCTATGGCCCTTTGTGCGGTAGTCGAAAAACAGAGAGTTCCCCGACACTTCTCTGAAGATGGACGTCAGCACTTCTTTGTCCGTTGGGAACACGATTATTGGCTCGAATCGGTCAGTGCGTGCAGCAGTCTGCACCGACTCTGCTCCCGAGGCAAGCGGGAACCGAGATCCATTCATGAGAGGGCATAGCAGGTGTGTGAAGATGTTGGACGCCTTGAAGTCGAGCGCCTGTGCGATGGCAGACATCTGTGCCACGAACTTCGTGGTCCTGCTGTGATCGGGAGTCAGTCCGTGCCGTTGCAGCTGCTGATGGAGCTTCCCATAGCCGTAGAGCTCGGCGTCAGCGTCTGTCTTCGTTGGATCAAAGGAGTATTGTCCGGGCGTAGACGATACAAACTCAGCCTGCACTGGCGAGAAGTCGTATCGCGACATATCGTTCGCGAGTGCGTTCAACTGGGGGATTTTGTACTTTCTTAGGTAGCCGATGAAGTCTTTTTTGAAGGCTGGCTGATCAGCACTTGAGCCACTGTTCGACAGGCAAAGCCGCGGGCTCAGCCAGCACATCTGAGTATTGACTCCAAAATCGTGGATCAGCATATTCGCCGTGTGAACCACAATCTGGACGGTGCCGTCCTTGAAGAAGTTCACCATCATCTTAGTGTGGTGCGATCCAAACCGCGGCACAACAACGTTGAGGTGGGTCAGCTTGTACGAAAGTTTCAGGTGCTCGGGCATTCTCAAGTAATTTCCACCGCTGTTTATAACGAAGATTTCTGTCTCAAATGGATCTGAGGTGATGTGTGGGAGGAGAAACACCAAGTCGATCATAAAATTGAACTGGTACGTTCTCGTGAGCGACGGAGATGATACGAGATCCTCCAGCGTCACACAATCTCTATTAGCTTTCTTATCAATATTGTCGTACTCAGGACAGTACAGAAGTCTCACGGGTGATCTGTTTGTAACATCCTCCTTTGGCTGCGGCACCGCAGGGACGTTTTCAGCTTCGGTGATTTCTTCTTCATCGGAACTCAACAGGTCAATCACCTCTGCGGTTGGGGTTGGCGTCACAACCTCAACAGTGGCTCTCTTGCGAGATGGTCTCTCGCTCACTTCCACGTCATCCTCACCCAGGGAATCATCATCGCCAATCTCTACCGTCAGAGGCCTCTTGAGGTGGGAACGACTCGCTTCAGCCGCCGGCTCTTTCTTGACTGTCTCGCCTGGGGCGTCCGCCCTGGAAACCTCGTTCTGCTTCCTCGCCCAATGGGCAGCAGCTGCTTCGGCGGCTTTGGATCGCTTCCCGTGCTCCATAGATCAAATACGGACCCGTGCGCTCTCGCTGACGCACAGTTGATGAGCACAAGGCAATGTAAACAGACGTCGATGAGGTAGCTCATCGCATGGGGCCCGATCGACGCGCAAAGAACTGGCTGCCGGGCCCAGCTATATCCAGCAACGACACTCTTTACGACAACTACTCTTAGCTCTTGACTGTTTCACGCAAGGATTGAGTTATTATTGATATATAATAGTAATGGATTATATGCAGAACCAATATATCCAAACCGCAGCCTAGCGTGCTTACGATTTGCAGACCCAGACATGTCTAGTTAAAGACACGCTCCCGAACCGCTTAGTACAATCTGAAAGAAGGACCCATGGATGACTTAATCACCAGGGATCCAACGTTCTGCCAGTTCTTCTTAAGCAAAGAAACCAAAAAGTTGGCAGACATCATGATCTGGTTGGTCAGAATGTCTTCGTCCATCTCAACGTTGCCAACGGCAACGGCAAGACAAAGAACCTTCTTAAGCTGGAACTTGATGGTGGACTTCACATCGGTAACCTTGGAGTAAAGGTCATCGTTGTGGGAAACTGGGGTTGGGAACTTACCAGCCTTGGAAAGCTGGGGACCCAAGAGACGAGGAACCTGCTTGATGAGCACATCGGAGGCAATGAAGGCGTTGTACTTCTTGGCCAACTTCTTGATGAGCTTCTTGTTCTTGTTGAGCTTCTTCAAGTCATCAACAGACATGGCGTCAATACCGAGCGACTTGGAACGGTCAACGTCAAAGGCGTCACCAAAGATGCAGATGGTCATGTTTGGTCTTGGAACCTGAGGCAGCTTAAGCGAACCAGAGAAACGCTTGTCTCTCTGTGGGTCGTAGTTCTTGAGGCCAACCTGCAGCTCAACGGTCTCCAAAAAGTTTCTCTTCTTGGTCTCGTTAGAGTGCGTGAGCAGCTTCTGCACGTTCTCGCGAACACCGGATGTAGTGATCTTGGACATTGTTGAGTTTAATTCGTCTCCCTAGCAAGTGAAGTTAGGTGTACCTAGATGGTTGATTCGACGCGGATACTTTTCAACAACAATGTGAGTGAGTGCATAGGAGGGAGGTCTAAGATGTCTCGCTCCAGGGCACTAGGTGAAAATTCAGTAGAAAAATATGTGGCACGTGACTCTCAGGGCTAGAGCCCTGTTGATTACGTACGCACATGTTCACTAACCATAATGGTGCACAGGTTTCTGTTGTGCACGACTTTGGAGCTGATATCAGCGCGAGCCTGTAACAGGCCCTCTTGTAAGATCAAGATACGAGCATGGCGAGGCCAGTCCCTGCTCTTGAACGGATTATGATTTATACGATACCGCTGCTGGCGTCCATACGAATGGGTGGGCCCGGTGTCCTTGGTCTCCGCGGTGTCCGTCCCCTACTGGCGAGACTCTACTCCTCCAGTAACTCAAAGTCGGGGTCTTCAAAGCGGTGGCTCGAGCGCGCCTCGCGAGACGTGTACACCCGCGAAGCGCGCTTGAACAACATGAAGTCGCGCGCGGCGTTCAAACTGCTGCAGCTAGACGCGAAGTTCAAGCTTTTCCGGCCAGGACAGAACGTGGTTGACCTTGGGTTTGCGCCTGGTGCGTGGTCACTCGTTGCGATTGAGAAGACGCATGGGGGAACAGTGCTTGGCGTGGACATCCTGCCGTGTCAGCCGCCCGTTGGTATGTCCGCAATGCAGGCTAACATCCTGAGCCGACGCACGCACGAGAATATCAGGCACTTCTTCCTCGAGGAGCGCGCACCGAACGGGGTCAAGTCCATCGTTGTGGAGGACGCGGCGGGGCGCGAGATTGTCGTCGATGCCAATTCGTACTTGGAGTCTGAGATGGAGCAGACGGCACGTGAGAAGGCGGCCACCGCGGGAGAGGATTCCTCGGAAGCTACGCCTGTGGACATTGTTCTAAGCGACATGTGTGCACCTTTTCTTCAAATTTCCGGATATGGCAATGCAACTACTAACATGCCGTACATTAGGATGGCTAATACCACAGGATTGGCCTTCAAAGATCACTTGATGAGTATGGTGAGTATGCTGTAATGATGGTTGCGTCATTTTGTTTTTGAGGAGTGGCATACTAACTTTATCCAGGACCTGTGTGATGCAGCTTTAATTCTTGCTATCGACTTGCTGAAGCCGAAAGGGACTTTTGTGTGCAAGTTCTTCACAGGCGAGGAGGATAATCTCCTTGAGGATCGTCTCAAAAGGGTCTTTGATAAGGTTCACAGATACAAACCCGATGCGACTCGAAGCGAATCGAAAGAATGCTATTTCGTTTGTCTGGACAAAAAGAAACAGGTTGACAAACGCAAGGTGTTCACTGGGACGGGGTAATAATAAACTACATGTAAATAAATTGACGACGTTACGAGTAATAGAAATGATAGCAGTTTTTCGTTCTTTATTAACAGCTCGATATAAAGCGTCCGTGTTGTTGAGCACGGGCCAAAGAAATAAAAAGGTGTTCTTTTATTAGAAGAGATTCGGCACCCTATTGGAAGGTCATTATAGTCCTTTATGCTTACTCCTCTTCTTCTTCTTCTTCTTCTTCTTCTTCAGCCTCCTCCTCCTCCTCCTCCTCCTGCACTTCTTCGTCGGCAGCCTCAGCCGGCTTCCCTTCTGCCGCAGCCTCAGAGTCGCCGCCGTTGATATCGATCAAATTTCCCGTGATCTGAGGGAAAGAAGCCCCCTCCGATTCGGGTGAGCATAGCCTCTCGCTGAGATTTGTGCTTCCCGCCGTTGCAAGGGACTCTTTCCACAGCTTGACGCTCTCCGAAACCACACTCTTGTCTCCAGTGTAAGTGAGAGCGAGCATAGACGCCTCCGTCAAGCGATCGCTTGTCTGTAATAGCTTGATACAGCCAGTCACATCGTCTGCCGCCCAAAGTGCACTGAATGCAACGTTGTACTTGCCCACGGCTGCAGCAGATTCCGCAAGAGCCTTGAGACCATCCGTCTCGTTTAAAGAGGTGTACAGTAAGAGGAGCGACTCCAGGTCGTGCGCCTTCTCGAACGACTCGATTGCAAGCTTCAAGTTCCAGTTGGTGAGGGCAGTGTCGCCCAGCTGCTTCCATTTGTGCTCAGTACCAGAAACAGAAGCAATCTCGTAAGCTTTTGGAAGATCCAGTGTTTCGATTGCAAGCTCAAACTTTTGTTCATTATCGTTGGTAATCTCCAAAGCCATCTCTTTGTATCCCTGCTTCTCCAAGAACCTGGCGACCTTGGTCTTCTCGGATTCACCGATCGTTGAAAGAAGTTCTGCAGCGTGTTCCATGTCACCTCTAAGGACAACGGTCTGGTACTCCAGGACGGACAAAGAAAGATGGTATGACACAACGTTCAGGTCCTTGTCTGCAACGTATACCTTGTTGTCTCTCGGAAGGTAGCCCAACAGATACATGCTCTTGTCAAAGTGAGCAATGCTATTTATGGCGCCTCCAACGAGATAGTTCAACCTGTTTGCTGAAGAAGTGTAGATGAAAACGTCACCAGCCCATTTTCCACTGGTGATGGTGTCATTAACGTCATACAGCACCTCAAATGCCTCTTCACATCCCTCCTCTGGATCAATCGTCCCATCCTCAAGACTAGCAGTGAAAACTCCCTTTTCGAACCTCAGCGCGTAAGCAGACTCTGCGGAAATGATCAGCACAAGCTCACCAGAGTCGGACCACACGACATCTTGGGCCTCGACGTCAACTCTTCTAACCAAAGAGCCGGTTTCCCAGTCATAGAAAGAGACGAACCCATCTGACTTCACAGAAAGCAAAGCACCACCAAAGATTTTGTCTGCGGAGTAAACAAGGTCAACACCTCCCGATGTTTTCTCTTTGAAGTTCTTGTAAATCTTCACGCTGCTTGTAGATTCTCTGACGGCAAATAAGTTGGAGTCCTGAGCCCAGACAAAGTCCAGCGCACTGCCATACGACTTGTTCCGCCACGCCAGGGCCGTGTAGATGATATATTCACCATCACCTGTGACCGTAACAAATCTGCCGTTTGGAGAGTGGCTGAGAGAGGTGGGAAAGATCTCGACCGAGCCGAGCTCCTTTTGTGCTAGTGGCAGCACCTCTCCATCCTCAGCCTGAGCGTCCGACGCCTTGATGACAGATGTGTAGATATCAGTGTGCTTTGCCCAGATTACCTTGCCCATTGGGTCCATGGACAATGATGGTTTGTCATCACCAAGCTGGATAACCACGTGTCCCGAATCAAAGCCAGCAGCAATTAGGTTGCTGCCCTTCCTCGTCGCAACACACCAAGCCCTTTCCATTGCGTAGTTCAGAGACTTCTCCAACTTGTAGGTGTTGGAATTCCAGATCTTGATGGAGGCATCCTCGGAACCCGAAATGATCAGCGGCAGTTCGGGGTGGAATACAGCGAACGAAACGTTGGATAAGTGTCCCTCCAGTGTTGCAACGCACGACTTGGTCTGGTAATCCCATATTTTGATCGTTCTGTCATCAGAGGCCGTGATCAGATACGGTTTGTCGCTCTGTGGGTAATACTCAACATAGTTGACTCCCTTGTTTTCATGAGCCATGAGAGTAAAATTTGGAACCTGCGACCCAAGGGACCAGATCTTGACGGTTCTGTCAAGACAGGCCGAAGCAAAGGTGTTGAGATCCTTCGGGTTGAAAGCCAGGGACATCACGTAGTGCTGGTGCCCTTCAAATACTTGCTCAAGTTTCCAGTTGTTCTCCCAGTTCCAAAGTTTGATTGACATGTCGTCACTCGAAGTGAGAACGTACGGCCTGGTTGGGTGCACCGCAATGGATCTTATGTAGTCGGGGTGGGCCTCGAACTGGCCCACTTTCTCGCCGGTGTTATAATTGTACACTCTGACCTGGAAATCATCCGAGCCCACGATGATCCAGTTCTTCCTGGCGATGAACTTACCAGCTCTCACAGGTACATTCGTCACGTCTATGGTTTTCACCTTGGTGCCCGAGTCGTAAGACCAGATTTCGATCTTGCCACTGTACAGGGTGGTCAGCACCCATGGCTCAGTCGGATGAAAATCGATCCCCTTGACACGGTCTGAGCGTGTGCTGAAATGTTTCTGTGTTGTTGCAGCTGTTAGTGACACGTCCAATGGTTGGATTTCCAAGGAGAGCCCGAGCGCGCGTCCACGCTCAAGTTCAAAGAGGCAAGCAGCGCCAATTCGCTGGAAAATAAAGCAATTTAATACATACCTTGACGTCTAGTCTCATACTTGTGGGAAAGAAACTGTGGGTGGATTGCGCACACAACTGCCCTGTCAATGTGTTTTGTTGTCCAATGTTGATCTCCCTCTGAGATCGCTCAGTTCGAGTGCTGTCCTTTACGCTGTCGTGCGCACCCCAAGACAGAAGAGTCGTGGACCACTCACGAATCTGATCCGTCCAATTTCAATACGTTGATCAGGTCTCCCCTGGCCGTATCGTGCCCTTCTTCTGTTAAGTCGTCTCCGCCAATATATTGAATCATGTGGATTTTTAACTGGTGTATGTATTGACTGAACTTGCGTTCACGCTTTACCGGCGATCCGGGTGCCCGTCTTTTTTTGTAAATCTTGCGTGCGCTCCGGCGTGCTGGCCCCATCTGCTTGTTATTTGATTGCCGCCAGATCAGCCCTTGACTTGGATACTAACTGGCATCAAAATAGTTCAGGATATCCTCGCGTCTCTTGGTCTATGGAACAAGCACGCCAAGCTTCTCTTTCTTGGTCTAGACAATGCTGGTAAGACCACCTTGCTTCACATGCTGAAGAACGACAGGCTGGCTACCCTTCAGCCAACACTGCACCCAACCTCCGAAGAGCTCGCGATCGGCTCTGTCAAGTTCACAACGTTCGACCTGGGTGGTCACCAACAGGCCAGAAGATTGTGGAAGGATTATTTCCCAGAGGTGGACGGTATTGTTTTCCTGGTTGATGCTGCTGACTCTGAAAGGTTTGAGGAGTCAAAGGCTGAGCTTGACAACTTGTTTGCTATTGAGGAACTTGCGAAGGTGCCATTCTTGGTCCTTGGAAACAAGATTGACTCGCCAAAGGCTGTTTCGGAGAACGAGCTGAGACATTTCCTCAGCTTGTACTCTACAACTGGTAAGGGCAAGGTTGCTCTGGAGAACACTAGACCTATCGAGCTCTTCATGTGTTCGGTTGTGATGAGACAGGGTTACGGAGAGGGGTTCAGATGGCTCTCACAGTACATTTGAATGGGGTTCTATTGTTTGCGCGAGAGCTCCTATTCCATTTCTTGTGTTGAATATACACGCAGATTCACGGATGGCCGTCATTAGGACCCTTTTGTCTTCTGTAACTTTTAATCTAATCTCTTATGACTGGAGGATGTAATGGTGTGTATCTATGCAATTGATTCGGCGTATATGCTTTTTTATGTTCTCTGCTTCTTGCCCCCAAATGCGCTAGAAGTGCCCTCGCTTGACTGCAAAGATCTCTTCTTGCCCTGCTTGGAAAAATAGTCCTTCTTGCGTTCTCTTTCCTTATCCTTCTTGATCTCCTCTTCTTTGGCGAGTTTCTTGAACCTATCCTTGTTCTTCTCCTGCTTCTTCTTGCTCTTCTTCTCAGCCCGGGCGTTCTTGATCGTTGCCACGGTCTGCATGAGCGAACGAGCCTTCTTTTCATCCCCGTTCAGAATAACGGCTCTCTTCTGCATGTACGTGGTCTTCTTCTGTGGTTTCATTGTGGAGATCTGTGACTTGAAAGGCAATTGTGCCTTGAGGGTCTTGGGCACGCGCAATGGGTTGAAGCGACGCTCCTGTCTCTCAATCTTGCCATACGCGCTGTCTGGGTTCGACGGCGTAGCCACATTCGCCTCCGCACGGATCTGGCCCGTGAGCCTCATTCCCTGCCACTCAGTTTTGTCCCTGAGCAGCAGCGACGTTACTGGGTTGTAGAACTTGCGCACCTGCACCGGGTACCACGTCCTCAGGAACACGATGTCCGACATAAGGATCTTGTCTTCAAAAGTTGCCCTGTAGTGGCCCTCGGGTTTGGACAACGCCCGCTTGATCTCACCCCTGATTCCTGAGACAGTTTTTATGGATGCGCCTTCAAACTTGGCCACCTCGAGTGCAGTCGAGAACATGTCTTTGATGAACGCGGTGTTCCTGAACACCTTGTAAGGATGGCCCACGAGTTTCAGCTTTTTGACGATTTCCACGTTGGCGTTTAAGTCCTCGACGATACCGGTTGCTGCTATGCGAAAGTTGTTGGTAGTTTGGCTGCTAGCCAATACTTGAACACCACAAAACGTAGTGTTCGGCGCCACAAGGGGGCCGTAGAATGTGGCAAAGCAGTAAGCGTGCTCTGGGGTGTACTTCAGCATTCTGTTTCTGGTACGCGAATCAGAGGTGGTGTAGATGGGTAAAGTCTGGAAGCGTCTCCATCCCAGTGACAAAACAAGGGGATCGTTAGACTTGAGGATCTTCTTGTGCCATCTGTGTCTTCTGATTCTAACATTGAGAAAGCCAAACCTCTCTTCCGTCTGGAGTAGTCCTCCAATGACAACTGGAAAGGTTGGATCAAAATTCTCGATAAACTCCATTGGGAGCTGATCAAAAGTGAGTCTGACGTATGATCCTGCCTTGTAGCCTTCAATCTTGGCTCTGGTGACCTCGTCCATAGCTCCAAGCTCGGCCTTGTTGATTTCAAGTTGCTTGGCCATCTTGGCCTTTTGCAGCTCATACCACGTGTCCTGCTCGTTTTCTGGGTCTTCAGTGCCGAATTCGCCGCCCTCCTCGTCTTCGAACTGCTGTTTCAGTTTCTCCTTCTTCTTCGCATTCAGCGCACGTTGCTCTTCAACGGAGAGACTTGGGTCGATTTCATCCTCCTCGTCGGCCATCTCGTCGGCCTCAGCTTCAGCATCAAAATCGGCAAAGTCGTCTCCGCTTCCATCATCGCCGTCCTCGGACTCAGAGGCACTATCAGCTTCATCAACGCTAATGCCATTAACAACCTCGTCGGTCTCGCTTCCTGCTTCTTCGAGATCTTCGAAGTCGCCGTATACTTCCTCATCATCATCGCCATTCTCGGCACCGCTGTTCCTCTGGGCCAGCCTTTGCTTGGGGGAGACAAAAAATCTAGCCTTCAAGGTAGCCATAGCGTCACCCTGGTCCCATTTTACTTTCAGGTCATCAAGGGGGCCAAAATCTTGCTTGAACACGTCAAGGTCCTTTGATTCAGATGCCTTGCTCTTGGTCTGAAAGAAGTTCTCCTCATCGTCTTCAATATCCTCCTCAGAGTCGCTGGTGTTGGCCATCTCCTCTTCTTCCTTGCGCCATCTTTTAACCACATCGGCGGGATCGAGGTTGTTCAGGTAGATGAGTTTGTTGATATTCCACGTGCGATTGAAACCAGACTTCAATTTTGCTCCCACCTTCTGCCACTCGGATCTGTTGTCGTCTTCATCGATCCCAATATCAGAGTCGGACGCAAATTCAAGCTCTTCTTTACCCTCAAGGTAGCCGTCGTCAAAGTCAAAGTCGATCATGTCACGAGGGTGCTCGTCTGTGTCATCTGCATCGTAGTTGTCCTCTTCATCATCGTCAGAAAAATGCTCATTCTCGTCAGCCTCTGTAATTGACTTCCCGTACAGCTTGGCATGTCTCATGTTCTTTCTACCTGTGTTGTGTTTCTCCTCCTGCGCTTCTTCCTCGTCTTCATCTTCTTCGGGTTCAGAATCAGGAGAACCTCTGCGAATGGCTTCCGAGCCGCTGAACAGCTGCAAACCTGGACCTGCTGCCATATTCTCCTCCATAGTCCTACCAGCAGCCTGTAAATCAGTAACCATTTTCTCACCAGGTCCCTTCTCCTCGCCCGTGTTGAACGACTCCTCCTTGCCTGTGTCGATATACACCGCGTCCTTGTCGATGAGAACTCCATGTACGTCAGACATAGGCGCATAGATGATCTTCATCTTGTCCTCAAGACGTTTCCTCCGGCGCGGGCGTGGCGCCGCGATCGCGTCTCCGTTTTCAGCAGCTATCTGTGCGTTCTCACGTTCAATTTCCTCGAGTTTCTGCTCAAAAAAGGGAGTAGGGCAAGGATCCGGCAGCTTTTCAACAGATGAAACGGTAACGTCTCCCATTCCTGCGACGTGCACGCGCGCGTTGGCCTGCGGAAGAGCTGTCCCATGCAGGTATCCGTAAACCGCTATTTTCCTGTCCACCTTGTGGTTCTGTTCGATGAGGGCCGGATGCGTCAGGTCAACCACTCTGTCTGCTAGCAGATACGGATGCTCGTTTCTCCACTTGAGGGGTCTGAACTTCATCACTGAGATGAAACGAGACAGGTTGAGGATTTCTCTGTCCGGATACCGGCCGTTGACCACACCTGAGAGGTAGAACAGCTTGGCTCCCTGGTACACCTCTGTCCAGAATCTCTGCTTGAGTCTCTTTTTGGAAGCTCTTAGAGTGGCCTGAGACTTGAAAAGGTCCAAGTGCGTGCTCACGCCGAGAACACGGGGCATTCCGTGGTGCTGTGCGATGTTCAAAAACTCCATCGTCTCCATCTCCAAACCAAAGTTACCGTCAATCAGTAGAAGCACCAGGTCCGCGATCTTAGCTATGTCGATCATGGAGTTCAGGTCGTTCGCCACCTCTATGAATGTCAGTCTCCTCCGCTTACCGCTTACCACAGTTATCGGACCTTTGATGTCATTGATTGTTGTCTTGGTTAACCGTCTGATCAGCGACCTGATGAGTGTAGATTTTCCTGTCCCTGGAGGCCCCACCACAGCAACGATGATTGGAGGCGGATCGTCATCAGGGGTTCTGTCCACCATAGGCACATGTAGCTTCCTCTCGTTCATCTCCGATGTACGCTTCGCCATTCTCTCGAGCTTACGCGGCGCCGCCACGGCAAACGCTTTTGCATTGTGGCCCTGCGAATGGAGCTTCTTCTTTGCAGTCGTCTTCTGCGACGCACCCCTGTGGGACTTGTTAGTCTGCTTAGTATCCATATTTACAATGTGGAAACAACAGAAAAACAACACCTTTCAGAGGTTAACCTGGATCCCTCATAGTACTTATTCTGGTACTTTTAAAAAAAATTTCCTCATCTCTTCTATCACGTGACCTCACACTTGGTTGTACCACGACGATCTCCACAGAGGGTGCGATCGCCGGTTGGCTGTGTGGGTGTAAGGGTATGTGTGTTGGGCACTACAGTTAATGACCTGAGAGTTAGCACAGGGCATGTCCTTCTGACATATTTGACACACGCAAGGTGCTGCATGTCCCGGACCATTCCGTGCGGGCGGATGTTGCGGAACATGGCTGTTTCGGCCGTTGTAGCCGTCCACTTAACCGAAAGTGGTGAGGGCACCCTGCGCGCAGCAGCCGCGACCCGCGAGACGTACGGGGGGCTATGGCGGGCGCTCTCAACCTTCTCTCGTGATAAGGGGCAAGAAAACCCCCGAAGGTGGCGAGAGGGTGATTCTTGCTACCCTCAGACATATAAGAGCGTAACAGCACAATCCAAATATATAATAAACGCGGAAAGAGTAGAGCACCCACCTGACCCGCACACGACCCCGGATTTTCTGTTTTTCCGTCTCGTCGTGTTGTTGATCCCAATTTTCTGTCCCCTCTGCGCAACCCTGTTCTTCTCCACAGCCAGGAGAAACCGTAAGCCACACGCTAGTTTCTTGTCATTTACGTTTCGAAGGGTTCCTGCCCGGTCCCCTACTAAACTATTGGCCTGATTGTTTGGGCCTGCGATATTCCTGATTCAACCGTTGACCCCGGTGTCTATATATATATATCCTGCTGCTCCCCTCGAATACCCTCCCCGCCTCAGAGACTCACTTCACACCCTGACGACAACCACACTCACAAATGGCTGACATCCCACTGAGGCATCGGGAACCTACGTTTCTAGATTCAGACCGGAAATCGCCGCCGACTCCACCAACGATAGAGAGCGTGGATATGGATGAGTTCTTCAAAAACTCTAGCCCGCAAAGTGACACCAACAACATTGAACCAATTGAGGCTTTGGCATTTCTGTATAGGACGGTGACCAACTTGACGGAGCTGCATAAGCTTATCGAAAAGGGTATAGATATTGACTTGAGCGAGCTGCTCTTCAGGAAACCGTTCAGGAGTGCCGGGTCAACCCGTACAGACCTGTCGATCAAGCAACATGGCGAACGCAGTCAAAGCTTTACTGATGCAGATGGAAGCAGTATCACGATACGAAGCCTGTCTGCCGAAGAACTCGAGCTGCCTCTCAAGAAGATATCAAAAATACATTCCAATTTCGAGAATCTCGACTGGTCTGCGTCCTCGCTCGAGAGTTTCACAACCGCGTCCCTGCCT
The DNA here is from genome assembly GCA_030557465.1 of Kuraishia cidri. Classification (NCBI taxonomy): domain Eukaryota; kingdom Fungi; phylum Ascomycota; class Pichiomycetes; order Pichiales; family Pichiaceae; genus Kuraishia; species Kuraishia cidri. The sequence goes on along the minus strand of JAKTPE010000006.1, from coordinate 236,774 downwards.
GAGACCCAACATGTTGAGAAAGTGGTTGACTACGAAAAGAGACTAGCTCTCATGAAGAAGTTTTATCTCAAGGTTCCGCCCTCGCTGTCAATCATGAACTACCTTGAGAGAATCAACAAGTACTTGAGCCCATCAAGCGCGGTGTACATCTCGGCGTCTCTCTATCTGTTCAATATCTCGTTTGGACTCAAGTCGACACTTTCTCCCGTGGATACGAAGAACGTGGACGAACAAGGCCTCGCGGTGGCTCAGTACACAGATATCCTGCCTCCCGTTGAAGGCTTGAGGATGGTGCCCGTTGAGCAGCTGAATATCTTTCGCATTGCACTGGTGGTTATCAGAATAGCGTCCAAGCTGATCGAAGACAATAACTATAAACAGTCGTACTACTGCAAGATCACGGGGCTCCAGGACACGAGAGAGCTGAATATGCTCGAGCTTAATTTTTTGTTCCTCATCAATTTCAACCTGTTCATCAACAAGAACGTCTTGGTGGGACATATTCAGCAGATGAAGATTTTTGACGAGAATCTCAAAGATTATACAGAGAATCAGTCGGGTGCTTAACTGGTTTCACATTCTTTTGGCGTTGTTTGTATTTTTCCTCTCCGTTTACCTGTACAGGATGACGATAATGAGTGCGTGTGTGTGTATGTGTTATAATTACGTGTGTGCGAGCTTGTCTTTGTGTTTCGTTGTTGACTCGTGAGATTCACGGCTACACAAAACGACCCGCACACCAATACCAAAAATCGAGCTATTTTTTCCTTGACCGGAGTCGACCCAATTTTGCAATTTTCTTTATGGCGCGGCTCCTTTTTATCGAGTCATGATCGTGCTAGGAATACTGGTGGTGACGTGCTGCTATTCCCTGTTATCAGCCGCCCAGTTCCTGCCGATAAACTCCAAAGTCTGTGACCCGGAAGGGACATCTCTGGTGCCATATACGGGCTACAGAGTTCATCGCGAATATGTCGTCAAGAGTTTCCGGGGCCCGATACTCCATTTTGTGAGTTTTGTCCACTGTAAGACGGGTCATGTTGACGCCGAGCGGCTGCTTAAGGTTGACAGAAGCGTGGATGTGTACTGGAACGAACCAATCTGCATGCTAAAGCCCAGAACAAAGTATTCAACTGTCCTTCAGCAGATGCATGAACAAGAACGGGGAGGAGCCAAGGCGAAGGCGAAGGGTAAGCGCGATTTGCCTTCCTACGGCGTGTTGGAACCCAGGTACCTGCGTCGGTTTGGTCAGAAGAGGCAAGGAGAGTGGGGCAGCAGTACTTACCAGCATCACAAGAGAGACGTGGGTGGTGAAATTGTCGATTACCGAACGTGGGGTTTTGGAGACGTTTTTGGAGATACTTATGGAGAAAAGGATAACTACTTTGAGAACCTTGATGACGAGAAGTGGGAAACCTTTTACGACGCCAAGAACTGTGGAGAGGAAGATTCCACGGAGACCCCATCAGCACTGCAAAAGAGAGGTCCATTATTTCAGGAAAAGTTGAAATTTACAGCTGTGGACTTGATCGATGGGATGGTGGCTATGCTAACAAATGGAAAGTATGTTCAGTATACCAGCCGCCTGAGAGATGAGAAAATTGCTGGAAAACCGACAGCGTCTTCCAAGAAAACAGAGAGTATTGATCCTGACGACGTTGTGTGCTTCAAGCTGGTGAGGCGAAAGAAATATGCCAAGCGAGAGCTCTCATTGTACGCACCGTATCGGTGGATTGGTGGCATCTTTGAATGTGCAGTGGGAGAGAAGGAGAAGCAGGAGATTATCAAGGGTTTCTCAACGGGCGACTTCCTTGCACCTCCTGGTTTTAGCTGCTCTGATGAGCGCTCCTCCCCCGTTGCTCCCTTGATTTCTGACGAGGTGTCAACGCAGTGGCTGGAAGCAAAGGTGGGTCCCACCTGGAGGCCCTCGTTTCTTCAGCGTGTGCCCTACCTGTATACGCCCGGACTGCTGGATATGCGTTTTGGTGACTTGGCTGCTCTGGGATTGGGCCATTACGATACCTGGTCCGACCAACTTGACATGAACGAGAACTACACCTACAGTGACCTCGATATGCATGTAATTTCCAACGCCGTGACGCTGACAACCAACTATATCAACTCAATCTTGTCGCGCGACCCGGGCCCGTCCCAGCGGGATAAGAGCTCACCCGCAATTCAGAACCAGGGACTGGCAAACGCTGAACTCGCGTCTGTTGTCAGTCTTGAAGAGCGGCTTATTGGTTTTCTAGCCAACGTGGCGCTCGACCAAGCCAGAAAACACCTGAGCAGAATACAAGAATTCTGGGACTCCATAGCGCTGACCCAAGAATAACACGTTTGTCCATAATATCAATAGTGTAATACCTATAACTAATATACAATAACAAGAAGGCAAAAACGAAAGGGGGAGAGTAAATCATGAAAAAATCCGCGTGCTCCCTAGCGCTCTGCACAGCAGAGCACGCGATCCAGCGGCCAAGAGACGCAGGTTGAGAAACAAACAAAAAAAATAATACACAGAGCACGAAAAAACAAAAAACATCACTCAAATATAGCGATACCGCCTGGTCTCATCCTCGTTCTCCTTGGTGTTGAGTGAGTCGTTAATGCTGGGCGAGTTCTGGAATCCATATCCGCCACCCGTGGTCCCGCCAAAGAACTCATTCTGCAACACGGGTTGTGCCTTGGGAGTGCTATACGCCGAGAACCCCGAGTCCGTCCTCGAGTGTCCCGGGCGCTCAAACTCCGCCGCAGCCTGAACCATCGGCGTGCTCGACTCTGTGCGCTGGTGCTGCTGCGAAACGTTGCGAGGGGCAAGCGGCCGCACAGCACTCACGGGCGACCCGGACGCCGCCGACTTCTCCGTGTCGTGTGAGTCGTCCGATGACGAGCTCGCGAGAGCGCCGGTGCCAGACGAGGGGTCTAGCGTCGTGGCGCCTGCGCCAGCGCCAGCAACAACACCACCTGCCACAGCTGCGTTCTTCTTGCGTTTCAACGACTTGCCGCCAGTGAGCTTGTGCACGAGCTTGGCACCAAAAGACTTCTCCTCCTGTGGTGTGAGCTCGAGTGGGTCATCTTGCGAAGCCTTTGCACCTGCGGACGACGCGTTCTGACTCGAGTCAACCATGTCCTTGAGCTTGTACATCTCGCTGGCCCAGTTATCCTGGTGGTCCTTTGCAACTGCACCGAGTGCAAACAGCTCGCCTGCACCCTCTGGCACCTCTATCTGGGTCTCGACGCCGTCGCTGCCATTGCCTCCCTTGCCGTGGCCGTTGATCTTGTGCCAGAACCGGTTCTGGAACGAGGTTCTGTCATCCTTTGCCGGCGCAAATCTCGCGTCTGGGTTCTTGCTGAAAACGGCAATGCACGAGTATACAATAACGATGATCAGCAGCACCAGAGAAAATGCCGCGTTGAGAATGAAAAAGACAAGCCCCATCACCGACGCGACTGCAGCTGGCTGACCGAACAGATTCGAAAAGAACATGAAGAAAAACGAGTTCAGCGTCATCACAACAGCCATGAGAATGTTGATGATGTTCAAGGGCCTGCCCATGTAGGGTTTCTTGTAAATCAAAAAGACCGTGTAAGCGAGATCAATTAGGAATATCACCAGTGCTTGGGTCATACCAGACTTTTGAGCGAGTCCCACAAAGAGCGCCTTGACAAAAGTGTGACCAAGCACAACAGCACCAAACCAGTAATCCTTGGCACTGAACATGGTGTAAAAAAACCCGTACCGGTTGAGGATTTTGGGGTCACCATACAACAGGGCAGCCGGGTTGTTGTGCTCGCGCACAGAAAGCGAGCCAAACTTGAGGGTTCTGTAACAAGCCCAGCCCATGATGCCGCATCCAAGAATCAAAAACAAAACAGCAAGCAGAATTACCGCAGCCGAATCATTCTCGGTAAATTCCCAAAGGGACAAAATAGTAATCTGAGTGAACCCAATGTAAATGTATCTCTGCAGGACACCTTTAAGGATCACCTTCCAATTTCTGTGGAAATCAACAGCCTTTTCCGGTTTGACCCACTTCATTTTCTTCGCCAGTGCAAGAGTAGTTTTGAATGTAACAAAGACTCCAACGAGCACGTAGGCACAGAGCACAAAAAAGGTGAACCCGGTGCACGCTATACTGCTCGGCTCAATGCTCGCCTTGTATCCAACTCTCTCCATGCCCCTAATTATTTTCAAGTTGTTGCTACCCTGCAGAGAGTATAACGCATCATTTTCCAATCTCTTATCGATACTCATAGGGAACTCAGTTCTGACGGGCCCAAACACAGAAGGAAAAAGATAGCCCAAAAACGGCGCAAATGGCACGCTGTTCTTGGCCATTCTCACTGCTGTATCATAAGATCTTTGAACGAGGATGGCCACCGTCTCCGAAGACAGGTACTGTGTGGGTGTTCCACCCGTTGCCTGCACATACCAACGGAAAATCTTCTGCATGAACGTCACTCTGATCAGGCCCATGGACCATGCCAAGTTTTCACTCCAAGCTGCCGCAATTGGAGGCACTTCCTGCACGTGCAACATGGAGATGATGACAACGCTCTGGAAATAAGAGAAAAGCGAAACGGCATTGCCCGAGATGTGCGAGGCCGAGTTTGAGTTCCCGAAAGCGGAAAGCATGGAGGAAACCAAAAGACCGACACCAGCCACGACGGCGGTGGCCCATTTTACACCCACGTGAGAAACGGTCTTGCCATTGGAGAAAGTCGCCTGAATGCAGGCAAGCTCGGTTCCATTCTGGTCCTTAACGAGAACCCTCACCAGGGCATCGAGATCAGGGAAAGTGTAGGCAATCCCGGGAATCAGGTCGGTATAGCTCTTCGAGATGTACTGGATAGAGTCCACCACGATAGAACCAGGATAAATCGGACAAAACTGTTTCCAGCCAATATTGCAGAAATTCACATTCTGCGTAATAATCTTGAAGCCGTAGGCGTAGACATCAACATCTGCGTAGATCAAACCCGATATTTCTGAATTGAGAGAAATGTCATAACGAAGAGCACCGCTGTCGGGGTCGAAATTAACGTCGAAAACCGTGGGATCGAGTTGACTGCTGTCACTGCATGTGACCAAAGAGCTGGCTGAAAGCTCTCTGGCAGACACAAACACAGTCAGAGAGAGAAGCGAGAGAAAACTTTTCATAAACCACATTTCTGAGGGGAAGAGTAAAGATATTGAAGAATAGAAACGAGCGCGCAGTATCGCAAAATATGAACCTCGATGACAGAGATAACAGTGCTCAAATTACCTATTGAGAGAATACTGAAGTTGATTGGCGTGTTGTGTGGGCGTAGATCAAGCAAAAAGATAGTCGGCTTCTAAGTATAGAAAGGGGGTCTTGATCAACAGCTGAATGAATATGAACTCAACACCGAGGAAAAGCCACAAGACTATCCTAGAATTGCAAGACAGTCAAACAACCGGGTGGGAATAATGTATCCCAGGCGCTTGGTACAGGGTAGCGGTGTGCAGTGGGGTTCTCACTTTCTTACAGTGCTTCCAATGGGGCATCCGCTCAACAAAGATCTTCTGGTGTTTCTCGCCTACGCGCCGTCGCGCCTCGCACCGTGTTCCTTGGGCCGGGTAACTGTTTGCACCGCGACGCTCTGTTTGTGCTTTACACTCTAACTATTTCTATTCCCCTTTATACATTTATTTTCACAGAGGGTCCCGACTGTCTAAGTTGAATTTCTTGCGCATTTAGAAAATGAATAGAGTGCCCGTCTTCTATTATTGAATTTTATTGATTTTTTTCAAAAACATTTGCGTTTCTATTAATACCGCTTAAAATACGTGAAGTACCACCTCAATTTATTTGTTTGTCAATTCTTTTTTTCTATAGTAATTATTAGTTTTTATTGAACTTTCAGTCATTTAGCTTCTGCTGTACAAACTTTTACAAAAATCTTCTTGACTGAATACAGAGGCCCCACAACGGTTTGGAAAGCTCAAAAGTGATCGCATTGTGGCTCAAACGTAATTACAGGTCTCGATCCTGCGTGATATTGACGGCACACAAAGAATAAAAAGGCCCTCTGTTGTACTCTTTTTGAGATCCTTTCTAACTTCCTTTTTCACGTCTGACCACCGCAAGTGTAAAAATGAGAGACAAAGTGACAACAGTGTCGTGCTTCAACCAACTGGCCTATTACTATCATATGGAGCCGGGAACGAAGATGCAACTGAAGCATTGCTTGTGCGCGCCAAACATGTTCCCCTTGGGGCGCTCAGCTCAGCGATAACAGACTTCTCCCTACGAGCTTATCACGAGGGAAATCAAGGGGCCCGTCTTCCGCTGCGTGTAGGGTATCCCTTGCGAATAGATCCCAGTGCGCTTTGTACATCGCGTGAATATTGTCTGCGCAAGGAACTCCAGGGCAGTGATCAAGATGGCTCTCCACTGCATAGTTCAAGATATCAACGGCATGGCTGCATCTACAGTTGTGACATTTGCTGTCCGAAGTGCGTGAGGGAGTAGCCGCGTGGAGACGAATTGTGTTCCGCAGCTTGAAAACGTTCTCAAGCGATGCGATCGCTATTCTTGTAACGTAAGATCGGGCGGTACCATGGATTGTAGAGCCGCAGTCTGATTATCGGTAAATCTGACTCACTTCCGCAATTGACAATGAAGTTGTCAGGTAAAGATCTCGCTGATCTGTGTTGTTTGGACCGTTCATCGAAAGGGGATTGAATCACAGGGTATCAGAACCCTATCCGACAACCTGAAATTGGCAACCCGTCACGCGACAGAACGCTCGAATACCGCCGATAACGCAAATGAACAGCCATTATCTTTGATTGCCTCTGTTCAATATAGCCCTCGCAATATTCAATGGCACACAAATGTAACACACCAAGCGCGACTCTCCCTTTCCGAGAAGCCTTATCCGGGATAATAGATAAGCCAATGTTGCATGCAACTAGATGCACAACACATACGGCTTACAATCCCCGAGATAAGGCCGTAGAAATCTGTGTTCCCCAGCCCGTATAAAACTGGTAGCATCGCCATATTTTCTCAAATGTCCATGCCACGCAGGGGGGTTAAATAAACTCAAAAATAAGCTTTTACCATGACGTTGGCCAAATCTCCCACAGCCAGTGTTTCTTCTGAGCCCGACGTAAAAGAGGCGGTGAGGATAGAGGTTGAGGAGGACGTTGAGTCGCACTCATCGTACAACGCTGCGGCTTGGTACAACAGAGGCCTCAATGTGTTTGGCTACCGTTGCATGCCATACTCGGATGGAAGGGCTCAGATGCTCGTGGTGTCGTTCGTATGTTTTCTCACCGTTGGCATGTACGGCGCCGTCAGCGGCCTCGGTGCAGCAGGCACTTTGAACGCAACCGTTGTCAACAACGCAAACGTTGCGTTGTATGCCACGTTTGCCTCGCTTGGATTTTTTTCGGGAACGATCTGCAATAAAGTAGGCGCGCGTCCCCTGCTGTGTATTGGTGGTTGGGGTTACGCTCTTTACGTCGCTTCTCTTCTTTGCTACAATCACACGTCCAACGAAGGGTTTGTGATTGCATCCGGTGCCATTCTCGGAGTGTGCGCTGCGTTTCTCTGGACTGCACAGGGCACAATCATGCTCAGCTATTCCGACGAGAAGTCAAAGGGGAAGAGCATTGGGCTGTTTTGGGCCATCTTCAACTTGGGTAACGTCATTGGGTCACTGATCCCACTAATCCAAACGGTACACTCATCGGCGCCCACCCTGGGCGATGGCACGTACGCCGCTTTCATCGTGATCATGGGCTTGGGTGCCATCTTGGGAATGCTGCTTTTGCCGACGCGTCTGGTACGCAAAGAGGACAAGGGCAAAGTTTTGATCAAGAAAAACCCGACGTGGTTGACCGAGGTCAAAGGCTTGATACGTGTACTCAGAATGGAGCCATGGCTGTGTCTCATCTTCCCCATGTTTTGGTCGAGTAACTGGTTCCTCACGTATCAGACAAACGATGTGAACTTGGCCAAGTTCACGCTTAGGACTCGTGCACTCAATAACTTGATGCTGCGCTCCATGGGAGTGCTCGGTGCCCTGGCGTGGGGATATTTCCTTGACATGAAGTTCTGCACGCGCAAAACCATGGCACGAATTGCTGCTGGGATCCTGCTGCTCTTCACCCTGGGACTCTGGGGCGGCGCTCTGTATTTCCAGCTGAAGTACACCAGGGCTGATGTGAATGCAGCTGACTGGGTGACGCTTGACTGGACCAGCTCTGGATTTGCAGGCCCGTTTGTCCTATACATGCTGTTTGGCTTTTTTGACGCGTTTTGGCAGACTTACTGTTACTGGCTAATGGGATCGCTCACCAACTCGTCGAGAAAACTGGCAATCTACACTGGTTTCTATAAGGGAATTCAGTCTGCTGGGGCTGCTGTGGTCTGGCGCCTGGATGCGCTCAAGGTTCCATATATCGGCATGTTTGGCTCGACTTGGGGATTGCTGCTTGGCTCATTGCTGATTGGCGCTCCAGTAATCTTTATGAAGGTGAAAGAACAGACAGATGAAGAGGAAGACATTTTGTTCACGGAGACGGACACCGTTATCTAGGACCCTTTGGAGCAATTGCAACTAATCATCGACGGCCTTTCTTTCCATACTATTGCTCGTGTAGACTTGGGCTGCATCATAATAACAGGATGATAAGAGAAAGCATGTCAAAAGTGACGTGCACCAACCAACAAAATGACGTCAGGCTCCATCACCGGTAAACGAACGTACACGAATAGAGCATTGCTTGTGCAGAGAATGACTGCTGACAATAATATTTCTAAACCATTTATACAATAGCTGCAGTAAACCAATAAAAGCATGCTGAAAGAGCAATTGTAAGCTTGATTGCCCCACGTTCTAATGGTGGCACTCTGGTGTGCAAACAGCAATGCAGTCCCTCCCCACAAGCCCTCGGGATGCATGAGCAGATATACTCACGTGTAATTCTAGAAAGTGATGGAATGGAGCAAACCAAGAACCGGAAAGTCTATATAAAGGGCCCTGAGCCTCCCTGGTGGTCAATTAGTTGATTATACCTCACTATACTGGATAACAGCGTATAATACACAAACATGTCATCTCTACTCAACAAAGTTTCAGACAAAGTCCACGGTGAGTCCTCTGAGGACAAGGAATGGCAATCAGACGATAGAGCCACCGGAGGTGTGGGCACCGATACCGGAGCCCAAGAAGACAAGGACTCTTTCAACAAGGGCATGGATGAGAATGTCCGGAATAAGATGACTGGTGGTTTTACCAGAACAGACAGCCATAAGAGGACGGACGAATGGGGCAACAACAATGAGACCCAAGGATTTGACAGTGCGGGCCTGAAAGATGGTTACAAATCATTTCATGATCAGTGAATTTTTGTTTTTTATGGTTCTACAGGGAGAAATTAGCTAGTAATAAAGGTATAATCAAAGTGCTGGACTTTTGTAATTTTTGATCTTATATAAGAAACTGGTTGCTGTGAAGGAAGACCCCAGAGAAACATTACGTAAGCGCGGTTATCCTGTTTCCCAGGTGTAGAAGTATTTATCTACCACATCCTTCGAAACAGCAAGATATCAGCTTGGGAATCAGTAGGGCTTTTTTTTGCTACTAGCTATCACGGAGGACAGGACTGATTAAAACCATTGACCCATTCCTCAGTGAGAGCTCACCCTTATTATGCTGAGAGCACCCCCTCTGAAAAGATTCACACTCTCAGTACAAAGACCCCACTTGCCTCCGCACATAAAGCATCTCAGACTGAATTCACAGGCCCACGAGCGGCATCGAATGCTATCAACGACCATGCCGCCATCTCAGTCATCTCCATCGTCGCTGGCTTCAATGCCCAAGGCTTCAGCCTTCACGGACTATCTTGAGCCTGATCCCCGGATCCCCGACATTGCAACGGCCAAGGATCCAAACACACCACCACAACTAATGCACCAAGCGCGCAGACTACTATCTGGTGCCTTCACCTGGATTAATCCAGAGCAGCGCAAGAAGTACCAGTTTTTGCTAGCCAGCGAGCGTGCACTCGAGGATCTGGGTCTCGATCCAGGGTCCGAGCCACTTGATCCAGACTTCCAGAGGATTGTCAGCGGCCAGGACGCAACCAAGGAAGGATACCCTTTTCCCTACAGCCAGGCCTATGCGGGATGGCAATTCGGCCAGTTTGCAGGCCAGCTGGGGGATGGGCGTGTGGTCAACCTGTTTGACGTTACGAATCCAAAGACCGGGAAGCGCTATGAGCTACAACTGAAAGGTGCAGGAAAGACACCATACTCTCGTTTTGCAGACGGCAAGGCTGTGCTGAGATCTAGTATTAGGGAGTTTGTGATCTCCGAATCGCTGTATGCGATTGGAATTCCAACGACAAGGGCCTTAGCTATTACTCATTTGCCTACAACATATGCACAGAGAACAAGGGCAGAGACCTGCGCCATAGTGTGCAGGATGTCGGAGAGTTGGGTAAGGATTGGGAATTTTGATCTGCTGCGCTGGAGAGGAGACAGGAAAGCCATGAGGGATTTGGCCAACTACTCGATTGACCAAGTTCTCGGAGGCGAAAGCAGCCTGCCAAGTGAATTTTCGCAAGAGAAAATCACTACTCTTGGGGAGCTTTCAAAATACGACAAAATGTACCTAGATATTGTGACCCGAAATGCCGTCACCACTGCATGGTGGCACGCATATGGCTTCTTGAACGGCGTGTTGAACACCGACAACACCTCGATTCTGGGTCTTTCAATTGACTTTGGTCCATTTGCCTTCATGGATAAGTTTGACCCTGATTATACGTCCAACCATGAAGACGCTGACCTCAGATATAACTTCCGCAATACTCCTAATGCCATTTGGTGGAATCTGACGAGATTGGGGGAGGATGTGGCTGAGTTGATTGGTGCTGGCCCCGAACTGTTGAAGGAAGAAAAGTTTTTTGACGAAGACATCAAGGAGGAGTGGCAGGATGGCATCATGAAGAGAGCGGAAGAGTTGATAGGAGGCGCAGGTGAACTTTTCGAGTCCACTTTCATTTCCAAGTACCATGAGCTTATGGGCAGCAAGCTAGGTATTGAAAAGTTGAGCGAGTCAGACTTCGATGAGGTTGTGGGTCCAATGCTGGCCATGCTCCAAAAGACCAAGCTGGATTACCACAATTTTTTTGTTCAGCTGCAGGGCCTGAAACTTTTCCCTGGAAATGGAAAGTTTGACTACGACGATGCTGCCGAAGCTTTCATTCCACCCGACTTCAAAGACGATGAGTTTTCAACTTACACCAAGGCCACGATCAAGGACGAGCTCAAATCCTGGCTTGCCTCTCTGAAAACGCGCCTGGAAGAAGGGTCGATTTCTGATCAGGCGAGATTTGATCTGGCGTCTAAGTTCAACCCTGTCTTTGTGCCCCGTAACTGGGTCCTCGATGACGTTATTGAGAAGTTGGAGGACAGCGGAGCAGAAGATGTGAGCTCTCTGAAGAAACTTACAAAGATGTGCTCTTACCCTTACGATAGATCCAAGTGGGGAACAGAACATCAGGATCTAGAGGAGAAATGGTTGGGGCCTGTTGAAAACGAGCGCACCATGACCCAATGTAGCTGCTCCAGTTGAGCCGCACCAAAAAGCCAAAGGACCAGATTAGAACTTTCTAAAAAAAAAGTTCATGTCCTGTTCTCCTTCTCTATATATTATTCGATTATGAACTCACGAGGATTTGTTAATATGGATTTGTTTTTTTCTTTTCCCATCTTGTTTTCTCAGCCAACTCTGAAACATAAAGTATGAACAATTCAACTCAATTTTACGTGGTCGCCAACGAGGCATCACACTCCGAGAGTGAGTCTGAGTTCAGCTTCAGTCTGACACCACCAGCCTCAACATTTACCCTTGAACCCGAATTGCCTTCAAGTGGCAAGCTGAGAAAGTTAATGGAAAAGGGAAACGCCATGAAAAGACAAACACTCTATGCTCTGAAAATGTTTGTGAAGAAACACTCAACCGGGAACGAATCTTATGATGACGACGATGAGTCCAATCCATATGACGTTGCAATTGAAGCAGAACAGCGCTTTAGATTGTGCCGCTCTTTTCTTTCAGCTAAGTACGAACATCGCGAGGAGGAAAGAGCTGACTATCCGATCATCGGTTACTTGGAGGAAGAGGAAACAAAAGATGACTCAAGCAGTGCCTACAGCATTAAAACAGATTGCACAGTTACAGCCAAAGTTGCCCGCTCGCCGATTAAGAGGCTTCCAGAGCAAATGCTTAATTCTCCCTACTTATTTTCCGACACGGAGCCCAACAACGATGGATACGAGGGAGACTCCGAGAGAGAGTACGGCGACTCCGTTCTCTCAATGATCTCTGAAACAACTCACTTCCCGAGCGTCCCAATTGCAAAAATGGTAAAGATGCCAGTCGCGCAGCTAACATCTTTGAGACCACTCGTAGCGTCTGTTACAGATCCAGAAAGGAGCAGCCCAAGTACCCTGAGTGAGTTATACGGTGCCTACGCCAAAACGGAATAGCAAAATCCTTGGCCAAATTATTTTATTTATTTTGCGCAACTTTGTGGGTTGCAGGTTTTTATGGCATTTTTCTCAAGACATTGTTATATCTTTGAATTTTATTGATCCTTTATTGTAATCGGGATCCGCATCGGGCAAGACTAGCCGGGAGGGCAAAGCTCGCGATGAGCGCGCGTAGAGACGGTTAGTCCAAGGACCAGTACGCCGGCACGAGACAGACCACACACAGCCCTCGCCACCTTGCGTTTCCTCCCTTCTTTATCCTACAGATCTTCTACGGAGTCACTGAGGAAGACACAGAACTCAACAAAGACATACAGACCATGAGTTCCAAAGGTTCTAAGGGCTCAAACCTGCTGCTCACACTGCCTGTGCTCCAACTGAACCCCAGATTAGTCTTTCTGCCTGGTATCGTTTACAGGACCACGTTCACGCGCGAACAGGGACTGTCGATACTTTCCAGGTATGTCAAGCTGATTGAACAGTCGCCAGGAGCAAGGAAAAGAGGAGTGGTGAAGGAGGTTCTGGAGACCCATTCGGAAATCAGTGGCGTCAAGTACCTGACAGCAGAGGCCGAGCAGGGATCTCGTACATTTCAGGAGAAGTTCACGATGAACGAGTTTGAGCAAGGTCCCTGGTGGGTTATGGGTTGCCTCCCGGGCTATGAGCAGCCGGCCGACAAACAGGTAGCCACGATCTGCCGCATAGTTGAGGTATCGGAGAAAGAGGACGAGGTTACGATGAGTTTCCAGGCCATCGCGCGGGGAGAATTGAACCCAGCAAAGGGCGACGCTGCAAATGAATCTACGATCAATGTTGAAGTTGTGGCGGCGGTTCATGCGGCGGCGAATGTGGACGTTGAAAAGACTACCAGTCAGGTTTTCAGATTATTTGACAACATCAAGTCTTTTGTCGGCGAGTACTCCGAGGCTCTAGGGTTGTATGCAGACAATAGTCTCTCCAAGGACGACAGGCTGAAATACATTCTGCTTGCGCTCGTACCCATCTCGGGATTGCTGTACTCGCAGCTGTCGGCCCCGGACGCTATGAGTGGGTTTGGAAGATTGGCAAGGCTCTTCAGGACCTTTGCGGAAGACACAAAGAAACTCAAGAAGAATGATAGAATCACGCGACTTTTACAGCTCAATGATATCCTGGTCGCTGTGTTTCCATTTTCCGCTGCGCAAAAGACGGGGATTCTGAGAGAGTTTTCTGACATAACAGCCAGACTCGCGAAGACGACAGAGGCTGTCGAGTTTGCAAACAGAATGTTTGAGGAGACTTTGAACACGGATTTTGTTCTGGAGCACTGGAAAAGTCTCAACTTGAGGAGTGGAACCAGCGCCGACGTTTTGAAATCACAGTTCATCTCCAATCATCTTCGGAGCCTCAGACTTCTGGTTGAAGACATCAGTGCTGGAAGGACAGGCCGTAATGCCAGAAGGATAATGGGAAGCAATGGCCGCGCAGGTGCCTCCGGCAGTGCCGACGAAGATGATGACGACCTGCAAGTGATCAGGACATTTGTCAAGGGAATCAATCAGTATGACATCACTTCAGACGGGCAAAAGCTTATCGTTAAGGATTTCAACAGAATGGCACAGATGCAGCCTAGCAGCTCCGATTACCAGCTACTGCGCACGTACCTTGAGATCATCATTGATATTCCGTGGCAGAAGAAGGATGCGACAGGTGAGTCTCTGGAACAGCACAGTGCCGTTAACGTTGAGTTGGATGCAGCTAAAGCACAGCTCGACGAGGATCACTACGGAATGGAAAGCGTCAAGGAGAGAATTCTCGAGTATTTGGCTGTTCTCAAGCTGCACGACAAGATCAACAGACAAAACTTTTCGATTGCAGAAATCGCAAGGGAAAAATCAGCCTCGGAAGCGCCTGCGGATCCAGCGGATTCGGGACCTATTGTCCTCGGTGATGCGGAGCAGCCCAAACCTGCACCCGCAAATAAAAAGCCGAAGAGTTCCAATACGGAAGTTGCAAAGTCGGTGGCAAAGGCGCCCATTTTGCTCCTTACAGGACCACCCGGAGTCGGAAAGACGTCGCTCGCAAAGTCGATTGCTGGTACCCTTAACAGGAAGTTCCAGAGGATCTCATTAGGCGGCTTGAAGGATGAGTCAGAAATCAAGGGCCATCGGAGAACATACGTTGGTGCGCTGCCTGGTTTGGTCATTCAAGCACTGCGGAAAGCACAGGTGATGAACCCCGTGATTCTCTTGGACGAGATTGACAAGGTTGTTGGAGGCAACCATGGATCGGCAAGCAGAGCCAACGGCGACCCCGCCGCAGCTCTGCTAGAGGTTCTTGACCCAGAACAGAATACGAGCTTCCACGATCATTACATTGGCTTCCCCATTGACCTGTCGCAGGTTTTGTTTGTTTGCACGGCCAACGATCTCTACAGCCTTTCTGATCCTCTGAGGGATAGAATGGAGGTGATTGAGCTAAATGGCTATAACTATTTCGAGAAGGTTGAAATTTGCAAACGCTACCTCATTCCGAGGCAGATTCGGAGAAACGGCTTGCCCACTCTAGGACGCCCTGCCGTTGAGCTGGCTGATGATGTCATTTTGAAGATTGCTGTGAACTACACAAGGGAGCCTGGCATCAGAAACTTGGAAAGGTTTGTGAGCTCAATTTGCCGCAGCAAGGCTATTGAGTATTCGAAGCTCTTGAACAACACACAGGACATGGCTTCCCTGCCGGATGGTTACGAATCACGCGTCGACGCAGTCGACTTGCCCAAGTACATCGGCGTGCCATCTCATCTGTCAAAGAACGAGAATGCCAAGTCTATCCTCTCTCGCAAATATGGCGTTGTCAATGGCCTGAGCTACAATTCTGATGGCAGCGGAGGCACGCTCATCTTTGAGATGATTGGGATCGCTGCTCGCAGCGCCAGTTTGACATCGACAGGAAAGCTGGGCACTGTTCTAGTTGAGAGCACGAAGCTCGGAAACACGCTGGTACGCTCCATCCTCAATAATCACCTATTGCGCAGCAGAGGAAAGGACGCCGTCGACGGCGAGAAGCTTCTGGAGCGGTACAACAACCTCGATGTCCATCTGCACGTTCCACAAGGGGCAATTTCGAAGGATGGCCCGAGCGCAGGCATAACGATAGCGCTGTGTCTGCTGTCGCTCATCCTCGAGAAGCCCGTGCCAGACAACATTGCAATGACGGGCGAGCTCACCCTGCAGGGTCTCGTCCTCCCTATTGGCGGTGTCCGCGAGAAACTACTCGGTGCGCACCTGTCGGGCCGCGTTGACAAAGTCCTGCTGCCTCGCGCTAACAGAAAGGACGTGATTGAGGACTACATCTTCAATCTCGCGGGCAAGGAGAACAGTGACGCGCTGCTTACGTCGCTTATTCGTGAGGAGGAGGAGCTGCTCAGCAGTACGGGATCGAGCAGCGGACGCGCCAAGGCCAAGAGGGTTGACGTCTACGACAAGCCCGAGCAATGGATCAAGGAGAAGCTCGGCATCAGCGTTGTTTACGTGGAGGAGTTCTCCGACGTAATCAATGCTGTTTGGGGCGACGACATTGGCATTGACAGTGCGAAACTGGAGAACCTGGACCCTAGGGAGTTCGGCAATATGACTAAAGTGCTCAGCCATCTATAGCGGGATAAAAAGGGCTTTTTGTTTTTTTGTATGAAACAACGCGATTGAATGATTATATGCTTTTTTGTTTTACTGTGTTTACAGCCCCTTCCAGATGAGTTTCTCCAAACTCTCCGCCTTCGATTTGCCCTCCCTGACAAACCCCATGTAGCCAAGCTCGACCACGCCCTGCAGAAACCACGCCATGCTGAGTCTGTCCCATGCTTCATCGGCTGCGTCCGCCAAGGTGCTGTCCTCCTCTCCTTCTTGTATTTTCCTGAGAAGTGGTTTGACCTCCGCAAGATCCAGGTCGTCGCCCTGGAAGCAGGCCAACCCCTCGTCAGACTCCAGCAATTCCAGCAGAAGGGGCACAATCTTCTCGCGCGGGATGCTGGATTTGAATGCCTCGTAAAAGTCATAGATGTTGATCAGGGTTCCAGCCTCTCTGTACAGTCGGAACACCTCGACCAGCGCAGGCTCAACAGCCAGCGCAAGCCTATGCGCCGCTTCACTTTTGTCCGAAGGCGCGGTATAATACTGCGGGTTCATGAGATACCGCCTCGAATCTGTCAGAGCGAGGTTCATGGAAGCACGAATTGAGGGCAGAAAAGCGCTCGTCAGGAGTGATGCTCCATCAGATGGGGACTCGTCTAGCTCCACAGTTGCAATTTCGAGAAAAAGGGGCCCCCCTGCCTTGACTCTGTCAAACGTCTCATGGAGCTGTGAATCAATTGAAGTGGCGAGCGAACTCGCAACGCGCGTCACTATCTGCTTTTGTTGCTTCACATGCGCAGTTTCACCCTCATCGTTTGCTGTCAGGTGTAGCAAACCTTGGCGGCTCTCTTTCATCTGATCCAAAATTTTCACTGCGGGGCCTCCTTGCTGGACCTCTAACCCGGAAAGAAATCTTAAAATCTGTTCGGAAGAGCCTTTCTTGACACACGTTGACAGCTCGAGGTAGAACTGCGAGCCAAACAACCTGTCTCTAAATACAGAGCACGCTAACTCAGCTTTGCTCTTTTGTAATGTACCCTGTTCAGTGAAATTCCGTTGAATAAGCACCAGCAGTTCCAAACAGCTGCTCAAGGAACTCCGCCACTGCTTCAGATTAGTTATGCTTTCTTCGATCTTGAGCGAGAGAGTCTCATCACTCATCAGCAACTGTTCGACCAGCACATTCCTCTGGTCAGCAGAGAGAGATCTATCCCTCATGAGTCCCACGATATGATCTCTAAATGAAGGTAGCATTCGCAGAGCCGATATATATGGCTCTCCTATTTGAGGGAGCTTGGAGTTCCAGAGGATAGAAAGGGGCTGATTGAAGTAGTGTATCATGTATGAATACTTCAGCATCGATACCAATGACGAGATACTAAGGAAGTTCTTCGACCGGTGTGTGAGGATAGTCTCGATAGTGCTGGGGCCGAACATGAGGCTCCTGAACTCATCTTCGTCTGTCGTCGCAGCGCTGCCAAACATCACCTCGTCAATGATGGAATCGGCAACCTCTGCAGAATTATCCACCCTAAAGTTCTTTCCCTTAATATATCGTATCACCGATTTGGGCAGCTTGTCCTGGAAGATCACGAACGGCGTAGAGATACCAATTACAACCTTGACCAAATCCGAATGCATCCGAAGTATATGGAATAAAGGCACGAGGATCGTGGGCGAAAAGGCATCAGCATCCTCTATCACAACCACAACCGTGCCCTCATTACTTCTCTTACCCATCCATTCTATGACGGTATCAAAGTCCAGCTTCGATCTCCCAAAGTAATCGTCCTGCCCGGAGCCCTGACCCTGGCCCTCCATTTCTTCGTCGGATTCATCGCCGTCCACTGACTGCTGCGTGACCTCGCCGACAATCTGCTTCAGAGCAGCCTTGAGGTTTGGACAATGTCTCGAAATCAATCGCACCACATGTACATCTTGTATTTGTCTTGTTTTGCTGCACAAAAACTCCGAGAGCTGATCTATTGTTCTGGAGTGGTTGGAGATGTTTGATCCCAGACTCAGCAACGCAGCCGTCAGGCTGGCGCTCTGAAGCCCGGAAGAACTTGCAGATAGCTCAGAACTGAGCAGATATCTCTCGATCTCTTCGAAAATAGCCTGGTTAGTGCGCTGGAGAATGCTGTCGATGCGAGACTGCTGGTACGCCCAGTTCTGCTCATAGAGTCGGAATCGCAGCGAAGTGTACGACGCCGGTTCCCGGCCACCCAGTAAGCTCAAAAACGGCACACTCGCCGACTCAGCCGGTTTTCCTTCCTGGTGGAACGCAACATCCGAGTCGTCTCTCTCCCGGTCATCGACGCGGTTGTAATTTGGCTCGATGCAGTAAACGGTCTTAAATTGGAGTGCGTTAGTCGAAGAAGGTCAAAAAATATCCAAAGCGATACACAAAACTCACTTTCTGAGCGTCGGCGAACTCATTTTGGGCGTTCGTCATTACAGCGCGTGTCGGTGACACAAAGAGAGCCTGGGGTGTTTGTAGTTGAATGGGCGCGCTACACAAATGGAGATGCGATGGAGATGGAGATGGGCGCCGGAACAGGTCTCGCCAACTGAGGCTGAACGCTCTTTACAGCGCACAAAAACGACTCAGGCTACAAGAAATACTCCTGAAGCAGAGCGGAAGATGATCTGGGTCAGCCACAAATCAGCACACAGCTGCGTGAAGACTTTTCGCTGAGTCTATCCTTCTCTACAGAGGTGGGGCAGAGGACGGGTGGAATGTTGAAGGTCCTCTCATCGTCAAAGTTGGACCAAATCCCAATATTCGCAGTATATAATACATGTCATGTTCTGAGTCTGGACTGCAGCCAGAAAGAGCAAACCTTAACTGGAGGCCTCCTGCTCCTGCTGCTCCCGCAGAATGTCGTCTTGAATACTCTTCACCTCGGTCTTGTCCACGATGTAAATCAGTGACACAACATACCTCCCGTTGTAGTTATACCCACTCATCTTTTCAACCGCCAGTTTGGCAGACTTCACGTTTTTATACACCACCAGCGCAGTTCCTCGCGTGTCAGGCTGATCGCCACTTCGCACCTCCAGGATGTTTCCAAACTTGCCGAACAGCTCATACAGGTCTTCAGGCGTTATCTCATAGGGTAAATTTTTGACCAGCACAATCGGAAAGTCCTGCTGTGTCCTCTGTGAATTCATTCTAATCTGCTGCGCCCGTCTGTGTGAATGTGTGTCTGTGTTTGTATGTCTGAGGCTACATATATTAAAGCTCTCTGCCATTTCCGCCTGTGCTCTTCATCTTCTCGCAGCTCCAAGAAGTCTGAGTGCGGCGTGTCGGGCACAATATGAACACTAAGAAACTACTACCTTAGCAGGTATGCTTGTGAAAGAAGACATAAATTTTTGAAAATTCGCTGCTTGTTGAAAGTATGAACAAGAGCGCGGAGAACGTAAGATGCAACATTTGAGAAAGGGGAGAGTCCAATGCGTGGTCAAAGAAGACGACACAAACATCAGGAGCGAAACGAGAAGTGCGTCAAGCTGCCTATGGATCTAGACTAGCTAAAAACATGTTTGAAAAGCCAAAAAGATTAAGCAAGAGTCACGTAAGAATGATAAAACAATGGCTCTCATAAGAAACCAGGAAAAAGAACTGTGTGGTTGTGGCCTTGCATCATGCTTTTGCCAATCAGCTGGAGAGAGGGAGGACGTTCTCGGTAAACTCGCCGATGACGTTACCTCTTGGGTCATACTCACACACGACGTAGGTGCCCCAGTAGCTGTTGCAGTACTTTGACGCACATCCGAGCTTGGTGGAGTCCTTCCAGACAACCTGAGTGAAGTGGTTGTACGTTGGGTTGCTGTAATCGTACGTGGCGCCCTCGTTGTACCACGCGTCAACGGTACCGGTGGTGGAGTATCCAAGGGCAAGGTTCTCACCGTATGGTCCACCAGAGTGGACGAGCGAGCCACAGTCAAACTTGTCAGCGTAGTCCTGGGCGTACTGCTCGAGAGTGGAGTCCCACTTGAGGTCTGGGGCCGAGTGCAGCGCTCTGTACTTGTTGTGACGTTCCAGGATCTCAGTAGCAAACGAGGAGCTCGATGTCGTTGCGGCAGCTGTGGACGAAGTCTTGGTAGAGGAAGACGAGGTGGTCTTCGGCTTGGTAGACGTTGTTGTGGGTGTCGATGACGTGGAAGATGACGTTGAAGACGACGACGACGACGTCGTCGTCGTAGGGGAAGCGGCAGCGACTGTAACTGTAGGGGCAGCTGGCGAGCTGCTTGGGCTCGACACAGGTGAATTCACAGTGTACTTGGAGGTGACGGTGGTGCCCTTCTTGGCTTCAGGCGAGGCAGCCGCGGTTGGAATAGCCTCGCCCGGACTGAGCCAGACGGTTGTCTGAATGTGCTTTGTGACCACGACCAAAGAAGCCATTGGGGCAGCGATTGGGGCGGCGATGGCCGAGGACGCAAACATAGCTGCTGCAGCGAGAGTTTGAAACTTCATTCTTGTTTGCTGAAGTGTACGACGAGGGCAAAAAAAGGAAGTGACGCGAGTAAAAAGGAGCGTGGAATGTAAATGAATGGACGCGATTAAAGCGAGACTGGCGGACTAGAAACGAGTGTGAGCCGTGGTTCAAATGAGTGACAGAAGTGTTTTCGAAAGATATGGGTACAAGAGTGCTCTTCTGGAAAACAAATGTAGGGAGCAAAGCAAATATATACCAGCGAGAAGTGGAGTGTTGACGTTTTGCCAAACGGGTTTCGGATTCTCTCGAGGAGGCGTGAAGCGTGTCTGATTCGCGCAGAGGTGCAGGTTCCTGCAGCACGGTGCTGAAATGGCTGGTTTATATGGGCCGCGCCACTTGGACTCGTGCACGGATCGGGAAGAGCCAGCGCACAGCATCGCGACTCACGTTTTATATTACATGTTCTCTCTCTCTTGATTCGAATGCTCCGCGTTTTTTATAATTCGAGGTGCTGGTGTGCAAGGGAGGGCTGGGATCTTGATCTTGATCTGATTCGGTTTCGGACGTGACGGGGAATGTTCCGAAACGCGCTTTTCTGTCGTGCCGCAACCACGTTTGGTGGGCGGTGCACTACCGTATTGTTGACATTCTCCAAATGGCCGGACCATTCTCGCTTCGATTCGAGTCGGATTCTGGTGCAGCAAGTATGTATTGTGGTGGAACGCAGAACCGGTTTTGTTTCCTTTTTGTTGCGACGGAACAGGAACTGATTTTGAGGGTATGTGGGCTTTCATGAGTCTTCTGAGTCTAGGATACCCGCCCCACTACATGCTCCATAAAGGATTTCTCGATAAGTGACAGAATAAATTGATATGAGTGGATTATAAAAAAGTGAAACTCCAGCCAGCATTCCTGCTCATGACATTTTTTTTGTTTTTGTTTTTGTTTTTGTTTTGCCCTTTCTGCGAGTCGCTCAATTACAAGCTAGGCTCTGCGGCACCAGTATTGTTATGAAGATCTCTCACCCCTTCGATAAGTTTGTCGATATCGTCCCAGTCGATCGAGCTAGAATTCGAATTTGAAGAGACATCCCCCTGACTATCCCTTGACAGAAAAAAATCTCTGAAAACACTCCCTCCATTTTGAAGCCTGGAAAATGCTCCTGCGAGAGTCCCCTGCGACGGAACTGCCGTGGAACTTGGGGTACATTCCGATTCCCCTTCCTCTTCCGACATGGCCTCAGTATGAAATGTACCTGCATCAGGGGCTGCCTCGCTAGTCTGGGAGCTGCCCCAAACTTTAATTCCCCTTCTTTCAACATTGAACTGGTCGACTCCTCTCTGGAATGCCTCGGATCCATACACGGAGGCTGGAGAGTTGCTCCAGATCGATGTCTCGGCTGCAGTATGCCAGAGATTTCCTTGACAAATTGGGATTTCCGCCTCATAAGCCTGAGATGGCCAGACCGGTGAGCTAAAAAGTTCCTGATTCCTACGGCTCTCCAATGCCAGGAAGCCCAGGCTCGATGCTCCCATAAGATTGTATCTGCTCGGCTCTTCCATGAATGCTTCTTCCTCGCACTCAAATGGATAGGGGCTCCAAAGCTGCGGGAACTCACACTGGTCATCAACTAAATCGCTGAATGGCAAGGGGATAAATGTTTGCGGGTTGTCAAGCAGACGAGACGAGCGCCCAACGCTCAGGGTACCTGCGTCCGCGGGCTGATCACGAGTACGATTCTTCAAAAGACGCACGAGACTGACCAGAAGCTGTCTTGAGGTAGAAGACTCAAGGAACTGTCTCAGTTCCGCCATGCAGCTAGTGGAGGACTGCATGGCTCCATTGACAATAATTTTGAAGGGAGGTAGCATTCAACGCGGGGAAGTACGAACGGGAAGAGTGATAGAGAGAGGAAAAGGGAAACATTTTCTTACGGACAAGATGCACTCATATTTATAGAGATCTGGAGATCTAACAGAACATCAAAGTTTTCAGAGATCAGCCTGATCTTGTGCTGTTGACGAAGAAGTCTCTGTCGGCACCAGGACAAAAAGCTGAATCTGTGTATGTGTGTTCTGATCAACCTTGTGAGCCGCACGCACCACTCCCGAAAACACCAACAAACCCTCCACCACTGATAGATAATATGCAAACCTTTTGTGAAGACGAGATCATGCAATGGCTGACACCTCCTGGTTCTTCTTCTTCCTAATGTGTCTTGTATCTTCTGGGTTAAAACCGGCTTCAGCAGATCCCCAGTACGCCCACGCGGGTGTGGGCGCGAGATAGTCCATGTCCGTAAATTCTGCTCCGCTCTCAAGCAGCTCGAAAAACCGGGCATAGTCAATATGGGTGTACCAAACACCGTTCTTCTTAAACTTGGTCTGAGCCATTAGGATGCAGCAGGAATGGGCGTGCTCGGCCGCGAGATCGTACTCCAGCCCACGCACGTTGAGCTCTTTGTTCAGCGCGCGCACGAAATTTTGACACTCTTCGTAAAAGGGGATATTTTGCATCGTCAACGGATTCCCATTCCCAGCGGATGAGCCGCAGAACGTAGCGCCCTTGATCTCAATCAACGAAGGCAGACCACGCGCGATGAGGTCGGCGTAGCCGGAGACATCACCCATGTTAAAGCCCTTCACCAAGGTCAGCCTGAACACTGTCCTCTGATGCGACTGCGTAGTTCTCAGCGTATCCAGACAGCTAATAAGCCTATCCCAGTAGTCTCTGAAAAGGGGCCTGTCCACCGTCTTCAGCTCTTCCTTCGTCGAGGCGTCAATGGAGACGTACAGCTGTGTGACTTTGTTCAGAGCCTTGAGCTGGTCTGGGTGCTGAGCGTTACACACCAAGAATGACGATATGTGTTTGGAGTGCAACATCCCCACAAACTCGTTAATGTACGGGTAGAAGATTGGCTCGCCGACGAGGGATAACGCGCAGTGACGAATGGTAAAGGCCTCGTTAAACCGTTCAGAGTTGACACCAGGAACACCACGCATCTGCTTAATCTTCTTGTAATGGCCCTCCATTGCACCTTTTAAAATCACATCGGGCTGATCCACCTGCCACCGCCAAGTGGTCCCAACTGGATTGGTGCCGTGGCGCCAGCAAAAGACACACTTGTTCGAGCACGACAGCGACGGCGTCGTCTCCATACATAGATGAGAGCGGATACCGTAGAATGCAAACTTGTAACAGGAGCCTCGTCCCCGCAGAGCTGATTTTGTCCATCTGCAGATCTTGACTCCCGAATGAGAGCCGACCACGGTGTAGCCCTGTTTGGTGAGCGATTTGTACGTCGGAGAATTCTCAGCAACCATCTGCTTCACTTCTTTCTCAGGCTCCGGGGACTGGCTGGAGCGCATCATCTTGCCCATGTCCTCCACGTCCACAAGTGTTCCGTCCGAAGAGGCCTCGTCGTCTTCGTCGTTGTTATCAATATCACTGTCCACATCGTTCGCATCAAAGAGCAGAGGCTCGTCGTCCTTCAGCGCTTCTCCAAACCCTCTTACCCACTCTTCCACTTTCGAATCGCCTCCTGACTTGATACACACCGAGCCAAGCGGGAATATCCGCCTCGCTCCCAGCCTCGCGAGCCATTTGTCAGCCAGCTTAGCCTGATAGCAGAACTTGTCAGCCCAGGACTCGGAATCCCCAAGTCCAAGTACAGAGAATCCGGTGAGTTTGCTCAGGGGGTACTTGTCCACCCTGAAGTCATTCGCTGTCTCCTCAAGCGTCTCGAGGAAATAGTCTATCGGCGAGTCCGTCTCGTACGACGGCAGCACCAGTATGTAGACCAGCTGTGCAAGGTCTGGCGTCTTGATAAAATAATCGTCAAGGTCATTCACATCTTCATCGAGGTTAAGCAGTTTGGGCACATTCTTCACTCCGAGGTTAGTCAGATGGTTCACCAGTGATTTGGCAGCACGCTCCGAAGAGCCGGTGAGAGAGGTGTAGAAGACGAGGAAATTGGAGTCCAACAGGTTCTGGCTGCTCGCAGTCAAAGAAACTGAGGCCGTAGTGTCAGCTTTTCTGGTCGGCTTCGAGGCTTTGAAGATTTTGGGGGTCCTCTTTGCACTCCGAGGCTTCCTAGGTTTTAGCGCAACAGCACCGTTGGGCAAAACCTGACCCTCTTGAACGGTTGCTGGAGCTGGTTGATCTTTCCAACTATCAGACTGTGATCTGGAAAAGCTGGATGTGAAATCAACGAATTCGGGACCGGCCTGTTTAGAAGAAGAGACCTGCTTCTTCTGCACCTGCGTTTGCGTGTTGCCGGCCTCGAGCGAATCTGGAAGAAGAGATGTTAGGAGAACAGCAAGCAGAGAAACAGTCCACCTGCCTCCCGTCAGCCAGTACAGAGCAATATCTCCCAGCAAAAGCAGTTTCAGAGACACCATCTGTGTTAGTTTTGCTTTGGAAGTGCTACCGTCAACGATTTCCCCAAGATTTATGGCTTTGACTAAAGCTTTTTTTTTCTCACCTTGAGATGAGATCACGTGCACAAACGCTTCAATCCTGTCCAACTGGAAGCTCGCTGAAGGTAAGCGGCCACAAGTGCTCTGAGACGCCACAAAAATTCCATTTTCAGAGTTAGCACCATCCTAAAATATCAACAGTCCTCGCTTTTCTTTTTGTATGAAACTGACTGGATGTGAGCCGGGTGTGTACCTTTGCGCACATCCGAAGGTCGTGCTTGACCAGTTTCTGCCATACGTTACGGCAATTTGGATCTAGATCATACAGATACTCACAGCTTATCTTGGAGGCGAATGCGGTTTCGTTGCAGGTGCTGATCACTGGCTTATGATGGAACTAAGACATTACTGAACACCGAGAATGCTACAGTTGCAAACAAGCCGGGTACTTTTTTGCCATGTTCGCCTTGACACTTTCAAATCTGTCCGCCCCTCCTCTTCATCACGCTCTCATAACTCCGCTAACGACGCCAGGGGGCAAGACAATGATACAGGATATATGAAGCGCCGGCTTGAGCAGCTGGCGGAGGACGCAGCACCTCTGCCGGACGACCCTCGTGCTGGTGCCCCGAAAGACGCTTTGCCGTACAACAGTCCAGGCGGCGACGAAGCGATCGAGAAGTTGGTGGAGAGACTGGAGAATAAAGGCTTTGAGCAGAAGTATCAGCGCGAGATTTTAGCCAGCAAGATGCCTTCATACGCTGATAGACGGGCTAAGGACGTGGCACTGAGCAAGCCATGGATGGGCGCCGAGCATCCATACGAGACGTCCAGGAGGATGCTTGGTGACAAGCACAAGCCACTCAAAAACCCGAAAGCCCGTCCGCTGTTTACCCCTCCAATGTCCCTGAAGGAGAGAGTATCGTCTGCAAAGGAGAAGAGCCTTGATTACAGGTTGTCCAAGCACGCAGCAGACAGCGAGAAGATACAAACAAGCACCGCACCTACGTTTGAGGAAGAGTATAGAGAGAGGCTGCTCGGTCCACAGCTACTGATTGCCGATTCATTCGTGGCGGCTGAAAATTCCATCAAATCCTTGGCAAATCAAAAGATCGAGGAGGCGAGGAGGCGGGGTGATTTTGCTAACCTGCCGCGTGGGAAGCCACTGGAGAGAGATATGGACGGAGAGAGCCCGTACATCGATCGGACTGAATATCACCTGAACAAAATATTGAAGAGACAGGATGCTATGCCGCCTTGGATTGAAAAGCAAGGTTCTGTCGATTTCCAAATACGGCAATTTCGTGCTTCCTTAGATTTTGACTGGAGGACGCGAGCGGTCAACCTTGTGAATGAGAAATTTCCCAAGTGCAGTCTAGAAGAAAAAGTTCGATTTGCCGAAAGGTACTCGCGAGCCGAAGATGGAATGAATCGGAGCGAGAAGCTGAGAAATGCGGATTGGGAAGAGTCGGAGAGAAAGTATCTGAAAGTCAAGCTCAACGCTTTGAATGATACCATTAGAGGATACAATTTGCAGGCCCCTCTGGCTTCTCAGAAGCTTTATCTGACAATTGACAGGGAGCTTGAACTGTGCTACAAGCGGGTTGCACCGCTGTTGAAGGACGCCATCGTCAGGCACCTTGTGCGTAGAAACGTCACACCTTCCACTGCTCCTGTGGTCTCCAAGGGCCAGTATCTGGGTTACAAGGACCTCTACCAGACTTCTCCAGATGCAATTTATCAGGCACCATCGCAGTCCATAGGCTCGATGTTCATGAATATTTTCAAATCACAGAAACAATAGTTACGACACCGTGGCTGGTTATAGATGTATATAAGCTAATTACATAATCGCGATAGCGACGGACTCAGAAGGCGAAGGATTGAGTCCACAAAGCCAGTAGAAAGACAGGACTTTCCATCCAACTGTCCATATCATCGCTATTTGCAAGGTTCATCGTGTCACTTGGAGTCTCATATCTGTGTTTCCTTTCCGCATATTTTTTTAAATTTTTGCGATAAGCTGGCTGGGTACTCAAGCCACATGTTCACCGATAGTGCAACAAGCATCAGTAATCCATCACCCAAGCAATCCAATGGTCAGAGAAGTACTTTTATTAGCATAATCACCCCCCTCAAGAATACCGATCAAAGCATATAGAGCGATCTATCATTCGCCAAAAAAATTAAAAAAAAAACACAAACCCAAAGTTTCCCATTACCCCCCACACTTCATCAAAACATACCCATATTGACCCACAGACTATGTCAAAGAGACCTCCAGGATACCAACAATCAACCATCACGTTATCCGATGAAATAATCGCCAAGTCGTTCGGTTTAAGCGCAGATAAACTAATCTCCGACGTCAAACTGAGTATTAAAACAGACACTACAGCAAAGACATCACCAAACCTATCCGTTTGGAAGGAGCTAGGCCAGTACCTAGAGACCCTCCAAGAAGTTCCAAAGGAGACAGACGAGTCTGTCCCACAGCCAAACCGAAGACATCCATTAAGTTCTCCTGTCACGTACAGGATTTGCAACCACTGCGACCGTCCGATTCTCGAGTCTCACCTCGCTGACCACATCAAGCTCTGTCTCGACATGAAGAAGTCCAAGGAACTAAGCGGCGCTGCTGGCGGGGCCACTTCGAAGGTGTCGGGCGCTAAAGCAAATGGGCAGAGGAAACGCAAGAATCATGAAATTGACGACACACTGGAAAACACACCGAGCACGGCCAACTCACCCGGTGCAGCTGGTCCTGGTCCTGGCGCTGTCGCTGCTTCGGGGCAGGCAGCGCTGCCAGCCTCGGATTCGAAATCTACGGAAAAGACAGCCAAGAAAATGAAGACCAAACCTGTGAAGGAGAAGAAACCAAAGAAAGAGAAACCAAAAGCTGCACCCAAGCCCAAGGGCCCTGTTGATGTCGAGAAGCAGTGCGGTGTGCCTCTGCCGAACGGCGGCTTCTGCGCAAGATCGCTCACGTGCAAAACCCACTCGATGGGCGCCAAGCGAGCGGTGCCCGGTCGTTCAGCGCCGTATGACCAGCTGCTCTCGGCATACCAACGTAAGAACCAAGCCAAGCTCGCCGCGGGTGCTGCTGCTGCTCAGGCTGCACACGACGACCTCGTGCACGGCTCTCCTGTACCGCTTGACGACGACGAGGAGACCCAGCAGGTGCTCGAGGGTGTGACACGGTCGTACCCACTGCCGCTAGAGAAAAAGGTGCTCATGCCGACGCGCATGCGCACATCGTTCCTTCGCATGCGCGAGATGTTTGCGGGCGCAATCCTGCCGCGAACGTCGAGCAACCCGCTCGGTGGTCTCAACGGACGAACAGCCGTCGTGGACATCGACAAAGTGAACGACTACTACTACCTTGTGCGTGCGCCGCAGCGTGTCTCCTCCGGTGGAAGTGGTGGTGGTGCCGGTGGTGCCAGTGCCGGTGGTGCATCTTCACAGGGACACTCTACCGGAGCAGTCGTGGGTCGACCTGCGGCGATGCCGCAGCAGGGCCAGCTCACCGACCAGCAACAGCAACAGCTCGCACAGGCTCACGCGGCCGCACAGGCTCAGTCACAGGCTCAGGCCAGAGCCCGAGCCCAGAACGCGATGGTACAGGCCCAGGCTCAACAGCAGGCTAATACCCCACAGGCGGTACAGCGAGCCGCTGGCATCTACGTCCAGGGCAGCGGCCAACCGGGGCAAGGTGGTACAAATTTCCCGCAGATGAACAGGTAAGCGGTAGCGGGGACGCCGTGGCTGACCGTGTATAGCTAAATACAGTAAGAGACATCCGCTGCATCCGTCCCCGTAGGTTTGCTGTGTGCTCTGGATCACCTCGCGTCGCGTCGATGGCCTTTGAGGCAGAGCCCGCGGCGGCCCATCGCTCGGCTCAACGGTCACCCGGCCCGCCTGCGGCTCAGGGATCCCTCCCGCTTATAAATGAAATCGGTAGAACGCTCGAAGTTATACTGTGGGGGTGGGGTTGGGACTTGGGAATTTGTGTGTGTCCTCCTTTGTTTCTTCCTGGCCGTTACATTTCAGTACTCTTTGATACAGTGCAACTAGCTTCGCAATGACGGACATATACTTTGGAACAACGACGACCCTGAACCGGTTTTCGTTCCTGCGCTCAGACTCCGAGTTCATCACTTCGACAATCACCTCCGCGGATGCGCCAACGAGATTGATTTTCTTCCTGCAGGGGGAGAAAAACGACGTTTCGCCCCTCGTTGTGAAGAAGGAGAAGTCGCTCAAGCTCGTTGTGCTCGAGCTCGGAAGCGCGCCTGACGCCCTGCGTGCGCTGCTCACCCAATGGGCCGCCGCGAACGCTGCTAGCGCTCCGGGCACTCGGGACGACATCACCGCTGTGTTCCTCGGGATGGACGAGCACGGACTCACGGACGAGTTTGTCTCCGGCGGGAACGCGCTTGCAAGCACGGTGGACGTGCTCAGCGTTCCCGGCGCGCCTGCGCGGACGTACCCCGTGTTCTCGCACGGCAAGTACAAGGGCGTGCCGTACTTTGCCGTGGACATCACCAAGTCGCAGAAACTCAAGGACTACTTCTTCAAAGACCTCTCAGCGACGGTCGGGGACGGCACGATCGAGGTTTCGTCGGCCGTGTACGAGATTGCGGGGCTCTCGAAGAACGAGGCGGCGCTGTTCTCGTACGGGAAGATGTACGTTGACTGGCTGATGCGGAACCAGCGGTGTCCCGGGTGCGGCCAGCCCGTGGTGCCTGCTGACGCCGGCACGAGGCTGCTCTGTACTTCTCCGGACGATGGCTCGTGCCCTGTGAAGCGCTCACGTGTGAACAACGTGTGCTTCCCGCGCACGGACCCCGTTGTGATTGTCGGGATCGTGTCGAGTGACCGCTCAAAGGTGCTCCTCGGGCACAACAAGAGACACCCGACGGAAGTGTCGTCGAACACCAAGATGTTCAGCTGCATTGCCGGGTTCATGGAGCCGGGCGAGACAATTGAGGAAGCAGTCGTGAGGGAAATATGGGAAGAGACGGGGTGCAAGGCGGAACAGGTCAAGATTGTCAACTCGCAGCCTTGGCCGTTTCCAGCCAGCTTGATGATTGGATGTCTGGGCGTTGTTGACTTCAACGGAAGCAACGAAGTCATAGACATTGACCATGACAAGGAGCTGGAAGACGCGAGATGGTTTGACGCGGGGTTGATCAAGAAAATAACCGAGTCGGAGAACCTCAAGGGCGAGCAGGGAACAGAAACAGGAGATGTTCACTTGCCTTTCAGACAGAGCATAGCATTCTCGCTTATCGAAAAGGTTGCGCGTGGGGAAGTCTAGGCGAAAGGAAAATGGAACTAGTTCACAATAGTAATTAATATTCTGTGCAAGTATTGAACATGAAACAAACCGATGATAGAAAGAGGAAGGAAAATAAAAACGAAACAAAGCTTAGACAATGAATAATCGCTAGACAAAAAATGGAAGCCGCCTCAAACATGTAAAATGAAAGAAAAAAAAATTGATGAAAAAAATTTCGAGATAAAAAACCTTCCTTCTCGCCATGAAGAATTACAGTTTAGTGGGGTGTACACCAGGGAGAAGCGTCACAGAGATATATGCCTCAAACACCATCGCAAGAGACAAAAACCTCTCGAGCCTTGAGATCTCATAGCCACTGTGGATGAGCCTGCTGCTGTCCCTGAGGTGACGATTGCTGAGGAGCCATCGAGTTCAGTGCGCTCTTGGTGAGTAGTGTATCTGGAACCTGAGCTTGCTGCTGCTGTTGCTGCAAAAGTGGTTGCACCTGCTGTGCAGTCTGCTGTTGCCGCTGCTGCTGTAGGTACAACAACTTACTTTGGTCAGCCTGTACTGATCCCTCTTGGGCTGGCTTGCCCTCTTCCTTTTCTTCTTGCTCGTTGTCATTCGCCGCTGGTTGTAGATGCATCTGCTGCTGGTGTAGCTTATACTTGAAAACCGTCCAGTCGAAAATGTAATCGTACTGATAGCCCTCTCTAATGAACAGGTCTCTGAACAGCCTTCTCAGATAAATGTAATCGGGTTTGTCATCGAATCTGAGCGACCGCACATAGTTCATATAGTGCATAAACTCGGTTGGTAGGCCTCTGGCTAGCATCTCTGGAGGCGTCGACATCTTCTTCTCCAGAATGCGGTCATACTTCTGCCTCTTGGAAGCAGCCTTCAGCCCCTGCCAGGGCAGCGATCCCCTGCAAAAATACACCAGCACATAACCCAGCGACTCCAAGTCGTCTCTTCTGGATTGTTCGATACCCAGATGGGTGTTGATCGAAGCATATCTGGCCGTTCCGGTCAGATTCTTGTTCTCTCTATAAGGAATATGCAGATGTGTCCTTGGGTCTCTAAACTTTTTGGCCAGACCAAAATCGATGACATTTACCTGAGACCCCTTTTTCCCGATACCCATCAGAAAATTGTCGGGCTTGATGTCGCGATGGATGAAGCATCTGGCATGGATAAACTCAATACGGCACAACAGCTGATCAGCCAAGAGCAGTACCGTTTTGTAAGAGAACTTTCTGTTGCAGTAGTTGAAGAGATCTTCAAGGGATGGGCCCAGCAGGTCGATCACCATGGCGTTGTAATCACACTCGGTTCCGAACCATCTGACGAAGGGAATACCCACTCCGCCACATAAGGCTTTGTAAACTCTTGCCTCATATTCTAGCTGGGGGTGTTTAGCTCTGACGTTCTCCAATTTGATGGCAACCTCCTCGCCAGAGATGATGTTTGTGCCCAGGTAGATGTCGCCGAATGAGCCGGAACCGATTTTTCTACCGATCCGGTATTTTCTCCCAACTCTCAAATCCCTATTGATTAAATTTGTTAGTCTCAGCTTGCTCTGTGGTTGATCTTGTAAATGATCTGAGGGTGGTCCGGGGTCAAAAGAAACGAGGGGGGCGGAGGAATCCGCCGACTAACGATCCAGGAGACCCAAGACCACCATTCCAGTAAAATAAAATAATACATACATGATGGGAATGAGGAATCAGCAGAAACAGTGTGAGTAAAATGAATATCTGGCGTACAACGGTGTAAAAGTAGTACGGTCTGAAGCTCCAGGTAAATATAGCCGGGGGGGCAGGATCGGTATATGTTCCAAACGGACTGCGGGAAGCGACAGGTCAGACACAAACAGGGATAGGACTGCGCAAGGTGGGAAGAGTCGCTGTGATTCAAGCTCGAGAAGGCAAGTCGCGACTCAACAAAGTGGGAGCTGTCTGGGCGGTGTTTGGGGAGTCTGGGTATATCCGGATGGGCACTGTCGAGGCGCTGGCTTGCTTCTGTGGTGGAGCGGGAGGAGTTGGGTGTGTCACCAAGTTTGATTTTGTGGTTGAGGCCCGGTGGAAGGGGGGCTTACCCGGCCCGACGGCACCGGCGTCGTGTGTGCACCGGAGACCGGATGATCTATAGCTTTACCCCGGACACTCACCGCGCGGTTGCACGCTGGGAGACTTGTTGCCAGCCTGTTGGATGAAAGTGGAAAGAAATCTTTCGTCACTTATGGCTTTGTGCCTTGACTGCAAGCGGCATCCCCAGCTAAAACACTCTTTATCCTCTAGCTTTTACTCCAAATCCGCCGTCTCAGCACCGTTTCGGCAGACATGACGCACGAGGATCGAGCATGGCACGACCTCACCTAGACAAAGGTACAGAGTTGGCGGGGCCGAATCTTTCCTGGTTCACTAATATTTACGGGGCAGGTGGGGTCCCCGAGTTGTTTTGTTTTATGTTAGATTGAGGGGCCTCACTATGGCGGCCGCATGCCATTGCCATGTATGGCGTCACACTCCGTATAGACAGCTATCCGATAACGGCAATACAGACTTCTGACGAAACGCGTTCAAAGAAACCAAAGATCACAAGTTGCGATTGTTAGAGCTACAACACACAAAAAAGCAGAACATAGGTTCTCGAGCATGCCAGCGTATTTGAAACAGATATCGCTTGATTTGCTTTTGGAGGAGCTGTACAAAGTTCGTCATTCCACCCCAGTTGCAGATTGATATCATGGAGGACATGGATGACTTGTATCCGAAGAAAAGGTCGGCCACCACTTACGAGGTCGTTAAAGTCTGGATTGTAGTGGTAGTTGCATTTCAGGGTAGAGAGAAAGGAGGCACTAATCTTTTTTAGTGCTCACTCAAATGAAAAGAATGTTCTAGGTTTCGTGAACGACAGGAGCCGGATGAATGTGGCGCTGAGGAGAGCCAGAAGCTGTTTGATTATTATTGGCGATGGCCGATGTCTGAGGGAAGGCTATCAGCTGTGCAATGAGTATATAAGCGAACTCGAGGAGGCTGATTAAGAATACGGTCTAGACGTTAGGGAGGACCTTTTTAGCAATTGAACAGCACATATGCAGGCTTCATCCATGTGATTCCTTAGTACCGTTAATTGAGCTGCTGCGGATGGCAGTTTGGATGAAACTGATCAGGGGGTGAATAGCGGGACATTGCCTCATTGGCACTTTTACGAGCCCATTCATACCCTCCGGAGTGAGAGAATTCAGAACTGGTGAGTGTGGCCCGTTCTTGTCAGAATGAAGAGAAGAATCGTCTCAGGCGGTCTGAGAGAAAACTGTGTGCGGCTGAGGGTTTCCCCCATTCACGCCACTATAATCACAACAGGTTTTCACATTAATATGACTCAAAATATGAAATTCCCTATCCTGTAATTCTATCTTCGCGATCAGAATTAACGGGTTTTTTATGCGCTTTTTTATTCAGCCGGAGTCGCTTCTCCCTGATAAGACTTCGAACGTTCTGGGCTTTTGGAGGATGTTTGCAGCCACGAGGAAAAAAATATATTGAGTCATTTTGAAACAACGGCCAGCAATTTGAGCGCGCTTTTTTTTTCAAACTTTCTAGTTTTACTCTGCTTGGTGACTTTGGGTTGTGCCGGCCTTCCGATAGCGATACGGTTGTGCAGCGGGCCGCATGTTCAACAAGTGGCGACCCGACCATCAGCCGTTTTGTGCCTGGCACTGCTGCAAGTCGTCTGGGTCGGTGCACTGGGCGCCACCGATACCACTCTACACAATACCTGGCACTGGTATAAATATCAGGGGACTCTTCGTCTTGTTCCAATTCATCCTGCTCCTGTCCTCTGATGAAGAAGACATATGGCCGAGCCTTGATCAGCGGAAAACACTCCACAGAACCGCCCGACACACACCCAACAAGGAATAAAGGAACAAGATTCCGTGAGCGCTTAAGACCTCGATTGATTAGAAAAGGCTTGAAATGATAGCTTTTAAGTGCTTGACTTGCTCAGCTGATTTTGAAGGACACTCAATTCTGGCAAAGCATGTTTCTTCAACAAGACACAAGTCAATCCAGTATGCAGGTAGTGGGGAGCAGATTCAATGCCAGTTTTGCAAGAACAGCAACATTCATCAGCTTCATTTGCGAGAAGCACAAGACGGCAAAGCCAAGCTAAACCTCTGCTGCTACTTCTGCGCTTCCAGGAAGAAAGGGGGATCTAAAGAGTTCACAATTTCCAATGGTTCCTTTTTTGCCAAACTGCCCAATTACTACGATCCGGATAGTGTCAAGAAAGCCTCACTTTCTAGTGATGTCCCATCTACACGGAGTTCTGATAGTGACATATCCAACATTTCACAAACCTTTGAAGCTCTATCTCTCGGTGACATCACTGGCACAACAAAAGTAAAGAGGGGGGCAGATAAAGCATGGCTGGATGCAATTGTTAAGCAGACCACTCACCCCTTCCCCAAGCTGAAATTTGGGTCTTGGAAAGAGTATTGTCAGCAAATGTCTCAGGACCTTTTGCTGGAGGAACTTCACGAAACTGAACCTTCCTGGGAGGCACTAATTGATTTTCCATATTCAGGAGGTGATGAGTATGGGGTTGAATTTAACTATGGTGAGGAACAAAGGCGGCTCAGCCCAAAACTGAGAGCAGTAGGAAGAAAGCCTTTGGTTGCTGGTCAGTCAGTAATTTTAATAAGGAGAGAATTGACTGATTGCTGGGTTGGGTTTGTTGAGAACTTCGACATTATTAACATAGCAGGGCATCCTGTCAGTATCGATGCCAGTATTACTCTTGCTCCTTGGAACAAAAGGCGGCTTCCTACAGGTAGTCCTCCTGAAGGGTTTTTGGTCTTGCCATGCAGTATTCCTACTAGTCGCGCACTGTATGGAATGAAAGTGATGACCAATAGAAATCTTATTGACATGTTTCTCGGGATCAATCCAATACCGCAGGTTGCTGTTGGCCGTTCGGCAGCATCAATAAAAAAGACGTTGAACCCATCCCAGCGGGAAGCTCTACAGGCTGTGCTGGATAATGAAGTCACTTTTATCCAAGGTCCCCCTGGAACTGGAAAAACTTCGATAATCTACGAGATTGTGAAATCATTGCTCCCTAGAACTTATCCAATTGTGGTAGTTGCGGCGGCAAACATTGCAGTTGATAACATAGCTGAAAAGCTTTTGAAAGAGGAAGATGGCTCCGTTTTGCGTATAGTGGCCTCCGAGAGGGAGGCTGAATACTCCGAGAAAAGCGCGCTGCATTCCATTTGTCTTCACAAACGGATAATGGACGAGTTACCTGGGGATATCAAAAACATCGCCAAGAGATGGCGTTCACCAGACTACCATACTGTTACTAATAGTGAATACGTGGTAATGATGAAAACGTGGTCAAAAACAAGCGAAAAACTTGTAAATGCAGCCAAGGTCATTCTGGCAACCTCTACTGCTGCGGGAGGGTCTCAGTTAAGGAACATTGAAGTTCAGGCTGTGATAATGGATGAATCCACTCAGTCCACTGATCCAGCCACTGTAATCCCTTTGTCACTAGCGGGGGTTGAAAAGGTTGTCTTTGTTGGTGATCAAGCCCAGCTGAGCTGTTTTGCCCTTGTCAAGAACTTTGGGCTCTCTGTTTTTTGAACGGTCAATATTGAATGGGTGCTATAGAAAGCCATACATATTGAACATTCAGTACCGCATGCACCCCGATATTAGTGCATTTTCACCCTTCAAATTCTACAGGAATCAACTTCAAGACGGCATCACGGCGGAGGATAGGCGCATGAAAGGCATTGACAAGGCGGTTGTCTTTTTTGACACTGCTGGCAAAATGAGAGAGACTGATTCCTGGTGCAAGTTGAAAGACGACGATAAGTTCACGTTCCAAAATACAGGAGAGGCTAATGTTGTATTGGATGTGCTCACCTCGCTGATTGTTGGCAAGAAGGTGTCTCCCAAAAACATTGGTGTAATCACTCCATACCGGGGACAGCGAAACTTGGTCTCAAAATATATGTCTCACGATAGCGTTATTAACCCATCAGGAAAGGGCGTTGTAGTCAAGGTGGACAGCGAGGGGCTGCCAGGAGGTACCAAACCAGTCACTA
Source organism: Kuraishia cidri (assembly GCA_030557465.1). NCBI lineage: Eukaryota > Fungi > Ascomycota > Pichiomycetes > Pichiales > Pichiaceae > Kuraishia > Kuraishia cidri. The sequence goes on along the minus strand of JAKTPE010000006.1, from coordinate 200,356 downwards.
TTCACGACGTCAACGGCAGCATGGTTGCTTCTATCGATGCCTTCCAGGGCAGCGAGAAAGATATCATGATTGTATCGTGCGTCCGGTCCAATGAAAAGAATTTGGTAGGATTTGTGAAGGATGGAAGAAGGATGAATGTTTGTCTGACGAGAGCCAAGTACGGCTTGATCCTAGTTGGCGATGCCCATTGCCTGAGCAAAGGAAGCAAGCTCTGGAGCCGATACATATCTGGACTGAAAAATAAAGGGAGCGTTACTAGAAATCTCCCCTACTAGATCTGAAGTCTAAATAAACGAGATTGCTGATGATGCAGGCCCAAAATTGCAGAGTTGCCTATCTTGCCAGCCCAGCTGCGTTTACCTGATGCGGATGCGGCGTCGGAAGCAGAGTTGACAGGCAGATTTCATTGTGTCTTGCATGACAGGCGTAATGGGCCTCTTTCGGGCTTTGCTTCCTCTCTGCAAAGGATAACGTTGACCTCGACACCCCCTAGTTTTGTTGTTGACTTCCCAATAAGATGATTCAATAATTAAGTACAAATATCTGTTGCTTCTCTTTTTTCTGATTTCTGTGTTTTTTATCAGCCATATGAAATCCACAACAGCTTCTCCACGTCTTTTTTTTTCCGCCTTTCATGTTGAAGAAAATTATTACAAAACCAAAACAGCACTTTCGTATGTCTGTGAGAGTACAGAAAGTTTTTCAATCATCTGATTACTAGTTATTGCGATTTTAAACCATATGTGGTGCAAGTGGACGCTCAGGCTGCGTGGGGAAACCAAAAAACAGTTAACAAGAGCACAGCGAACATTTTCGGTTCGATACTTTTACCGTTTACCGAAAACGGCTGGCTTGGATACGCAATGTACCAATTGATCTCATATGGTGTACGATGTCAAGATGCCGTGCGCTGCTATAGATGAACCCCGGTAATATCGTCGAAAAGCTCCGAAAGCCAGCCGAGGGTCGGGGACAGACACAGCAGAAGGGGAATCAATGGGAAACGGCCCCAGGAACGATGAAGTGTATTATGACAGTTGCAGTTGTCGGACGCGGTTCTGCAGTTTGAATTTGTTAGAGCCGTCTGTTGTTTCTTCTACCCGACAAGAAGCTTATGACCAACCAGAACTTCAAGGTTGCACGGCAATCGGCAAGCATGCAACCCACTAAAGCCGGCCTATTTCCTGTAAAGCCGACCTGGATCATGTGGTATATGAAGGCAGAAGAATCCCAAACTCGCCAAGGATCAACCTGACTGCGATCAAACAGATACAACAGAAACAAAATTGATAATGTCCATTCCAATTGAACTATTTGCCAACCTCGGTGAGTCGGGCGTTAAAGTGTCCAAGATCATTCTTGGCTGCATGACGTTTGGGTCCAAGGCCCTGTGGGAGGACTGGGTCATCGAGGACGAGGAAGAAGTCTTCAAGATCATGAAGGCATGCTATGACAGTGGTATTCGCACGTTTGACACCGCAGACGTATACTCCGGTGGGGAGTCGGAGAAATTGGTTGGCAAATTCCTCAAGCACTACAATATCCCGCGTGAGACCATTGTGATCATGACCAAGGTTTTCTCTCCAGTCGTGTCAACAGAATCTCTCCCGAGGGCACGCGCGGAGGGGAAGATTGACTTTGCCAGCTTTACGAACGCAATGGGGCTGTCCCGTAAACATATTCTGGACGCTGTGGCGGCTTCGGTAGAACGTTTGGGGACGTTCATCGATGTGCTTCAGATCCATCGCTACGATCCCTCCACGCCCATTAAGGAGACAATGAGAGCTCTGAATGATGTTGTTGAGTCCGGTCAGGTGCGCTACCTTGGGGCATCCACGATGAAGACATATCAGTTTGTCGAGATGCAGCACGTGGCCGAGGTCAATGGCTGGCACAAGTTTGCCTCAATGCAGAACTTCTACAACTTGATCTACCGCGAGGAAGAACGCGAGATGATTCCGTATTGCAAGAAGACCGGAGTCGCAATTGTCCCATGGAGTCCAATTGCCCGTGGTTTGCTAGCACGTCCATACACCGAACGGAAAGAAACGGTTCGCGGAAAGTCGGACAAGTACAGCGACTATTGCTTTGAGTACACTCCAGAGCAAATTGAGATCATTGGCAGAGTTGAAAAGATTGCGAAGGATAAGGGTGTCAAGATGGCAGCTGTAGCTTCAGCCTGGGTCCTGCAAAAAGGTGCTTATCCTATTGTCGGTATCAACAAGGTGGAGAGAATTAGCGACTTTCTGGACTCTGTCAAGCTCGAGTTGTCAGAGGAGCAAATTGCGTTCCTCGAGGCTCCATACAGACCTGTGCTTGAGCAGGGCTTTATCTGATTGCTGTGTTTTTTGCCCTATGTCCATAAACATTGTGTGTTACTTCTGAAATCATCTTCAAGGAGACTGAATATCCCTAACACCCACTTTGAATAATGCCTTTTTCCGTTTTTTCCAAAGCAGCGAAACACCAACGTTATATGTCGAGTTCAGTGAAGTACGCCTTTTGTGCACTTGCGACATGTTTGATATGTTGCTTTCCAGCGCTCGCTGCTAGAGCCATCGGCTTGGCTGAGCCCCATGGAAGAACACTCAGTTCAAGAAACCCAGTCAGAATTGAGAATACGTATCAAGTATTACGCCCCTCCTTAAAATCACGAAATATTTGTATTTATATTCAAAAAGGCAAAGCACAGACAAGTTGCAGCTCCCTATTGCAGGGGCGATGTGGGTGTTACAAGAAAAATATGGCCAGCGAGAGCGCAAACGCCCAGCCAGCTTCGGCCCTGTACTTTGACAGTAAATGCAGCACCGACAAACATTACACTGTACTAATTTCACATTGGTTCATACATTTCAAAATAGTGGTCTCATTAGGCATCTCATCAGTATATCCCAGCCCCAGTAAAACCGCTACAGCCCTTTAAGTCCGTCAAGGTTATTGAGTTCTCCAACATGCAGCTCACTAAAGCCCGCCTATTTCCTTTAAAGCCGAACATGTATAAAATGGTTTAAGAATTGCAAACCTTTTAAAATTGAAAAATGAAGGACACGAACTTGATCATTAACATACAAGTTCTAACAAAGAAACAAGAACAATATGTCTATACCAATTGAGCTATTTGCCAACCTCGGCGAGTCTGGTTTAAAAGTGTCCAAGATCATCCTTGGCTGCATGACGTTTGGCTCCAAGGCGCTGTGGGAGGACTGGGTCATTGAGGACGAAGATGAAGTTTTCAAGATCATGAAGGCATGCTACGACAACGGAATCCGCACGTTTGACACTGCGGACACGTACTCCGGCGGGAAATCTGAGGAACTGGTTGGGAAATTCCTCAAGCACTACAACATTCCTCGTGGCACCATTGTGATCATGTCCAAGGTCTATTTTCCTGTGATGAGCACAGAATCGTTACCTCAGGCTTATATGAGCGGGACATTCGATGGTGTCAAAGTTCTGAACTCCAGAGGTTTGTCCCGTAAGCACATCCTCGACACCGTTGCTGCGTCGACTGAACGGCTGGGAACATTTATCGATGTACTCCAGATCCATCGCTACGATCCCGAGACACCTATCAAGGAGACGATGCGTGCCTTGAACGACGTTGTTGAGTCCGGTCAGGTGCGTTACCTCGGAGCATCCACGATGAAGACATATCAATTTGTAGAGATGCAGCACGTTGCTGAGATCAATGGCTGGCACAAGTTTGTCTCGATGCAGAATTTCTACAACTTGGTCTACCGCGAGGAGGAGCGTGAGATGATCCCATACTGCAAGAAGACTGGAGTTGCCCTTGTCCCATGGAGTCCAATCGCCCGTGGGTTGCTAGCGCGTCCCTACACCGAGCGCGGTGAGACGCTGCGCGGCAAGTCGGACGCATTCACTGATTACTGTTTCCAGTACACTCCAGAGTTAGTTGAGATCATTGGAAGAGTTGAGAAGGTTGCCAAAGACAAGGGTGTCAATATGGCTACTGTGGCTTCTGCTTGGGTGCTGAAGCAGGGAGCGTACCCGATTGTCGGTATTAACAAAGTTGAGCGCATTGCTGACTTTTTGGATTCCGTGAAGCTCGAGCTAACGGATGAGGAGGTGGCATTTCTCGAGGCTCCATACAGACCGGTGCTTGAACAGGGCTTTATCTGATTGCTGTGTTTTTTTGCTCTATGTCCATAAACATCCCATGCTAATTTTGAAATCACCTTTAAGGAGACTGAATATCCCTAACACCCACTTTGAACAATGCCTTTTCCGTTTTTATCAAAGCAGCGAAACACCAACGTTATATGTCGAATTCAGTGAAGTACGCCTTTTGTGCAGTTGCGACATGTTTGATATGTTGCTTCCCAGCGCTCGCTGCTAGATCCATCGGCTTGGCTGAGCCCCATGGAAGAACACGCCGTTCAAATACCCAATCAGAATTGAGAATATGTATTGAATATTAAGTCCCTCCTCCCCTCCTTAAAAATCACGAGATTTTTGTATTTATGTCCAAAAAGGCAGAACACAGATAAGTTGCAACTCCCTAGTGCGGGGGCGATGTGGGCGTTACAAGAAAAATATAGCCAGCGAGATCGCAAACGCCCAGCCAGCCCCGGCTCTGTACTTTGACTGTAAATGCAGCATCGACGAACATTACACTGTACTAATTTCACATTGGTTCATACATTTCAAAATAGTGGTCTCATTAGGCATCTCATTAGTATATCCCAGCCCCAGTAACACCGCTACAACCCTTTAAGTCCGTCAAGGTTATTGACATCTTCAACATGCAGCTCACTAAAGCCGGCCTATTTCCTCTAAAGCCGAACATGTATAAAACAGTTCAAGAATTGCAAACCTGTCAAAATTGAAAAATGAAGGACATAAGTTTTGATCATTAACATACAAGTGCTAACAAATAAACAAAAACAATATGACTATACCAATTGAGCTTTTTGCCAACCTCGGTGAGTCTGGTCTCAAAGTGTCCAAGATCATCCTTGGTTGTATGACGTTTGGCTCCAAGGCACTGTGGGAGGACTGGGTCATTGAGGACGAAGATGAAGTTTTCAAGATCATGAAGGCATGCTACGACAACGGAATCCGCACGTTTGACACTGCGGACACGTACTCCGGCGGGAAATCTGAGGAACTGGTTGGGAAATTTTTGAAGCATTACAGCATCCCTCGTGACACGATTGTGATCATGTCCAAAATATTTTACCCTGTGCTGCCCTCACAGTCGTTCCCCCAAACATATACAACAAAGACGTTTGATGCCGTCCAGCTATTGAATGGAAGGGGCCTGTCCCGTAAGCACATCCTCGATGCAGTGGCTGCTTCAACTGAACGTCTGGGAACGTTCATTGATGTGCTCCAGATTCATCGGTACGATAAGGAGACACCCATTAAAGAAACAATGTGCTCCCTGAACGACGTTGTTGAGTCCGGTCAGGTGCGTTACCTTGGAGCATCCACGATGAAAGCATACCAATTTATCGAGATGCAGCACGTTGCTGAGGTCAATGGCTGGCACAAGTTTGTCTCGATGCAGAATTTCTACAATTTGGTCTACCGCGAGGAGGAGCGTGAGATGATTCCATACTGCAAGAAGACTGGAGTTGCTCTCATCCCATGGAGTCCAGTCGCCCGTGGGTTGCTAGCGCGTCCCTACACCGAGCGCGGTGAGACGCTGCGTGGCAAATCGGATGGGTTCACTGATTACTGTTTGCAGTACACTCCAGAGCTAGTTGAGATCATCGGGAGAGTTGAGAAAGTTGCCAAAGACAAGGGTGTCAAAATGGCTACGGTGGCTTCTGCTTGGGTTCTGAAGCAGGGCGCGTATCCGATTGTCGGGATTAACAAAGTGGAGCGCATCGCTGACTTTTTGGATTCCGTTAAGCTCGAGCTGACGGTTGAGGAGGTTGCGTTCCTCGAGGCTCCATATAGGCCAGTGATTGAGCATGGTTTTGTTTGAAAAACTTTCGGAAGGAATGGCCACATGTTCAAGTTGGCGGCTAGATTTCAAAAAATCGTCTTCCTGCGCAGAACATGGGCAGACACATTTGTTCAGCTTTCATCATGGCACGACCTCCTTATTATGTCTGCCAATCCTTGCCTCGGTGTTTTTGCAGTTGAGTGCGAAGTTTGCCGGCCCTTGCATGGATTGCATCCTATTGATCTGTTGGGGGCATACATATTTCAAAACAGTGCCTCTATTACTATATTGCCCAATGCAAGCGATCGGTCGCACACCAGAAGGAATTGTTTCGGATAATATGCAGGTGCGAAATATTGAAGGTGGCTCCCACAGATTTGCATGGCGGTCCCGCTATCAGTTTTGGCTTCCCGCAATTATTACTGCTCAAAATATGTACTAGATTAGATTTGACCACCATCGAATAGGGTGACTATTCGGACTAACCCAGCTATATCTTTATAATATCCAAGATTCCGCCAAGGTCTGAGTTTCCTAATCCGTTTTTCAGATCACTAAAGCCGGCTTATCTCCATCATTCAGCTTGTTAAAGCCGGTCCAATGTCCAGTAAAGCCGAATTTATATAAAAACGATCAAGAATCCCAAGCTTTACCATGACAAAATTTCAAAAAGCAAAACACTAACAAACAACTGCCATTCAAGAAAAAAAAAAGAACAATGTCCATTCCAACTGAATTATTTGCCAACCTCGGTGAGTCTGGTCTTAAAGTGTCCAAGATCATCCTTGGTTGTATGACGTTTGGCTCCAAGGAGCTCTGGGAGGACTGGGTCATTGAGGACAAAGATGAAGTGTTCAAGATCATGAAGGCATGCTACGACAGTGGAATCCGCACCTTCGACACAGCAGATGGATACTCTGGTGGGAAATCCGAGGAGTTGGTGGGCAAGTTCCTCAAGCATTACAATATTCCCCGTGAAACCATCGTGATTATGACAAAAGTTTTCGCTCCTGTGGTTTCTAATGAATCTCTCCCCAGGGCACGCGCAGCGGGAACATTCAACTTTGCCAACTATACGAACGCAATGGGTCTGTCGCGTAAGCATATTCTCGACGGTGTGGCCGCTTCGGTAGAACGCTTGGGGACGTTCATCGACGTTCTTCAGATTCATCGGTATGACACCGCCACACCCATTAAAGAAACTATGCGTGCACTGAATGATGTTGTTGAGTCCGGTCAGGTGCGCTATCTTGGAGCGTCCACGATGAGGGCGTATCAGTTCGTTGAGATGCAGCACGTTGCTGAGGTTAACGGGTGGCACAGATTTGGCTCAATGCAGAACTTCTATAACTTGATCTACCGTGAGGAAGAACGCGAGATGATTCCGTACTGCAAGAAGACCGGAGTCGCAATTGTCCCATGGAGTCCAATTGCCCGGGGCGTGCTAGCGCGGCCATATACCGAGCGCAATGATACGCTTCGTGGAAAAACGGATGGTGCTCAGAAATATGCTTTCGAGTATAGTCCAGAGCAGCTTGAGATCATCAAGAGAGTTGAAAAAGTCGCCGAAGATAAAGGTGTTAAGATGGCTACCGTTGCTTCTGCGTGGGTTTTGCAGAAAGGTGCGTACCCGGTAGTTGGTATCAACAAAGTGGAGAGAATCAGCGACTTTTTGGATTCTGTCAAGCTCAAGCTGTCAGATGAGGAAATTGCGTTCCTAGAGGAACCATACAGGCCAGTGCCTGAGAGTGGCTTTATCTGAATCTGTTTCCCGTGGGGTTGGCCTTGCTCTATGGTCTTTTATATCCTTGAATTAATTTCTGAAAAGAATCAACACCAAGAACAGCCACTCTTTCGGTTTCCATTTAGAGTAGCCCCATGACAAAATTTTGGATACCGTGAAATTCTTCTCTTCCGTACCCGTAGTAAGATATGTGTTGCATGTTAATTCCAGCCGTTCCCCAGTCCCACCTTGTGACTAGAGCCGACAGCTCAACAGCACACCGCGGACACGGGCACCCGTGGGCAACGCTCAGCGGGATGAATATATGCCAACAGTTACAAACACTCGCTCGCACCGCATTCCTTGGATTTATGTCTCAAAAAGACAAAGCACGGATCAGTTGCAGTTACCTAATGCGGGTACGACGTTGAGTGCAACACGAGAAATAGTCAGCGAAGCCCGCCCGGACTCAGCTCGGTACTCGGTACTTCAACAGTAATTGCTAGCACCGATATACATTGCACTTATATCAATTTCATATCGGTTCATGTATTTAAAGATGCTGTCTTATTAATATATTCTAATCCCAGTAATACCGGAATAGCCCCTGAAAGTCCGTCAAAGGGTCCAGGTCGACTATCTCCGCCATGCAACTCGCTAAAGCCGGCTTATTTCCCTAAAAACCGCACATGTATAAGATGTATAAAAAGGTTCAGGAACGGCAAGTCTGCCAAGAATAAAACATGCAAAGCACAAGTTTGACAACTAGCAAACAAGCGTCACCAACTGAAAAAAAATGTCTATTCCAATTGAATTATACTCCAATCTCGGAGAGTCTGGTCTCAAAGTGTCCAAAATCATCCTCGGTGGTATGACTTTTGGCTCCAGTGCCCTCTGGGAAGACTGGGTCATTGACGATGAGGAAGAAGTCTTCAAGATCATGAAGGCATGTTACGACAGCGGAATTCGTACCTTTGACACCGCGGACACCTACTCCGGTGGGAAATCCGAGGAACTGGTTGGAAAGTTTTTGAAGCATTACAACATCCCTCGTGACACCATTGTGATCATGTCCAAGGTCTACTTTCCTGTGATGAGCACGGAATCCTTGCCTCAGGCTTATATTAACGGGACATTCGATGGTGTCAAACTTCTGAACTCCAGAGGTCTGTCCCGTAAGCATATCCTCGACGCCGTTGCTGCGTCGACTGAGCGGCTGGGAACATTTATCGATGTACTCCAGATCCACCGGTACGATCCCGACACACCTATCAAGGAGACGATGCGCGCCCTGAACGACGTTGTTGAGTCCGGAAAGGTGCGTTACCTTGGAGCATCCACGATGAAGGCATACCAATTTATCGAGATGCAGCACGTTGCTGAGATCAATGGCTGGCACAAGTTTGTCTCGATGCAGAACTTCTACAACCTGATCTACCGCGAGGAGGAGCGTGAGATGATCCCGTACTGCAAGAAGACCGGAGTTGCCCTCGTGCCATGGAGTCCAATTGCTCGTGGTTTGCTAGCGCGTCCATTCACCGAGCGCACTGAAACGGTGCGTGGCAAGTCCGACGCGTTCAATGAGTATTGTTTTGAGTACACTCCAGAACAAATTGAGATCATTGGGAGAGTTGAGAAGGTTGCCAAAGACAAGGGTGTCAAGATGGCTACAGTGGCTTCTGCTTGGGTGCTGAAGCAGGGTGCCTTCCCAATTGTCGGGATTAACAAGGTGGAGCGCATTGCTGACTTTTTGGATTCCGTGAAGCTCGAGCTGACGGATGAGGAGGCTGCGTTCCTCGAGGCCCCATACAGGCCAGTGTTGGAGCAGGGTTTCTTTTGAAAGCTTCTGCTTGACTTGTTGCTCTATGTCCCTCTGTATTTCCAAGTTTCTAAGAGCTAATTTAGACCGAGACTCGACACTAAGAATTGTAAAGGAGAGGGCGAGCCTGATTTGCCACAATTTTGCCTTTTTATAGTAGCACCAATTAATTACTCATGTTAGTGGGTCAGACTTCGAAAAATCGATTTCCTGTGCCTGGGGCGCGAATCATCTTCTCCGCTTCGAGCACGGCACGACATCCTTCCGCCTGCCAAGCCTCGCCTCGGTGCTTTAGCAGCTGAGCGCGATGTTCCCCGGCGCCGGCATGCATTGCGTTCTATTGACCCGATGGTGGTATAAATATGTCTGGATAGTGGTTCTGCCGCTATGTTCTGACACCACTGGTGCGGCTGTAAAACCTTAGGAGTCCGTTGACGCTTCTGCACTATCCCCATCAGGCAGTTTACTAAAGCCGCTCTATTTCCTCTAAAGCCGACCGTGCACGTAACGGTGCAGGAGCCGCAAGAGATCGATGCTGCTAATCTGACAAAAACGAAAAGGACCATGAGCCACAATTAATCGCAAGTTGGCACCATTCCCATTTTGGGTTACCCGTCCAGTCTTAGCCCCGCAGCCCCTTGCTCTTACTTAGTTCCCTCAGTCTTTCTTATACCCATCTATATCCCCAAATCAAGTATTCACTACCTAGATCGTTAGCAATACAAAGAAAAAACAATGTCCATTCCAATTGAGCTGTTTGCCAACCTTGGCGATTCCGGTGTGAAAGTGTCCAAGATCATCCTCGGCTGTATGACCTTTGGGTCTAAGGCCCTGTCGCAAGATTGGGTCCTCGAGGATGAGGAGGAGGTGTTCAAGATCATGAAGGCCGCTTATGACGGTGGAATCCGCACGTTTGACACTGCGGACACCTACTCCGGTGGGACATCTGAGAAATGGGTCGGCAAGTTTTTGAAGCATTACAACATTCCCCGTGAATCAGTTGTGATTATGACTAAAGTTTTCAACCCTGTGCTGTCGACAGAATCGGAGCAAAAGGCGCGCTCAGGGGGGACTCTTGATCCGGTCAAGCTTTTGAACGCCAGGGGTCTCTCCCGGAAGCACATCCTCGACGCCGTGGCTGCCTCGACTGAACGGTTAGGAACGTATATCGATGTGCTTCAGATCCATCGCTACGATCCCGAGACACCTATCAAGGAGACGATGCGTGCCCTGAACAACGTTGTTGAGTCCGGTCAGGTGAGATATCTTGGGGCATCCACGATGAAGGCATATCAGTTTGTCGAGATGCAGCACGTGGCTGAGGTCAATGGCTGGCACAAGTTTGTCTCGATGCAAAACTTCTACAACCTGATCTACCGCGAGGAGGAGCGTGAGATGATCCCGTACTGCAAGAAGACCGGAGTTGCTCTTGTCCCATGGAGTCCGATTGCTCGTGGGTTGTTGGCGCGGCCATATGCCGAGCGCAATGAAACGATTCGCGCAAAATCGGATGCGCTCATTAAACGTCGCTTCGAGTCTACCCCCGAGCAAATTGAGATCATTGAAAGGGTTGAAAAAGTAGCCAAGGACAAGGGTGTCAAGATGGCGACCGTGGCGTCCGCGTGGGTTCTGCACAAAGGTGCCTTCCCAATCGTCGGTATCAACAAGTTGGAGCGCGTCAAGGACTTTTTGGACTCCGTCAAGCTCAAGTTGTCAGATGAGGAGATTGCGTTCCTCGAGGCACCATATAGGCCAGTACTCGAGCAGGCCTTGTGAAAGCTGAGAGCCCTATATACACTTATGCACTAAAGGATGGAATTGTCTCTGAAGAGCTAGCCGGTCAGCATTCAGCACCTTTGTACTGAAACCTCTTCGGCGTGCGCTGCCCAGCGCAATGTCACGTGATCCGTAATCACGCGACGACTTGTTTTTGTTTTGGAGAAGAAATAATAAGCCTCACGCTCGGGTTAGCGGTCTCAAGCACTGACACTGAGTTCGCACGTGCCTGGGATAGGGATACGCGTCGAAGGCGCCCACTGGCCGGCCTACGTCAAATCCTGAAACCCTTTTCTCTGCACGAGCCTCGGTCGAAACAGAGATGGCGCGTCGTAGCCTTGTCTTGCCCTGCAGACGACTCCAGCGAACCTCGCAGAACCCCATTCTCGTTTCAAGAGATGTCACACACACCACCAAGTGGCTGTTTCTGATGCAGGCCGCGTAAAGATCCGACTCGTTCGTGGACTGTTTCCAACGGCTGTCCGGATACCATCAACCGACGCGTCACTCAACGACGCACCTCCCCCACGAGGACGGCGATGAGCCTCCCCGTTAGCGCAGGTGCAGTCAACCTCGCGTTTCTGCCCTTCATACAAAAAATTCTATAAAAAGCGCCCGGTTCGCCACTTTTGTAAATGCCCCTTCATATCGTTTCCCTTGTTGATACTTATTGTGTATTTTTGCGATATCCGATCCATCCATTAAACTTTCATCATGTCTACCGCCGAAGTATGTCTGATCAATGCCTATTGCTAGAGTTCTGTACTAACACTACTTAGCCCGTTGCCGAACCAGTCACTGCCACTCCAGCTGAGGCTGAACCAGCCGCTGAAGAGCCAGCCGTGGCTTCTGAGGAGCCAGCTCCTTCCACTGAGGAGGCCCCTGCCCCAACAGAGGACAAGAAGGAGGAACTCAAGGGCTACAAGAAGTACCTTGCCAAAGTCAAGGGCGTTGTGAAGAAGATTACCAATTAGGTCAATTGTTCATCCCCTTTTTTTTTGCCTGCTGCTACTACTATGTTGTTTGGTTACGCAACACATGTCTCTTGACTACATTCTTGTTGGAGGATCTATGACAGGATCCTCATATTAATTGTGAACCGTTTTGCTGATGTTTCATTTTGGTCTTTTTGAATACTTTTGTCCTAATAATTAATTTATAATCTCTTTTATGGCTGTTTTTGTTTCACTTGTTATTGGACAATTGCATGTGTTCAGCATACGCCTTCCCCTTTCCCTTTCGTGAAACTATGTAACATAGCAAAAACGTTATTTCTACTTTTGCCTATAGATAGATAAATGGCTGGCTGGTGTAAACTGAAACCAGTTGTAATCCGATATGGGTCCCCTCATTAACGGCTCCCCCACCGTTTGCCGCCCCCAGTAGCAATCCTTAGCGCTAGAGTTATCGGTTCGGCTGCACACCGCGAAACTGCGGGTGGACACTTCAATCCAGAACCAGCAACACGAAACCAGGGCTCTCTATTCGCAGCAGTACACGAGCAGCTACACAAAACAGTAGCATGCCACGCCCGTCGACCACCCGGCCTAACTCGCCCACAGCCCGCGGCCAGCGGCAGCGAACCCAGCAGAACCTCTCCATCTGCTCCGGGTCGTGCTATCCGGAATGCGCAGGTCACACGCAAGAACTGGGAATCACGTGATGCTGTGTGGTGTTTCCCTTCCAGAATGACCGACCGAAATGGGCCGGGTCAGGGCCAGGTCAGCCTTGCCCTGCCCTGGAGGCAAGGCTGACCTGGCCCTGTGTGTGGACTGACAGCTCGCTGGACGGGAGGGAGGAGGGAATGGGCTATGCTGCTAGTTGCACCACGAGATGGATCGATATATGTGCCGCAAATGGCGTTCCGTTCTACTGTATTTATTTTTTATTGTCGTGTTTCGTGTGATGTGCGCAAGACCTAAAATTGCGCGTTACACGGATGGGTCCTTCTGATGTGCGATGAGGTAGGTACCGCCACGCACACGAGGCCACAAGATGCGCTAGTAGGACAAGCTATGTGTTATATATCCCCTTCGTGGGTAGGAGGGGACAGTATTCGAAGATTCAGCATTTCTCCGGCACACTTTGTCTACTGCTTTTTTGGTATGCACTGCAAAAATAAAATGCCAATGCTGTTACTCTTCCCGACTCGCACACGCCGGACGTATCTGCAGCTCCTGTTTACAGAGGTCGGGAAGATAGGAGGTGACACTCCTGGCTTGCAATGTTTTACTTTTGCCGTTTCAGACTGGGAATAATACCTTTCAGGCACATTGTTTTGATTTTTCTACCACGCTGGTGTTACTGTTGTTGAGGTCAGCGCGGATCATTCTAAAATAGGGATGGATCTATATTTTTTTCGATCTGCATCTCTAACGCGGCTGGAAGGATTGAGGCTGAGACAGGCTGAGCGAGGGACGAGGTCACTGGACTCTCACAGTTCACGCAAGTAGTTTTGGGACTGGACTCAAGAGATCACGCACTTGCTGTATATCTCTGTACCCGTATTTGTGCGTATACAAGAGGCAGAAACATCGGCACGTCTGAGAGGGGCACAAGCACAAAAGTAACAAAAACAGCAAGCAGGTTGACGTATTGAGAAGGAAAAACCGCACGGCTCCTCTTTCATTATCCCGACTCAGTCAACCGCAACCACCAAACCCCCCATCCACGTATCGATTCGACAGCAGCCTCCCATTTGCAAAAAGGACCAGGCAAATCTGAACCCTTCTCACGTGATGGCAGTTGCGAGCGATGGGCGTCAGGGTCGTGCATTGCTCAACTGATTCCAGGCTGAAGTTTACGCACTGTCGGCCAAGCCCACGGTAAGGTCTGTCCCGGGTAGATTTTCAGGTGGTGAACAATCAACCTAGATCGAGCCAGCGGGAAGTCGACAGATATCTCGAGCCTCCTGCGCACACCCACAGCGGCTTAATTGAAGATGATTCGACCCGTGTCGAGCACGGTGACCACACCGCTGAGATTCGCCAAGAAGTTCCACACGATAGCGCCTCGCTTGGCCGATCCTCCAGTGAAGAAGTCCTTTCAGAAGACAAGCACCGGAACACGCAAGAAGAGAGGACATGGAACACACAAGAATTTCGTCGATTTTGCATCGACAAGCAACCTGAAGAGGACCGCGCTGCAGGATTCAACTTCCTCGCTGCACACGTTGGTGGCTAGCGAGGACTTCAGAACAGGTGAAGTGCTCAAGTATCCCGGAGCGACGCTCAAGTCTCTGTACAAGTTTGGCGCGTTCAAAAAGAGTCAGTTCCAGGAGCTGTTCGCTGAGCCCATATCTCTGAGTAGGAGTGAGACGACGGCCAGACTGCACAGTTTCCTAACGCGGTCTTTGCAACAGACATCGAAAACCAACAGACTCGTGCTCACGGGAGAGAGAGGTGTTGGTAAATCAACGCTGCTCGCGCAGTTCCAGTCCCTCGCACATAACTCAGGTGCCATTGTTATACCGATCAATAACGCCGACGCGTTGGTCGACGGGTCGAGCGACTTTCAGTATGATGCCGCCGCAGACCTATACACCCAGCCATCGTACACGAAGAAGCTAATACGGAAAATTGCAACGGGCAACGAGGAGTCCCTCAAGCGCGTTAAGCTGCACGAGGCATACACGCCCGTGACGTCGTCGCGTGGTGTCGCTGCACGGCAGTTCACAACCGACGACTCGGTGTTTGACCTCCTGGACCACGCATCGCACTCCAACGTTGACGCCCCCAAGACTCTGGCGTTTGCGCTCGCGGGCCTGCAGCAACAGTCAGACGTGCCGGTGTATCTCACGGTGGATAACTTTTCTGCGTTTGTGGACCGTGCAAACACGGAGTACCGCGATAGGCAGAATGCGCCTGTGCACTTTGCGTCGTTCCAGCTTGCGCGTGCCATCGTGGGGCTCGCGAGTGGTGAGACGTCGTTTGCAAAGGGTGGTGTCGTGCTGGCCACGTGTGCGCAACACAAGCAGAACGACACTATTCCAGTGGCGCTGGGTCTGATTGAGCCAGACGCTTATGCCAAATTTGAGCAGCTGGACAGGTTCTTGGCTGGCGAGCTTATCAAGAATGGCGGGATCGCACACCTCGAAGTTCCAAGACTGGCCAAAGAGGAAGTTGAGACTTTGCTGAAACACTACATTCAGTCCGACGTGCTTCAGAGCGAGACTGATGTCGGCGATATTGAAAGACTCGTTGACTCCAAATACTTTGTCTCAGGGTGTGGTAACCCAAGAGAATTACTCAAATCATGCACACTTACATACGTCTAACCTGTAAATACAAAATCTCAGTTACGATTTTCATCAGTATTTCAAAGGGGCTTTTTTTTGTAGATAATACAAAGTGGTTTTACATTTTTCTTCTCTTGGAATCTCCATCCACGTCTCCGTATTTTGGAGACGGCGTTTTTTCATAGGTGGGCATATCGTCAAATCCATCATCGGATTCGTCGTCGTTGTCGTCGTCACCATCGCCAACATCGTCAATCTTACGCTTCGGCGGTGCAGCCGTCCCATTCTGTTTCTGTGCGGGCGGCGCCACTGCCGATGGTACAGCAACAGGAGCTGGAGGTTGGGCGAGCTTGGCTTCCTGTTTGCGTTTTTCCCGTGCCTCCCACCGACTCTTGATTTCCGCCTCAGCAGCAATGAGGTCCTCCTTCTTGACCGCATCTTTGATCGAAGTGAGCACTTTCGAAACCACGCTCACGTGATTCCCGTTCTCCTTGTCGTCTCTGAACCTCAGCATGCGCCATTGCCCATCGGGATCCCGTCTCACCTCGGCTATACGTCCGTTGAAGCTCTCGCCCGACTCTTTCAGAGCTTCCCATTCGTTATCCTCAATTGCAAGACGACCGTTCCATTCCTTGTATTGGGTGAAACTACCGGCTACGCCCTCGTCCTGGTTCCCTCCCTGCCACACATAGAGCATTATTTCAGGCTTAGCGTCGTAATTGGGATAGCTCTTGTCCGGGTGGTGATCCGGAAGATCTGGATCCGAGAAAATGGGGAACTCAAGTCTGATCTTGAAGTCAATCGTGTTCTCCTCGGCAGGCTTCCACTTAAGCAACGTCTGGTCTGTTCCCGACACATATGGCGTCTCACAGCACGTGAGGATGAGCCCATCCGACACATACGTGAGGTTCTTCATCTCTTTGAAAATCTTGGAAATCTTGAATGGCTGCGTCATGTTCTTGAAATCCAGCTTGAACGGAAATATCTGACACCGATCGGGGAACTCACGCCTTAAATGGACATACGGGCGGTGGAAATCGTGCTGTGCATGGTAGAGTCGCTTCCACAGATTTTTATGTGTCACGCTCTCCATGTTCATAGCCAGACAGTCAAAAATCAAATAGCGCAACTCCTTCACGCCCGAGGCAGGATTTTTACTCAGTACAAGCTCACCATCTATTATCGTGCCATCATGAGGCGCGTCGAAATCCGAGGCGCTGCGAGGAAAATGAAAGTTGGGAACCATATAGTACTCGTTCGCTCTTGTGATGAGAAAAGTACCCTCCTCGCCTGTGTCGTGGTTCACCAGGGCCAGAAGCAAACACCGAAGTCCATCAGACTTTTCGCACACGAGGTAATCTCTATTCATCAGGTTGTTCTCAAGGTGCTCTCTTGTAAAACTCACGGGCTGGGATCCGGGGAACTCGCGTCGCTTGGTGCGCAGTATCTCAGCCACCCTACCACGCAGAAAACTACCCACTTCGTCCGACACAAGCGCCCCTGGGATCTCCGGCATATCCCGGTCATCCATCTTGCAGGTTCTGCTCTTTTGCAGTTCGGTCCTCGGCCAGCGAACAGACCGTGATACCCACAAAATGGGCGCTTTTGTCTGTACTGCTCGGTCTTGAGAGTCGCTTTGTGTCTGGCCTCAGACGCAACCGGCCGGGTAATGGCCGCCCCAGCCATGGTCTCCACCCATTCCGCTGAATGGAACTCGCTATTGGTATGTAATGGATTGCGATTTGATCGACAGTAACCTCGGCATTGCCTCCACGTCCGAATGCGAGAATAAGCTCAGTGGTTGTGGCGCTGAGGTGTTGTGGGCGGTTGCGACCGCTCTGGCGAACCGGCCTATGGCCTCGCGAGAAGCTTGAAACCGCCGTAGCGTCTTCCAGCAAGTAGATTCCGGAGCAATACATGGACCATTATATAGTAGCAGGTTTTCCCATTCCGATAAGCCCATAAAAACAACAAAATTGTGGTGGGAGCAGACCGTAATGCGACGTCCGGGAAGGTCTCGCGATCTTCCGCTGCCGGCGCACCTCCCAACATGCGTCTGCTCCAGAACGCAGAGGACGGAACTTTCGAGCTATCTACGCCCCCACTCGCCCAGCAGCTGGCTCCGGTGGCAACCACAGAACCACAGAGAACCGGACGGTTTTTGTCATCAACCGCTTCAGCCTCCATTTGACTTTTCCACACCGCTGGCCCCGTCGCACTTGTTTTCTCCCATCAGAATCGGCCCCGGTCTGCGGAAGAAAAATTATCCCTCCCCGCTAGCTGTATCAGAGCTCACCTTGGCTCTTGACGCTGCCAGGAGGTTTGGATCAGCCGGTATACTGACAGTGAGTGCATAGTTCCCATATCCTGCAGCCCAGATATTCCGTGTGACCAAAAAATTCCACCCCATACCTGGAGCCCTTCTCTGGCGCAGTTTCGAGGATTAGCATACATATAGAGCCTTTGCGCCCCTCCCGCACCATGGAAGTTTCGTCGGAAAGACCAGTGCCTGCGGGTAGACCTAAACGAAAAACAGCATCCAAAGTCAACTACAAAGAAACAGGCGAGAACGAAGACTTTTCAGCGAGATTGGTGGAATCGCGTGATCTCGACAAATCAGGTTCAAAGAAGCCCAAGAGGCCACCACCAAAGACGTCGAGCACGCCCAGTACAAAGCCGCAGCTCCTGCCTTTGTTCCCTGAGAGCGGCTCCTTGCCAGCTGTTGATGAAGAAATTCCGCTGAACTGGCAACCCCCACTGCGGCCTGCCGACCGCTTCAACAACATCCTAGACCTGAGGGGAGCCAAAGTGGAGAACAACACTCTGTACCTGAAAGAAGGCACCACGCTACAGAAAAACGACTACATATTTATGGTATGCGAACCACCGGGTGAACCTTATTACGTTGCGCGTATCATTGGGTTCTCGAAGAAGGACAAGAACAACAACACGAAGAGCGCCTCCAACTATGCTTTCCGCGTCTGCTGGTTTTACAGGCCAAGAGATCTGAACAGGAAAATGAACGATACCAGGCTGCTATATGCCACTTTGCACAGCGATGACTGTCCACTGCAGAGTTTCCGTGGAGTTGTGACTGTCAAGCACAAATCGGAGATAAAGGATTTGGACGAGTACAGGTCTGAGCCAAACCACTTTTATTTTGAAAAGCTGTACGACCGATACATGATTAAGTTCTACGAGGTCTTGCCAACTCCGCTTCTCACCAATCTGCCTCCCAATTACTATACCGCACTCGTGAAGCGGTTCCAGTATGTGTTTGTCGAAATTGGAAGAGGTGCTGACCTGCTTTCGGCGCCAAAAAACTGCGAGAAGTGTTATCAGTGGTGTGCCTCTGCCGACTCCATCGAGTGCCATAGATGTGAAAAGTACTATCATCTGCTCTGCCTTGACCCTCCTATTCTGAGTAAGCCAAAAAGAGGTTTCGGATGGTATTGCGCCAGCTGCAGCCGAGATTTGGAGCTGGAGCTACACCAAAAGCGAGGCAAGATGCTGGAACACAATCTGCCTCAGGATGACGCAGCCAGTACGATTGCAGAAGACGAGGAAGATGGGACGACTGAGATTGAATCTCAGGAGGCTGAGGAACAGTCGTCAAACCCATCTCAGGACATGGAGAAGCGGATACCCCGCTACGAAGAGCTTGCTATTGCATTTCTGAAGGCTGACGTGAAGGTGAGCGCTACGAAGCGTAGAGATCTGGAGGAGTGGCCCTATCGGTACTTGGGAATGCATGCGCGTCTGGAAGACGCGATGGACCTTCAGGACCGACCATACCCAAGGGCCGCGTCCCGGTTAGGCTCAAGGCATCAGTGTGCCGGTATACCCGAGTGGTTCAACCACGTGGTGCACTACTATGACAAGCCCGAGACTTCTTCAAAGTCGAAGAAGAAGAAGAAAAAAGTCAAGGCGGAGTCACTCTCACCGACGCCTGAGTTTGATGAGGCGTCTGTTGGCATACCCAAGGAGTATAGATCCAAAGAGATCAAAGAGTTCCCACCATGGCTGCAGGAAAAGCCGAAGGGTTACGTTGAAAGAGGCGGTGATGATACTGCCACCCTCATGTGGAAAGAGCCGGAAGACGAGGAGATGGTGGAGCGCTATATTGCGAGTTGTGCTGAATACGCTAAGGCACTTGGCTTGCTTGCGAATACCCCGAACTTTATGGATGCTATCCTCAAGGCTCTACTGGATCACCGTTATGATCCAAGCGAGGCAATCAAAGATGTCGCTCTATTTACAAGAGACTCGCTAAAAGAGCCAACTTTTAGTGCCGATGAAGTGAAGCGATTTGAAGATGCTGTGCGCCAGCATGGAAGTGAATTGCACCCGGTATTCAAAGACGTTGAGACTCAGACGAGTGCCAATATTGTCAGGTTTTACTACCTTTGGAAAAAGACACCCAAGGGACATTTGATCTGGGACAACTTTGAGGGCAGACTAAAGAACAAAATAAAGAATCAGAAAGCCAGCAGCTTGGGTATGATAGACAACGTTGGTGATTCGGGCGATGATTCGGCATATGACCGCCAAAAGGTGGTGAAGACGCATCGTGGTTTCGAGTGTAAGCACTGCCACACAACCGGTTCCGTGCAGTGGTTCCGCTGCGGTGGGGCTGCAGCCGAAATGAAAGATGATACTGCATCTGCTGCGCTGTGCATTCGCTGCGCGAGACTTTGGAGGCGTTATGGTGTTGTGTGGGAGGACCCCAACGACGTTGTGCGCAAGCAGATACAGCGGGGCGGCAACGGTTGGAAGCGGAAAATAGAAAGCGAGCTCACTGCTGACAGCCGCAAAATCCTCGCCGCGAGAGCAAAGGTGAAGGTAAGTCCCAAGAAGGCTTCCTCCTCCAGTGCACCTCCTGCGCCGGTGCTGCAATCCAAGAGAAAATCCAGTGCTGCGGATGAGCCCAGCCCCGTCGATGATGAGCATGCCAAGAGGTCGAAAACCACGAAACCACCTTCTCGCAGCAATAAAAATGGTACACCTGTCAAGGAAACGCAAGCCCGCGGTAAGGTGTTTAGCGTACAGCATGACGATCCAAGTCCTTCCTTCACGGTCACTGTGGAGTTGCCGAGATCTCAAGGCAAGGCGAAACGTGACAATGGCTCTCCTGCGTCAGACATCAAACCTGCGCGGGTCGTCAAGAAAGAGCTGCCGATTGTGCCACAGAAGCCAACTGTGGATCCATTTTCTCCTAGGGAGAAGATGTTGGCGCGTTACAAGAGCAACTACAAAGTCCACTGTCCGCTGTTGGACTCCCCAAGGCTCCTCACCGCGCCAGCCAAGGCTGGCAGTGAGGATATTCGCACCCTCTATAAAGCTTACAAGACTTCGCTTGCCTCACCGTCGTCTTCATCTGCCTCGACGCCGAAACCCATGGAGCTGCCGCTTTTTGATAGCAAGGTTAGGCCTTGCTGTGTCTGTCGCGAGGAGGGCGACTTCGACGAGGTTGTCATCTGTATCAACTGTGGTGTGAACGTGCACGCATCGTGCTATGGCATTGAGTTATTGCCTGGCGAGACTGGCGCGGACCGCAGGAAGTGGTGTTGTGACGCATGCAGTAACGATCTGCATCCACTCGTTTCTACCCATTACTCATGCTCGCTGTGCACCGCGAGAGAAATTGATCATGACTCAGCGGTGAAGGGAGAAAAGACCTCTGTGCCAGATGCCTTAAAGCGCACCGAGAGCGGGAAGTGGTGTCATGTCATTTGTTCTGTATTCACCGATTGCAAGTTTGGAAACGTGAAAACAATGCAACCTGTCATTGGAGTCGAATCTACGATTCTGAGAAATATTGGTCAGCAATGCTCCATCTGCGGGATCATGGGTGGGGGTCTGGCTCAGTGCTCTATCTGTTCCAAGCGTGCGCATGTTACCTGCTGTCAGGATACGCCCGGATTTTTCATTGGCTTTGAAATATCTCCTGGAGACTACAAAGAGAGGGGCAATGTGAGGGTCGATGGCGATATTGTGGGCAAGCCTACACCGGTAGTGAGATGTATGGAGCACTACGAGAATGGATTTCCAGCCAACTTTGTTCCTTTGTGTGCCCCAGCAAGGGGGAAGTACAGCACTGAGAAACCCCTGTTTACACTGTACACTCAGGAAATGAAGAAGAACGAAAGCACTCTGCGGGGTGTTCAGGCCAAGTATCAACAGCACGAAGAGCTGGTTTCACTGCATGAGCAACTGCAGAAACCGAGGGACTCGTATCTCAAGGGCGATTTCACCATATCCCATACGCTGGCCAATGGCATACCGAAGACACACATTTGCTCTCACTGCCATTCAACCAAGAGCTTGAAGTGGCGTGGCACTCCCGATAATCCCCAGTGCAACCGCTGCTTCCTGGACGAGCTTCGAATAGCTGCTGACAAAGATGGCGAGGATGGGGAGTTTGAGATTCCTGACGTCCTCCGAGCTGCAAAGGCGCCTTTGGATGGCTCCAAGTACGGGATGGTACATCGTTCCGTCTCTAAAATCACCATCAGGGACATCATTCAGTGATATCCTTCTGGTACAAAAACATGGACTATCATTTTATTTCTTTTGATGCTCGTCATTTATAGTACATATACCCTAAGAAAGGTAACCATTTTTCAGCGCGGTTTCAATTCTATCAATCTCAGCCAGCGTTGTTGCGTTCTGCAACTCCTCCTCTAGCTTTTTGCGGTCCTCTTCCGTCAGTTTTTTAATCACGAGGTTTATAGCCTTGTCCTCCTTTGGCTCTTCAGCAATATCAAAGTGCCGTGGTTTGGTGCCGAGAACCTGAGACACGGCCACAGATGGCTCTTCGTGAGTGCCAAACGTCTCCTTGGCGAGCGCCCGCTCCTTGTCCTTGATTTTCTCGAAATCGAGCACTTTCAACGACGGTATCCGCCATATCACCCACAATCTATAGTCATTCACGGATGCCACAGGGTTGTCCCTGAGATACAGACACTCGAGCTTCGAGCAGCTGCGCAGACCCTCGAGGTCCACAAGCTGTGAGATGTTGTTCGAGACAAGCGAGAGCACGGCGAGGTTGGGCAGACTCAGCCCCACCGAGGGGTGCACCGAGTGGATACGATTTCGTGGTGCCAGTACCGTCTTAAGTCGTACGAGCAGGGGAAAGTTGCCGAGGACCCGTATATCGTTGTCCGTGAGGTCGAGCGCTTCGTTCAGGTCCCTTGTCACTCCGAGGTTTTCGATCATTGGAGCCTTCAGGCCCCGCAAGCAAAGCACTCGCTCATCCACAGGGTTCAAGTATGTGGGCGCGCCTGTTATCACATTCGGCGTCAGTTTCATATTGCCTTTATCGATCTGTGGAGGAGAAATATCAGTTGACACAATCTGTGGAGGGTTTCGTCCTGCAAATTTCGGGTCGTCCTTTCACTGCAAGTATCGAGCCTGACACGACTTTCAATTTATATTCTTCCCAGCTGTACTGAAATGTTTTTAGCTTCATATATGCACAGGATTGGATTGAATCGCACTATAAACAAAAGAACTAGATATGTGTCCACTCATTCGTCCAAAGAGAGAGAAGACTTATTGCTGGGCAGGATCTTCTGGCCGGCGTGCGGCTCGTATCTCTCGTGGGCCTTCAGCCTCCAGCTCTGTTCTTGCTCTGGGGTTAGTGGCTCAACAGTCTCGTTTGGATTCACGAAATGAAAGTCACCAAACCCAAACTCTCTGTCGGACTGCTTCTCCAACACGTATAGCTGCATTCTCACATACCTCACCACGGCCTCTATGTGCACCATATCCACGTTCTTGTCACCGTTGAACAAGTTCCTCCACAGTGCAGCCGCAAACACAGCATCTCCACTGGCCAGCGCCTCGTCATACGACATCACTATTCCCATCAATTGTGCGTGGAAGTCCTTGAGGTACGACTCGGTGATTCTGCTTGACAGCACATTCATCTCCTCGCTCAGCCGCAGCTCCATATCCTTGAAAAAACGATCCACCAACTTCTGCTGGTAGTTCTTTCCATGTTTGAATGGCATCGCTCTCATACGCACGAAGAGCAGCCACACATGTAAGGCCGTGATCTGGAACCACTGCGAGAAGGAACGCGGTAGTCCGAGCGTCTCGTACCAAAACCTAGCCGTCTCTGTAAGTGGTTCATTTTTAAATTGCAGACCCTGGTCCTTGCACATGTAGTAGTACTTGGACCCACCGATGGATCCAGACCGCACCTTGTCCATGTCAACGCCAAATATAGAGATAAACGACTCGCCGATCGCCTCCTTCCACTTCGGTAACACGTATTCACTTGTCTCCATCTTCTCCATTGCGAGCTTCGCCTTGGGGTCAATATCTTTATTGGGCGTTTCTGGGTTTGGAATATGGGGGAGCGTCGAGGACTGTGCTAGTTTTTCGGGTGCCTCGACATCAGCCGCTGCATCCTGTATCGGAGTTGGCTTCGCAGGCGCGCTGGGGCCTGTTGTGTAAAATCGCGAAGGCTGTAGCAGAAGCCTGCTGCAGCGCACCGTTGTGTATGGTCTGATTTTGACAAACATGCGGTTTCCGTTTGTCGCCTGTGTTCTGTAAACACCGAAAGAGAGTCCGCTTTCTTCTGATGCGTCCGCAAAGCTCAGTTGTTCCAGCACCAAAACTTTCTTGAGCGGCGCACGCTCTGATTATGCAACGGTTTTTTGGCCGTGTTTCATTGGCAGAATATCGGGCGCTACAGGGACAGCCATCTATGTGTGAGTTTACGTTTATTTTCTTTCCTTCATTGTACAGAGCAGTTACTCGTGTGTTCACTTTTTACCAAACTTCTTGTTAGGTGGCCTTCCCCTTTTCGGTGCAGGCCCCTCAAAATGCGTGTGGCCGAGTGTCTCAATCGCAGTGGAGTTGACCCACTCGAGACACATCTCATTCTGCTTCTCAGTCCTCACCTCGTGAAGGCGCTCACGCGTCTCCTCTAGAAGCCTCCTCTTATCCTCATGGTCCTTATTCTTCCGCCGCTTAAGCTCTCGCTTGGCGATTCTTTGGCTCGGTTTGGCTGCCTTTCTTGCTGCTTTCTCCTTCGCAACCAGCTCCTTTGCGCGGCGCCCTTGAGCCTCCTTCTCAGCACGCTGCGCTGAGCGACGGGTTCTGGGCTTGATAAGCTCTCCTCCCCATGTAGGCTCGTCGTCATCAATCAGCTCTTCGGAGTCCTCGTCCTCCTTCTCATCGGCTGACGACTCGTCAGTCTCGGAGACGACCGTCTCGTCCAAGATCTTCTGTAGTTCGAGTTCCTCCTCAAGTGGCTCGTTCGGGCGCAGCACCCTGCTGCGCGCAAGCAGACTCGCCTTGATGTTCTCCTGTAGTAGCAACAGCTCCTTGCGCAAATGGTGTTCTCTCTTGCCTGCCGGGTTGAGCCACTTGACGAGTCTTTCGATGGAGGCCGCGTCCTCGATGAACCGCCAACTCGATGATGAAACCAGCACCTCGGGGCCCTCTTCAACCAATTTACGCTCCATTGGCAAGTACTCCTTGTGTGTGGTGGCACCGCATTGGTCAACAACGGTGAACCCGGAAGAATCCTTCACAACGTTATCCTCAAAGATAAGACTGAATGTCTCCTTGGCGGTCTTTGCAAATGGCACAGGAATCTCGCGAGGTGGCTCCTCGTCCACTTCTCCTTCAGGTTCCGCCTTGGTGTCAAGTTGAGCATCTTCGATCTTCACGACTGATGCGTTCGCATCCTGAGCGACGCCGACTGACTTGCTTCGCCTCTCGCTCTTCACGGACTCCTGGTCGCTCAAATCAACCACCTCTTCGCTCTCGTACTTTTCCAGTGTCTCGTCCCATTTCTTGAGGGCCTCGTTGTCAAACTTGAGAAACACTGTCCTGTCCTCATCGCTTGGACCCTGCACCCACAGTCGTCCCATGAGGTAATCCTCTTCAGTGACTTCTTCGATGTCGTCATCCTCTTCGTCATCGTCGTCCTCTTCGTCATCGCCCTTCGAACGCACTGATTTGAGATTTGGAAGTCCGTTACTCTCAAACCACCAGTACCGGTTGAACAGTCTGTCACGGCCAACGTAGCGCACGCGCTGAACGTCAATCTCGTTCAGCCGCCGCTCAGCTTCCTTCTTGAGGCGCTTCGATTCATCTGCCTTTTTCATCTTATCGCCACGCTCTTTGAGCAGTTTCAGGAACTGCGGGTTGGCCTTGGCAATATCGATTTCACGGTCGGTCGGCTCGACCGGTGGCAGGTTGGGTGCACGGCCACGGCGGCGCTTCTTTGGATTGATATTGCTGTTGGCGTTGTTACTCTCATCGGGAGGCGCAGGCGTCGAAGGATTTGTTCCGTCATGTGAGGCACTCTCTGCCCCAAGAGCTTCGACAATTTCTCTATGCACGGCCTGTGCCTCCTCCAATGTCGCTTTGTAGTCCCTTATATGTTCGAGACGATCACGTCTGAGATGAGTCGAGTCCTCGAGACATCTGTCAATATGGGACCTGATGATCGTGCCATTCACTAGCAATCCAGTCAGGATACTCAGCGCCTTCACGCGAAGGTCAAGGGTCATCTCAGTATAGAAGCTCGAGAGCACAGAGTTCGGAGAGGGCATGTAGTCGGCGGGCGCAAGAGCTTCGAATATCTTGACAATAGAACTCTTGTACTGAGGCACGTAATCGACCATTGAGAGTACACCGATCAGGACAATCTGCCATCCACCGTCCCTGAACATTCTCCTCTTGAGTCTTTCGTGCCATGGGGTCTTCTTGTAGTTCAGAAGCGAAAACGCGTTATGATTGATTTCCTCTTCCTCGTCTCCATCGTCGTTCTCCTCTTCCTCGTCCTCTTGCTCCATAGACTCGTCGGGTTTATCATTCGCTTCTTCGGATTTTACTATCTTAGTCCCGTCTTCGTCCTCCTCTTCGAATTCTCGGCTATCTTCCTCCTCCTCGTCTTCGTCCTGATCTTCTTCAGTCCTCCTGGGAAGAGTAATCAAGAGCCCTTCTCCGCTATCGCCTCCTTTATAATTTTCATCGATGATACACTTCAGCAGCGAGCAGAAGATTTCTTCGATCAGTGAACATTTGGTATATGGATCATTCCACTTCATTGCTGTGATAAAATCGTCAAAGGTAAAAGTATCGATAACGAGGGAAGTTCTGTAAACGTTCAAAAAGCACCAAGTTTCAAGAAGCTCTGAAACGTTCTTGCTCTCTTCGAATTTGTGCAATGGTGGTTTAACTTTGGATACTTGGAAGGGAAGAAGTAAATCGTCAATACCGCCGCGGCGCATTGGTGGTTGTTGTTGAGGATGCTGTCCCGTCTGTGGTTGCATTCCTTGATTGAACGAGGCGACGTCTTGAGGGAGAAAATGTTCATCACCCATGCTACCATACATCACCTGAGGATGTGGCAGAATGTAATTGGGATGCTCATTGGAGTATGCAATACCAGCGGGAAGGATCGATTTGTAGTATGGCTGTGAACCCACGTTGTATAGGCCCGACATGTACTGCATGCGCATCTTGGACTCAGACTCCTGCTCTCTGATTATGTCTCTTTCTCTCTGCTGAATCTTCCTCATGGTAATATTCAGACTCTTGAAAAACCGAAACACCTTCTCGTAGTGCCACACTTTAATGTTCCTCTCGTGTACATCGTGGAATATGTCGTTCTCTTCATATTGGGACTTCGAGTTGTATGTCCTTGCGGAAACAAGAAAATTAGTCGTCTTGGCATCAAACTGTTGCAAAATTGTCACCCCAGCATACGCGAACAATTGCAAAACCTTCATTTTCACAGAAGGGTCTAGCTCCTTATCGCCCTCATCGTCGAAGTAGACGGTGCATTTTCTGAGAACCTCATACCATCCATCCTTCCATGCTTGCAAGGCACCATCGTCGCTGGTAGTACTGACAGGCGGAGTTTCTTTCATCGCGTCAAAAATATGTGGTGCGGCCGGGTCTCCAATGTCGGGCTTCTTGCGCTTCCCAGTAAGCTTTTTCTTTTTGGACAGCACTGAGTCCTCTGGAAGTTGAAACTGCTTAAGATGTGGTGGACACTCAGTCGGAATACGATAGGTTGCCGCATATTTCTCCTTGACAATCCATGGGGCGCCCAATCTTGTGGATCGCGTCAACGTCAGCTTGAGGAATGTCTTGACGTACCATTTTGTAAATGTGTTTCTTTCCCTCGATAGCTGCGACTCGTTCACCGTTATTTCAGTGTCCTGTGATAGTAATACCCGATAGGAGCAATATCCCGCACGTATATCTCCGTTCGGGAGCGTGATCGAGTTGAAGCGCGCCTTCTCTCTAACTATGCCTTTGGCCCTCTCCTGGCCAGCCATCTTCACCATAACCAGGTCGCCGGGGAAAAAATCTTTCTTGAAAGCGGCGTACACTTCATCAACAAGCTGATCTATCCTGGGCGTCGTGGAAAACTGCACGTAGCGCAAGATAGGCTCCCTCACGGGTTCCGGGAAGTTCTTCTCCACGCCCTCCATTTCAGATTTCTCGTACTGCAGAGCTTCAAAGAAGGTGAAATTCGAATTGCCCGTGATCTCACAGACAAACTTTTTCGTGTTGTAGTAGTCCATGCGTTCGAGATAATCGTCGTAGTTTGTGAACCACTCGCTAGTTTCGGGGATCAGCCACACTTCGATGTCCAGATCATCGGGAAGCTCTGGCACGGGCCCAAATTCCACTGGTTTGCGCTTGAATAGAACCTACATTAGTGAGCAATGTTAGTAATATGTCGGAGTGTGATGAAAAGTTTGCTGCTGGCGGGTTGGGAAAGCAAAAGTAACAGAACCCATTAGGGCAAGACAAGGGGGTGATACACGAAGTTATGCTCGAAAACATACCATAGTTGATATAATGCAACTGATCTGGGGCCGTTTACCCTCTGCAGACACCACGAACAGATGGATTAGGCTCGTGGAAGCGTTGGACGATGACTGTTGCGACGGTGGGCTCGAGCAGTGTTGTTGCGATCACTGGGGGTTGTTTGGCATTCCACCCACTTTTTCAGAAAAGGTCTTCGAGACGCACCGTTTTGTCTCTGGCAGGATGTGCGACGTTCTGTGCGGCTGCCGGCGGTCCCCACGATTGGCGCACTTAGCACACCACCTCGCAATCTGATGATCGCACTGTTACGCGCTGAAATATGGCTGACACAAAATATGTGAATTCTGACACTATTATATACGCGTTTATTCCTTTCAAGACTGTGTTTTTATTTGCCGTGTGAGCCCGTAGGCGTGTCCGTGCGGCTCATCAATAGACCCCGGGCTGCGCAACCGCAATATCGACGGTTCCGTCAATTTGCCAATCTGGACAGCAAGCTGGGAAGTGTTGTATATACCTATTATTGGTTGATTGATCAATGTGTCTGGTGTATGTACAAGATTGATCGTGCTGGCTGCTACTATGTAGTCAAGTTCGGTCACTTGAAGAGGAATCCGTACCAGCTGTCCTTCTGCTTTTCTCTCTGCTCCTTGGGCAAGTAGGCGTCAATGTGGCCCTTGATCTTTTCCACGGCGCTCTCCGCATCGTACTGTCTACCGAGCACGTCGATGAACTCTCCCTCTGGGTCCATCAGATAGAAGAAGATCGAATGGTCAACAAGGTAGTCCTGACCTGGCTTGACATCGCGAGGCGTCGAGAAGTAAACCCTGTAGTTCTTGCAGCACTGTCTGATCTCATCATATTCACCGGTCAGACCGATGATGTCTGGATGGAACTCAGACAGGTACTCCTTCATAACCTCTGGCGAATCCCGCGCTGGGTCGCACGTGATGAAGATAGGCTGAACAGTCACGTTATACTTCGATTTGAGCCCATCCAGCATCAGTCCAAGCTTGTCCAGTTCATCGGGGCAAATATCAGGGCAGTTTGTGAAGCCAAAATACACGATTGAGAACTTTCCCTTCAGCTTCTCGCTCGTGAAGGGCTCGCCGTTATGGTCGATCAGATTGAACGGACCACCCACCAGCGGCTTACCCATACCCCTGTTCTGTTCTGCTTCCTTCTGGAACTCGAGTCTCGCCTTTTCACGCCTGAAAAAATATGTCATCCCTGCTCCAGCTGCCAGAAAAACCAGCAGCGACTTCCATGTGGAGAACTCGACGGACGAACCCTGCCTAATCGTCTGCTTCGAATAGCTTTCGGAACCTCCAACAGGAATACGTGACAGAGGTTTCCTAGGGGGTTTGTCGGTTGTGTCGGTAGATGTGGGTTTCTCACCATTTAATTTGGCGCCAGTGCCCGAGATCAATCTGGCCTGCTGACGGACCAAGAACATGCGACTGCCCGTGCCGCGGATCACGATCTTCCCGAGAGCAGCCCTAGGGCCGAGCCCAGTTAAGATTCTGGCTCTTATCATTCTTCGAAGGTATACAATAGTTACACTATGCCCAAATATAGTGGGGGAAGCCGTTCTATAGCTACCGTTGGCTGATTCTCAACTTCAATCGAATCGGCCTTTGGAAAATATATTACCAAGCGAAACGGTTATGCGGCCCTGGTTCGCGCACCACTATCTACAGCGTGAGCTCCTTTTATGAGAACCCAACATCATTTCTCTTACTCCGACATAGAAAACTACCTAGTTCTTACCAGCACCGGCTCTGAAGTAAATGATGTCGCCGTCGTCAACAACGTAGTCCTTACCCTTCGACTGCAGCTTACCGGCGGATTTGACGGAAGCCTCATCCTTGAGCTCAATCATGTCGTCATACTTGGTGACATTCGCCAGGATGAATGTGTTCATGAGATCGTTGTGAATAACAGCAGCAGCCTGGGGTGCCTTCGTACCAGCCCTGATGGTCCATTCTCTAACTTCCTGTGGCCCACAGGTGAAGTACGAGATCAGATCCAGCTTCTTACGCATGGTGGTGATGATCTTTGGTAGTTGCGACACGGCACCAACCTTCTTCGACTCTTCGTCTCTCTCCTCGTCAGTCTCCATATGTGAGAGTTTCTCCTCAAAGGAAACAGACAGTGGGATGATAACGTCACCAGGGGAGTATTTGTCAACCCACTCCTTAATCCCGAGCAAGTGCTTGTTCTTCTTGCGGACAAAGTCTCTCTCGGACAAGTTGATGAGGTAAATTGTTGGCTTGGCAGTCAGCAGGTACATGGAGTTGATAATCTCAACCTCCTTGGAGCTCCAGTTTTGATTCGCCACTCTCTGGCCATCCTCCAACAGAGCAATGATTTTTTCCACGAGAGTAGCCTCCTCCTTCTTCTGCTTGACCTCAAGCGATTGACCTCCTTTTCTGGTGATCTTGTTAACGCTCTCTAGATGTTTTTGGGCAAACTCAATGTCCTTCAGTCTGAGTTCGTTAGAGATGATCTCCAAGTCTCTCACAGGGTTCACGTCACCTTCGATGTGAATGATCTCAGCATCGTCGAAACATCTCACAACCTGGTAGATGGCATCAACGGCTCTAATGTTGGACAGGAAGGCGTTGCCGAGACCCTCACCAGCAGCCGCGCCCTTGGTCAAACCAGCAATGTCATAGATCGTAATATGGGCTGGAACCTTGGCGTGGGGCTTGTAGACGTCGAAAAGAGTGTCTAGTCTTGGAGATGGGACAATCACTCTAGCCTCTTCTGGCTCAATCGTAGCGAAAGGGTAGTTGGCTGGGTTTCCCAGTGGGCACCTGGTGATGGCTTGGAAAAAGGTGGATTTACCGACGTTCGCCAGACCAACGATACCGGACTTGAGATTGTTACCAGGTCTTCCAAGAAGGATCTTCTTTTCTTCAACCTTCTTCTTTGGTGGCATTGTAATAGTTCTAACAGATCAATTCAGCTTGTGCCTTCTGAAACCGAAGTGTAATATATATGTCAACAGAGGCCGTCTGAAGCGGGCCTAGAGGACCATATCGAAAATTCTTTCGACGCATCGTCTGCCCTCTCTTTACGTGTCAATAGATGACGCCAGTTGCTTCCGCATTTGGCCATTTCCTTCAAGAGCCTCCCTGATCCAACCAGTCACCAAACTTGGTGAGCCGTTCATCTTCATCCTCCTCACGATCGCCACCTTTGCTCTTCTGGTACTTGGCAATGCCATCGTACCTATAGGCCTCGAGCTTTTGGCCACCAAAATACCGCCCATGCATCCTCTGTGTTTTTTTTCACTTTTGTTAGTTGGAAATGCGAAAACATTCCTGCAAGGGTAAACACACTCACCTTCACGCAAAGATCTGCAGCAGCTACAGAAGAAAACCTGATACTGACTATACCCTCTTGCTCACGGTCGTAGAGTACAACATTGGTGACTTCGCCTATCTCTTCGCATCCCTCCCGGATGTCCTCCTTGATATCCAGAATCGCAGCAGCGTCCTCCTGTCAGACAGTTAGTAGTCGCCTTGTCGGTATTCACAGAAACCACAACATACCTTGAGCTCTTCAAGAGTAAACACGTGCTTCAGAATCACAACCTTGTCGAACTTCTGTCGCCGCAATGCCTCACGCCTCTCTTCCTGGCCATCCTCGTCCCAGTCTTGAACTTTGCTATTCAGCTGCTCTATCCGCTTCTTCCGCTGCATTTTCTCCTTTAGATTCATGGTCTTCACCGATCCTCCACTGCCCTCTGTACGCTCCTTCTCCGGCTTATGCGAAAAATCAGCCCTTTCCACCTTGATCTCGCCGCCATCTGCACGCAGTCGCGTCCCATCAAGCAGATCCACCGCGAGCGGCACACTCTCCTCCATCAAGAACACAACCAGCGCATCGCCCTTGCACTTGCCGCTCGCGTCAGTGTACACCTTGACTTTCTTCTCCCCAGTAGCCAGGTCCTCGGCAATCACGCCGTACTTTCCAAACACACCTTCGAGCTCTGCGGCGGACACATCCGGCGGCAGCCCAGAGACATACACACCCGCATTGCGCCGCACTCGCTGCTGTTGCTGCTGTGCCAGTCGCCGTTCCTCGCGCATCTCCTCGAGCCGCTGCTTCTTAGCGCGCTGGATCTCGATACGCGCGTCGTCCGCATCTGCGCTCGCATCTGCGTCTGTGTCTGCTTCGCGCTTCAATACAGGCGCCGACAAGGGTGGCTGCTCCTGTTCGGGCACGGGCCCCGCACGCGGCACCCACCGCTCGAGTATATCATTGTATTCCAGCTCGAGGTCTTGGGTGCGATCCTCGAAGACCCAGCGCTGCGCAACCTGATCGAACGCGAGCCTGTCCTCGAGCGATTCCGGCAGATCACTCGGGCGTGTATTCTGCAGTTGCTGCTCTAGAGATTTCTCAGACATGTCGTACTGGTGGTGCGTTTTCAGCCACGTCTGTGCGTGTTTACATTGCGTTGTACTTGCCCGGGGCGATGCATTGGATTTTTGTAGCGTTTCGCGAAGCGTCCGATGAGGCAGAAGCGTCGGCTTTCTCCTACGTCAATTTTTCACTTGTGGTGCATAATTTTTGGACCTATTTAAAATTCAGTTGGAGAAGTTTGAACGGAAAAAGCGCATGCTCATCACTCTATATTGTTGGCAACGGCATTACTAAGGTCAGCGTCTTCGGACCTCACCTGAGCCTTCATCATTACGCCCTTAGAGCTAGACGCGAGCTTGATAATTGCAGCAACTCTCGCGCCCGCAAGACTTTTACCAAACAGCTTGAGAGTATGACTCGATGGTGACACCACAGTCTCGGAGGACTCCATGGGCATCATGCAGAGCTCTCTGACCAGCTTATTCACGAGCTCCTGCAGGTTCGACACATCCTTGAGGTTGTACAGTGCTGTCTCCTCGTTCTGCAGCTCATCCCATGCGTGCGTGAAACTGCCGATAAATGACGGCGTGATAAAGTCACCCGGGACCACCTGCAGATCCTCAATCTGATACTCGTCAGGGAAACCCTCGTCACCTTCTGTAGGCTCGCCAGTTGATGGATCAACGTCCTTAGACACATACGAAAGTGTGTTGTAGAAGGTGATCATTTCTAGCGATTCGGGTCTCGAGAACGATAGGTAGGTTGCGCCTTGCGACTGAGGCTTTAGCGCCTCGATAGGCATGATGAACTCCTCGGTGTACACATCCTCAGTATCTGGCTGCGCCACCACAGTCACCTCCTCGAGCTGAATGTCGGTCAAGGTGTTCTCAACGTTGTACTGCAAAACAATGTGCTCGGCAAACACATGCTTCACGGCAGTGATAACAAACTCAGTCTCCTTTTCTGTGAGCTCAGCCACTGGAGAAGAGTGAAGCAGGTCCCCATAGGCGGCAATCTCTGGAATCGCAGCCAGTTCCTGCGAATACTGTTGTTGCAAGAGGTTGTGCTTGGTGATCTCGCTTGCTTCCTCCTCGTCTTCTTGAGCGCCATTACTGCCGTGGCTAATTGGCTCCTCAATAGCAGTGGTCTTCTCTTTGAACTCGTAAGCTTTCGCCTCTTCGTCGGATATCGCAGGGATGGCCTTGATGTCAAAGGGTATGCTAAAAGTTTCCTTTTCTCCAGCCACGTACAGCGCCAGCTTTTGCTCCAAAATAGGTAGCGAGTATTTCATCGATGGAGTAATAAAGTCCTTCGCAACATCCACCTCCGTGGATGATAGCAGTTTCAACGACAGCGCAGCTCTGTCTCTCACCTCGTCGTCAACATCGCTCAGGCACCTCGTAAGCAAGATCTTGATGCTCTTCGTGATGGAAGCATCACCGAGAAGTGCAAACTTAGACAATGCAATTACCGCTGACGAGCGTACAATCGAGTTTTCAAGAACAACACGGTTGTAAATGTGTCTAACGTAAAGTGTGGGGTTTGCTGTCTTTGGACCCTCATTTCCGAGCAAGTGCAAGATTCTGACAGCCAGCTCGGTGAATTCACAGTCTTCAATAAACTCGCAAAGAATTTCCAAAGCAGACTCCCTTGAGTCGGGGATGAACTTGATAATGTCAAACATGGCCTCAACAATAGAGTTTTTGAAATTGAATCCACCCTCGTCCCTCAGAACATCGTTCAAGAACGAGAGCATTGCCTTGTGCTTTTCAGGGAATTTGAGCGACAGTGTGCGCACGGCATCAATAACGATTATCTTGAACTCGTCAGATATGTCATCCATGAACCCTGCAATCGTCTTGATGAGCCTGTCCACGTTGTCCGAATTTCCAGTCTTGAGCAAGGTAGTGATCGCATACGTCGAGATGGATCTGTTTGGATCATTGATCAAGCTCTCGAGTTCAACATTACAAACCATGATCTTCTCTGGGCTCTTCATTGCGATTTTGTTCAGGATCCTAACGGCGGAGAATCTTGTGACTGTTCTGGGAACGGAAAGCAGGATCTGCAGAGAGTTGATTGCCTGTAGGTGCTGTTCGGAAGTAAGAAGGGGAAGCGACAAGATCGTCTTTGCTGCTTCAAGTTCAACCATGTCCGACTTGTGTCTGAGCCAGTTGGCCAGCAATGGGAACAGAGGCTGCAGTAGGTTGGAATCTTCCTCCATGATCTTACCAATGTAGCGGATTAGCTGCACGATTGCCAAAGAGCTCTTCAGAGACGAATTACTGCTGAGCTGCTGAATCATCTTCATGAGCGCCATTCTGTCGTGGTTTCTCAAGTGGTAGAGTAATCCGAGCGCGTGGTATTGATAAGTAAAGGTCGACATTGGTAGCTTGTTCGAGCCGTAATACTCGTGGGTCAGGAACTGCTGCGTTGGAAATGACTTCGTGGCAGAAATGCATTCTTGCGTCTCGTTAGTCCAACGCTTGACCACATCCTTAGCCACGGGCAACAAATGGTACGAGGAGACAAGCGCGGCTGACGAGACACTTTGGTTCTTGTCAACCACACAGTTCTTCATAGTTCTCTCTGCGGCATGGATGGTGGATCCATCCAAAACCCTCGCCAGTGTTCTGATCGCGTTTGGCTTGTAGATAATTTCGCCATTCTGTATATCCTTCATAATCGACGAAGTAACCATGAGAACATCGTCAGAAATTGCTGACAGTTCCTTGATTGCAAGATAAACGAGCTGACGCAGAGAAAAATCCTTGTGCTGGAAGAGTTTTGATATCGAGAAAAACAGCGTCGTGGCCTCGGTCGTTGGGAATGTCTCACCACAGTACAGGAGTCTCAACAGCCTCGAGAGTAAAAGACGGCATCTCTTGGCTTGCACCGGACTGGCATTGAACGCCTGAAGACATTCCTGGTAAACAGTCATCTTGTCCGGCAGGGCGCCGGAGTCAAGGTCCTCAAACTTTTTGTAAGTTAACGTGGACATGTCTGCAGCCTATATTCGGAATCGAAACGTGTACACGTCAACGCAACTGCTCTGCTTGTATTACGCTTCAATCCTGCGCGCCCCAGATCAAAACTGGGAAAAAAAACAAATGGGAGAACTCAAAAACTGCTAGTAATCAAATTAATCCCACTTTGATCTCCAATGGATTGGCGTAAACTGAGAGCGAGTACGCCTTGGATCTCTTGTGTTGTTATTTCAGCCAACACCTTTTGGCGATCCCGATTTCGCTGTTCACTTCGTGACCAGCCGGGTAACGCGCAGCCATACGTGGTGGTGACTTTCTTTAGAAACTATGCATATGGATAGTAAGGTATATATATGTTGTCCAATTTTAATCTTGTGGTAGCTGGTAAAGTTCTGATGATGAATTCAAGGGTGGGAAAAAAGGAACAGAGAAAGAAAGAGAGAAACAGTAGGAAAACACAGGGGAAAAGCAGACCGGCTTCAGAATAATTGTACAAATGCATGCATGAGAACCAAACATGAGGATGCGCGAGGCTCGAATTATGAGGCTATGGAGTTGTTGGACGTTTTTGAAAATGATTATTCTTGGGAAATGAGGGAAAGCAACTGTGTAAGGCATCTCTTCGTTGCCGCATCGTCTCTGAGAACCATACTGAACGTGCCATCTCTCAGAGGCTCGGGCAAGCACTCTTTCAACGCCTTTTTCGCGTCGGCATTGTCTGAAAGTCTCAGGTAGCACCTCACAACATGCTTGAGTAATCTAACGGTTGGAACTGACACCAGCTGGTCGATCATCAGCTTCAGCACGTTGGCAACAGCTGAGAATCTCTCGAATGTCTGGCACACGTAGTTTAAGCCCGAATCATCAACGAGGATCTTTTGCACAATGAAAATTGCAACAGTTTTAGACAGCTCTGACGAGGACTCCATTATCCGGAGACACAGAGGAATGATCTCGGTCGTCAGCAAAAACGATATAACCTCCGGGGTGTCGTTCTTGACGAGAGCCCCGATCACACCGAGCGATGTCAGTCTCAGGTACTCAAAAGGTCTCTGCTTCGAGTTTGTGTTCAGAAAAGGATATAAAAATAGTGGAATGTGAGCATTTAGAAAAGCATTTCTTGTTTCCGAGTGCGACGCAACGCACTGCAACAGTGCCAGAGCGTTGCAAACGCGATTCGAAGCGGCCGAGTTCAGCTGTGGTGGCGACAACAGTGGGTACACCGCAACGATCTCCTCGAGCAACGAAGTCATCACACCAAAGGAGTGCCATAACACAAGCGCAAGATCATCGTAGAGCTCTCTTTTCTTTCCGAGTTCCAGCAGCGCCTGCTCTCTGCCAGGTCCATACACCAACTCGATGATCCACGAGTACACTTTTTCATCATTCAGAGCTTTGTTTCCACCTGATCTGGGGCCCGCAGACACCATTCCAGACTGGAGCTGCTGCACCGTAGGCTGTTGTTGTTGCTGTTGCTGTTGTCCAGCATTGATGGGCTGTTGGGCCAAGTCAGCTTGGAGTTGTCGAACTAACAGCGAAGCGTTCGACGATTGTGGTGTCAAGCCAGGCTGCACGCTCTTGAGCTGCTGAACCTGTGGCTGCTGCTGCTGCTGTTGTTGTGGTTGGAGACCAAACGCCCGCTGTGCCAGCTGCGCTTGGGCCAACGGATCCGCGTACGTCTGACGGGGATACATGGCTTCAGAAGACAACGGGTGGGGGGAGGAGTGAGTAGCGTTTTCAGCAGAAAGAGTGTGTGCAATCCAGGCGAGTGTGTGAGCAGCCAGGTGTAAGTATGGGTATCAAATATGTGAATGCTGTGTCCACAGTGCGCAGAGATGGAAAAGCCCAATGGATTATCTGTTGGATGTTACGCGGGCGTGGTTGTGATTTTTGCGGGATGAGCGTCTTTTCGAGCACCCGTTCTGTCTCATTTGGCTGAGCATTGCCGAAAAGGTCGTGTGCGTGTGAGAGAACTTGCTCGCGTCGTCGCTTAAGAGTTCAGAGTGATTCAGTCACTACATGTAAATGGCCAAATATTAGTATTATAAGTGTTATCCGTTTCCCAAAGTATTTAACATGAGACAAGCCAGCGCGCAGTGGCCACTGCGGTTGTCATGCTTCTCTTCTACCCCAGAGTGCTCTCCTTTGGAATATCATAATTCCGCTTTTCCCTCGTGGTCTTCAATCCCTTCCACTCCTCTCCTTTGGGCCCACGGATCATTATATCCATCCTAGCATTGTCCGCGTGGTTATCCCGGTCACCCAGCCAAATGTCAGCGGCACATCTGTATCCGAACCTCTCGTAGATCGGAATGTTCACCATGCTCGAGCTTTCAAGGTACGACAGGTGGTTGTTCTTGTCGATGTAGTTCTCAAACATGTGATCTATAATCGCACGGACGTTTCCCTTTCCTCTCGCGGAGGGCGCCGAGCCGAGGTAGATCAGACTGAACGTGTTGTCAACCTCGTCCCCGAGGATGTCCATGGCGTTGTCGTGCAAGAGCGGGAACATCTCCTTGAACACGCGTCTCCGGCCCTCGGGCCCAGTCAGCCACGCGAGCTTCACGTACCCGGACCTCACGAGCGTGAGATAGTCATCCACCTCTCCGCTGTCCGGTCTCACCCACAGAGACACCGTCTCGTAGCAATCGTTCTTCTCGTGGTCGTCACCCTTCACGCCGACAACCATGCCCTTGAGTAGGTGCGAATACACATACGCCTCGTATAGCGCGATGTCCGCGGATTTTTTGAGTACCGGGTCGTGCTCCAAATGGCGCGAAACGTAGTTGGCAACGTCATCGTTGTCAAACGACTGATAGAGGGTCCTGGCGGCCTTCTTGTAGTCCTTGGCCGTTAATATCTCAACTCTGGGCATACTGCTGGTGTGTGGTGGGTGTAAACAAAGTTAGCTTTGCCTGTTCAACGGCTAGGGAGTTGAGAGGAAGCGTCATGTGCGGTGTAGATGCCTATATATACAGCTCAGCTCCTACGGGGCACGTCTCGCGGCGGTGATACACGCTGCACGAAACGGCATCGCGGATAGCACTGCAGCCAGCGTCGCTCCGGCGCACAACAGCGGGGGAAGACAGGGAGAGGGTGAGAAAAGCGGCCGGAGTGGCCACTGCTTCTACTCTGGGTTATATATATATGTATCTTTTGGATATGAACATTGGTATATATATTTCATACATCGTATATATTATCGTCAGTTCACCGAGGCCTCGCTCCTCCAGCCATCGCCACCACCGCGGAGTTGATGCCGCGGTGGAATTTGACATTTGACCTTCCTCTTTGGGGTGGGGCTCATCCATCCATCATTCTTGGAGGACGGGCCAAGAGAATAAAATAAAACTGCAAATATCTGAACTTTTTCTGTTTTACAATGTATACGATTATGCCAATCTAGCGGATCATCATCACCCTTCCCATCTCTTTCGCGTTCGAAAGTGTACCCTGTTCTGTTGGTATCTTGGTGGCACAGTCGAAAAGCTTCCAGAACTTGAGGTTCTCATCGGCGGCGGCAGTAGCAAGCGTAACGCCATCTGGCGAGAGCGCACTGTACAATATCCTTGAATCGTGGGCGTCACCAATGACTCCGGTCTTCTGCAACGACGGATACGAATACACGCTGATGCCGTTGTCGGGAAACCCATGCGTAGCTGAGATCTCTTTGCCGATGCCGTTCGCGTACCCCCATCTGAGCGACGACACCTGCGACCCGGTATCTATTGAGTTGACTCTGGCGCCTGTGGTCGTGTTCCAGAAGTGGATCTGCTTATCCACAGAGCCACCACCAGTTGCAAGCAGCGACAGCTGCGAGGGACACCACGCGAGAGCTTTGACAGCCGCACGGTGAGCCGTCTTTGTGAACTGCGGCACCGCGGTGCGGGCGTCCCATATGTTGACAACGTTGTCGTTCCCGCCAGACGCAAACTGCATCCCGTCCGATCTCCACTCAATCCCACACACCTCCGCGGCGTGGCTGTTCAGTCGTGAGATAATGTGCTCCGATACTCTCACGTCGTGGTGGAAAATCTGCCCTGTTCTCGAGCCAGACGTAACCAGGTGTTGATTCCAGCACTGGGCGCCCACCCTCGCATCGTGGCCCCTCATTGTGCGGAGCTTCGACAGGGAGTCTATGTCCCAAACCTCCACGGAACCGTCATTTTTGCCAATGGACAAGTAGTACCCATCGCATGACCACCTCAGCGATGTCACCAGGCACGAACACTGCGCAAGCAGGTCAACCGACCCGGAAGTGGCATTCCACACATACACGCTCTCCTCTAATGCAATTGCAAGCAAATTCCCCGACGACCATGACAGCAGGTTGAGGTAGAAATCATCAACGATTCCCGGTGCATCCAGCACCTTTTCGGGAGCCGTGGGGATCCTCTTGACTCTGGCCTGTGCTGCAGATGGCTTGATTTTGGATTCTTGGCGATACTGTGTTTTCAGTTCCGTGGGTTTCTTACTCTCGGGAGGAGCAGGCTGGAACTGCAAGATCCGCTCCCCTATCTCCAGCCCGCAGGCCTGTGCAACTGTGCTCTTGTAGATTCTCTGAGTCTGGGACTGAATGTGCACAAACGGCAATGCCGAAGCAAGAGGCGGTGCCTCATCGTTGCATAGCTTCCCTGAGGTTGTGTGTCTCGAGGGGATAAACCGATCAATAGTGTTCGAGCGTCTCAGACGACGAGGTGAACCAGGGGCGGATACCGCGTCGTTGCCGGCAGCCATAGCTTTTTCCTTTCTGTTGTTTGACCAGTCCGGATGGACAACGTTGAAATTGGGCGACATCACTTTCTTCCCATCGTAGATCGAGTTTCTCTGGCTCGAAAGACGGTTAGGACTCATCGACCCAAACACGGTTCTGTGACGATTGGGCGTTGCCTCCATCGACGGACTGAAGGCAGAAACGGTCGACGTGATGCCGCGAGCTGGACTGCTCTGTAGATATGACATTGTGCAGAATAGAGATCTGGGAAACTGGAAGATGCTCAGGTGTACCCAGAAAGATGGTATTTATGACACCCACGCAGAGCGGAGAGTTTTGGTGCTTTCTGTCTACCGTTATGGCGAGGCGAGCTTTTAGCGTGGCTTTGAACTCTCTTTAGATCACAGGAATCGATGGAAGTGACAGAGAAAGCAGCTTGAGGGAGCCCCTTGGTGAGATTCTCTTTGTGGTAATTCAAATTGCAGTTGTTGACATTTTTCCCAAAATGGAACACTAATGACTTCGTTCAATTGGGAGGGCTTAGTTAAGCAATGCCGTAAGCTGAATGGTACACGACCACTATTTGTGTGCTCTCCGGGTTGTTTCGTATTCTATTGTATACGTGTCTTGTATTTTGAAACAACAATAGTGTGGAGAAAGTAAAAATAGCGCCGCGAGCCATCCATGTCTGGAGGAAGGGGCAAGTCTGCGGTTGTGCGATATTTCATCAATCGACTCAGTCAACTCAATTAACAGGATAGCACCACGTTTACGTCAAGAATGTGAACTCATCGTGGCTGTGCTGTCACGACGCTAAAAGGTAGACAATTTCAACTGCTTTACAAGCACATCACTAGCTGACTGGAAAACAGTAGCGATCAACGTGTAGCTCAATTGAAGAGTTTCCGATCAGATCTGGGAATGGGCGTTTCACGTGTTGAAGGAGGAATCGTGGCCTCCACCGTGCGGTGCGGGTGCCGAATGCGTGTGAAACACGGTGTGGCCTGGCTTAGCTTCGCTGCGTGCACTAACCTTTTAGTCCACCCATCTGTGGCTGATTCAATTCATGTCGAAGAACATAAACGTCAATTGCGATAAATCCAGAGACTCGAAGACCACGTAGTAAACTGTCAGTAGCTCAATTGCAATCCAAGTACTTTCAGCACCACCGGTCTTGCAAACAGCACCAGCACCATAGATCTATATATGCTTTTCCCACAGCGCGGGGAGGCAAAAGGAGGACTCTCTTGGTCCGTGCACGCCTCAGCCTGCGAACACGCACGCCGCAGGGGAACACGCCGTCCCCGTAGCAGCTGTGCGTTTACGTAACTTCACCGTCACGATGAATTACGTGGCTGTTCATTGTGAATTCTGCTGTTGATGGGGGTTCCTAACCCATCACCGTTTTACAGTTGTCCAATCATTACGGATGATCCGTGGTATGCAGGCGCAATTTCATCTCATGGAACAAATCCCGGTTCTATTTCGAACACGAGCAACGCATCGCAACTATAGGATGGAATTGCGAGTTGGAAATCTCGGGGTATAAAGGTAGTGGTTTCCCATGTTTCGTTACTTCTTATTTTGTTTTCCCCTCTTGGTGTGAATCAATAGTTGTAATTGTTGATTAACTACTACTTCTCTTTTAAGCGAAAACAAATCTACAAATATGGGTATCTTCGATCAGGTTAAGGACAAGCTCGGTGATGAGAAATTCAGAAACCAGGTGCAAACCAAGGCGACTGACGCGTACAACAACTACAGCAAGAAGAACAGCAGCAAGAACGACAATGACAATGACGACTCGTACGGATCCTCCAACAAGAATGACAACGACGACTCGTACGGATCATCCAACAAGAATGACTCGTACGGTTCTTCCGGTCAGGGAGGTAACGACTCGTACGGATCTTCCAACTCGGACTCATACGGATCCTCTGGTCGCGGTGGTAACGATGACTCGTACGGCTCTTCTGGCCGCGGTGGCAACGATGACTCGTACGGAAGCTCCAACTCGGACTCGTACGGATCCTCCGGTCGTGGAGGCAATGACGACTCATACGGTTCCTCTGGCCGCGGTGGCAATGACGACTCGTACGGTTCCTCTGGCCGTGGTGGCAATGACGACTCGTACGGTTCCTCTGGTCGCGGAGGCAACAACGATGACTCGTACGGTTCCTCTGGCCAGGGCGGTAACGACTCGTACGGTTCCTCTAACCAGGGCGGCAGCAACTGGTAGGTTGTCACTGTAAATTTATGAAGAACTGAAACGGTCTGGCGGTTTTGTCTTTTGTATGAATTTTTAAGTACAATTAAAAATGAATTGGGTGTTTTCCTGAGAATTATTTGTTTAAAACGGATTAAAGTTGTAGATTTGAAGTTTCTAAATTATTTGCCAACTACTGAACAAAGTTTTTTATCAAGAAACTAAAAAATAAGACTTGAAAAGTAATCTTTTTGACAAATTGATAATTGTTCACGTCTCACGAGTCGCAATAAATCTAGTGCTCGTTTCGGGAGACTAATTTTTTTTCCAAGATCGCTTGATGTAATTTTTAACTTGACACCAATCGGACTAGCTTCTAAAGTGTCACATTTGTGTTGTTCTTTTCATTTTATTCTACCGCAGAACAGTTTGATGCACGTGAATATTCGAACCGGTTATGGCTAAAGGGAACGGGCGGAGGTCGTGCACCACTCGATTCATGGTTACGCAATTTCGGTGTAGTTGAGACAAGGCCGGTCCTGGGTCGGAGATCCTCAAATTTATCCTATTTGCGACCCGGCTGAGCAGAAAAAAATGGTACGATGAAACTGGAGCTTCACCTTCTCACAAATGACGGTGGCAAGCAACCATCCAGCAACTCAGAGTTGGTGATATCCGTCAGTTGGCCGTTTTACCAAAATCAACAATTAGCCAACAGTGTACAACGCGTGCGTCTTGCAAAAGGACTACCGATTTTTCTTGGAATGAATACCTGTAGCAAGCAACAGAGGAGTCATCTCCATTTATATATTCACTGCTATTAGATGTGTAACTGTATAGAGGTGGCGAAGGTGAAGTAAAAACTACAGCAGCAGTAGGAAGAGCATGAAGATTGCAATCAGACAAGGAGTTCAGAGTCAAACGCGTTATCACACAATCGAAAATTGGATTTTCGGTTTTTCGCGAAATCCCAGAGAAGCAGAAAGACATCGCCAACCCGGGAGGTTGCAGCCCACACTGTTGATGCCACGCCATGCAGAGTAATGAAGACAGGGACAACACACCAGTGTCCCTCCGACCGTTGAGGACAGGGTGTGAGATATTGTGTCCGATGGATGTGTCAATGTCTATGTTCCTGGATTCCTGAAATAAGAGTCGTTTGAATCATCCATCTCTCAAAAGTGGACTTGACCGGACATTTTGAGTTGAGTCCGTTTTTTGTCGTGGATTGATCGGCTGCACAGCCTTGAACGCGGAGATTTGAAAAGACACCGAGCGGATGTCTGATAAAATGGTCCTGGGGTGGCATCTAGGGGGTTAAACTCTTTTATCAGTTTCATAGATCCGATGGCATTTTGAGATTTGTAGATAAGGCGCGCGTGTGTGTTTGTTGCGTTAACCGGTACACCCCACATGTGTGTATCAGGAGTTTGTAATGTTGAGCTGCTTCATCTTGAGCAAAATATCGTCTAATCTAGCGTCAAGTTTCCCCTCCTTGTACTCCTGACGCGTCATTGAGTCCACTCTTGCTGGCTGAGGACCCACACGAGAGTGCTGCGAGCTTCTCGGGTCTGGTACGCTCAGAGTCAACAGTCGCTCATACACATCAGTGAAGAATTTGAGCTGGATTTTGATAAAACTCTCAAACGTTGGATCGACAATCGACAGCCTCAGGGAGATGTACTGCTGGAGTTCCGACTTGAGCTTGGAA
The DNA here is from genome assembly GCA_030557465.1 of Kuraishia cidri. Classification (NCBI taxonomy): domain Eukaryota; kingdom Fungi; phylum Ascomycota; class Pichiomycetes; order Pichiales; family Pichiaceae; genus Kuraishia; species Kuraishia cidri. The sequence continues at coordinate 156,082 of JAKTPE010000006.1, read as the reverse complement.
TTCAAGTCGTCGTATATTTTCTCCGCGTCGCCGAAAGACTCAGCGGTCTTTTCCAGTCTCTCAAGGCTCGAATTCACGGCAGGTTGACTTCCCGACTGTTGCTGGCTCGAGCTGTACTGTTCCTGTCTTTGCTGGTATTCGAGCTGTTCGTGCTCCTGCTGCACCTTGGCGAGCTTGAAGTGGAGCATGTCATAGTCGAGTTTCTTGCGGTACCGTTTTTTTATCAGCTTGCTGAACTCTTCGTTGAATTCTTTGAATTCGGAAATCGGAGTGAGGACGGTGATGCTGAATGGGTCTAGCAGTTCAGGCAATACGTTCTCCTTGATGTCATTTATGATTTTCAGATACTGCAGCGACAGCCCATCGCGGTTATTAACGAGCAGCGGACTAGGATCAACTTTGCGATCTTCATTCTGGGTCAGGTCGTAGTTTCCGTAAAATGAATCCATCGTCTTGGCCACTTTCAATTGCACTTCGATCAAATCGTTAAAGTTGTCTATAACTTTGGAGAGAGCGTCGTACAACTTGTCGGTGAACCCCGCGAGTGACTTAAAGTTGGCTTCTTGACTATCAAATTCTTCATCGACGCTTTCTTGCACCTTGCCAGTGCGGAGCATCATATGCGTTCCCGCCCGGTTAACAGCTTTTTTAAATCCTGTCCACGACATTGTCTTTTGTTCGTTCTTTGAAGTGGTCTGTGGTCTGGGGGGATGGCGAGATGGGCGGGTAGGAAGGTTCGGGATTACGGAAATGGCCTCTTGGAGACAAAGTCAACGGATCGCGTGTAGTTCCTGGTGTCCACAAAGAACAATCCACTGGCAAACTAAAGAGAAATGTGCTTGATTTTAAACGCTGCCAGGCTCAGATCCTCGTGAAACATGTCTGATCCACACGCAACAAGCTGATGAAGCTGGCTCCTCTGTCTGCCATTGATGGCAGTGCCTGTAACTCTTGTTCTCGGGCACTACCCCTGATTACTATTCAACTCTACGGTCACAGCTCATATCTTTGACACAAACAGCCTTCAAGGACCCAACCGTGGTGGCGGGTATTTACGGGATGACTAGGATCCCAAATTTACCCCTCAAAAAGGCACGAGTACCCTGTTGTTGGGGCGTTCCGTTCCGATAGGAGGGTCTGCGAAGGAATATGATCCGAGTGGACAGCCTGAAAAGTGCAGAATCAAAACAAATCTGCTTTAGTCAGGCAGTGATGGTCGAAAAAAAAAAGTTGGGGGTATTTTTCCAAAGACAAGAAGAATGACGCAAGATAACTACAGCCAGAGAACACATAACCACAAAGCACCTGGAAAGATGTGGGATTCAGCCCTGCGCGAAGCGTATTAGGCTCTGGGTACCGTTTTCGGTAGAAAGCCTGTGTGTGCGAGCGATGCCCCATTGGAACAAGTGGCTAGTGGGCTCTCTCTGTTTTGATTATCCACCCCTCGTCTGGGTGAGCTTTTTTCATTATGGTCGAGCTATTGATGGCATCTCCTCTTTGAGCATGGCCAATGGGGGTGTCTCCGGCACATCTGCCGCTGGGCTGATGGGTGGGCTGGTGGAATCTGTTGTGTGTGTGTGTGCATTCTAGCCTCTTTACTATCGGGCCATTTACTTCCATGTCTCCAACCGCTTGCCGGATACCCATGACAGCCATCCTATTCGAGTAACGCCTAACCAGTCACATCTTATGGAAGAAAAAATAGACTATCCCTTACCCCAAACCTCTGTTGTATGTGGTTTGGGTTGGCTGCATATAAAGCAGGCCTGAACCTCTTGATGTTTGAAAATGTTGAAGTACCCTTTTTTGTTACAACAGACCTTTTGTTTAGTATCGACACGGATCAACAACAAAATAAGTCTTATTCACTCAGTATTCGTGCCTGGAGTATTGAATCATTCTTGAAGATAATAAAAAAACATCATCATCAACAACAACAACAACAATGAGAATTCCAAAGGCTGTTTCTACCAACGATGAGATCCACGAGCTCACCCTGAAGGCTTTCCGCCTGTACGTGCTTGACCTGGTTGAGCAGTACGAGGGTGGTCACCCAGGTTCTGCCATGGGTATGGCTGCCATGGGTATCGCTCTGTGGAAATACACCATGAAGTATGCTCCAAACGACCCATCGTACTTCAACCGTGACAGATTTGTCCTGTCTAACGGTCACGTTTGTCTTTTCCAGTATCTGTTCCAGCACTTGACTGGTCTCAAGTCGATGACTGCCAAGCAGCTCAAGAGCTACCACTCTTCGGACTACCACTCTTTGACTCCAGGTCACCCTGAGATTGAGAATGACGCTGTTGAGGTCACCACCGGTCCTCTGGGTCAGGGTATTGCCAACTCTGTTGGTCTTGCCATTGCCTCTAAGAACTTGGCTGCCCTCTACAACAAGCCAGGGTTTGACGTTATTGACAACACCACCTACGTTATCTGTGGTGACGCCTGTTTGCAGGAGGGTCCAGCCCTGGAGGCTATTTCCCTTGCCGGCCACTTGGGTCTGTCGAACTTGGTTTTGCTCTACGACAACAACCAGGTGTGCTGTGACGGTTCCGTTGACATTGCCAACACCGAGGACATCTCTGCCAAGTTTAAGGCTTGTAACTGGAATGTCATTGACATTGAGGATGGTGCCAGCGACGTTGCCACTATCGTCCGTGGTCTCGAGTACGCCAAGGCTGAGAAGTCTAGACCAACTCTGCTCAACATCCGTACCATCATCGGTACTGATGCTGCCTTCCAGAACCACTGTGCTGCGCACGGTTCGAGCTTGGGTGAGGACAATGTCAGAGCGCTCAAGCGTGCGTATGGCTTCAACCCAGCGCAGAAGTTCTACTTCCCTAAGGAGGTCTACGAGTTCTTCAGCGAGCTGCCAGCCAAGGGTGACGAGTACGTCTCCAACTGGAAGAAGCTTGTTGGCAACTATGTCAAGGCGTACCCTGAGCTCGGTGCCGAGTTCCTCGCGCGTACCAGGGGTGAGCTGCCAAAGAACTGGAAGTCGCTGTTGCCAAACGACCTCCCAGAGGAGCCAACCGCCACGAGAACCACTGCGCGTGAGCTTGTGCGCGCCTTTGCCAAGGATGTTCCTAACGTGATTGCCGGGTCCGCTGACCTGTCTGTGTCCGTTGACCTGCCATGGGCTGGTGTCAAGTACTTCCAGTCGCCCGAGCTCGCGACACAGTGTGGTCTCGCTGGTGACTTTTCCGGCCGGTACATTGAGTTTGGTATCAGAGAGCACGCGATGTCGTCGGTTGCCAACGGTCTCGCTGCGTTCAACAAGGGTACCTTCATCCCCATCACGTCGTCGTTCTACATGTTCTACCTGTACGCCGCTGCGTCGCTGCGTATGGCTGCGCTGCAGGAGCTCAAGGTTATTCACATTGCCACGCACGACTCGATCGGCGCGGGTGAGGATGGGCCAACCCACCAGCCTATTGCGCAGTCTGCGCTGTGGAGAGCGATGCCTAACTTCTACTACATCCGTCCAGGTGACGCGACCGAGGTGCGCGCTCTGTTTGAGAAGGCGATCGAGCTTCCATACTCTGTGCTCTTTTCCCTCTCGAGACACGAGGTGCCACAGTACCCCGGCATCTCGAACTTTGACCTTGCGAAGCGTGGTGGATACGTGTTCCAGGATGTCGAGAAGCCAGACCTGCAGCTGATTGGTGTTGGCTCCGACCTCGAGTGGGCCGTCAAGACTGCGCGTCGCCTCAAGCAGACCAAGAACTACAATGTCCGTGTGTTGTCGTTCCCATGCCAGCGTATCTTTGACGAGCAGTCCCTGTCGTACAGACGCTCTGTTCTCAGAAGAGGCGAGCTGCCAACGATTGTCATTGAGTCGTATGTCGCGTTTGGATGGGAGCGTTACGCCACTGCCGGCTACACGATGAACACGTTTGGTAAATCTCTTCCAGTTGACGATGTCTACCAGTACTTTGGATTCTCTCCAGATGTTATTGCTGAGAAGATCGAGAGATACATTACTGCTGTTCGTACTGACCCACGTATTCTTTACGAGTTCCACGACTTGAAGGGCGCTCCAAAGCACGACAAGTTGTAAAGGATTTGTTAGGAAATCTTGAGTTATGTGAGGTTTTAATTTTTTAACTGTCTCTCTCCTTTCTATGTTTTTTATCTTTTCAATATTATGACATACAAATTCTATGTGAATTTTTTGCTATTTCATTTTAAAGTGCTAGTGATGTTGTAGTAGTGTAAACAAAGAGAAGGCCCGAAAGGAACAAAAAGATCGAATGTGGAAACCGCAAGAGCCTGATACCCGATTCGATACGAGACCTCGCTCCCGTACCAATATCACCCTGTTACAAGGAGGAAGAATGGCGAGCCGAAAAGAAAAAAGAGAAGGGCATTCCAACTCTACCCCACAATTAACCCACCAATCGCGGTGTTATGCGTGCATGGTACACTTGCAAGCCAGTGCATATGTCAAATTAGAGAGCAGGCAGGCCAGGATATCTTGTGCTATTTTTCAGTTTTCTATTCATGGTGATACTATACACATAATTTGCACTTGATTGATACCAATACAATCCACAGAGGTGGTAGTGCCTGCCCATCAGGCAGACAGGCCTCTTCCCGTGCGGAGTCCTACCACCGCTGCGCCCTTAATAAACCTGGAGAACAATAGCAATGATGCACCGACGGCGCACGCCCACGAAAAAATTTGGTGGTGGAGAGAAAACGCAGCTTTAACCCCATGTTTTGATTACCGCATTTGGCGATTACCAGGCGGTATTTTTTATTTTATATGATTTTTCCTGTTAGCATTCGAGTACACACAGCACAGCAGCACAGGAAAACTCTGATAGTGGAATATACACAAAATAGAATGCTGGAATTGATACACACAGGGGTGTATTTTCCCGGGTCACGCACAAGTGGCACAGAAAACCCCACTGTCGGGGAGATTTCGCTCGTTATAGTGTGCGAGCAGGATCGAGAGAGTGTGTGCCATTGGCTCGGCATCGACGAATCCATTTGGTCTCTGTGGACTGGATCCGAGCATGGAAGGGCGGGCATATGGGACACTTGGTGTCCCACCCTCCGCAGAACACCGGGTGGCATGAAAACAAGCCACTCATAAACTCCGGATCGTGTCTACCGGGGAGGGGGTAGGATTTAGATTTTAGTGCCAGACACACACTACACACACAGACACAGATTGGTATAGATGACCTCAGGGATGTTTAGTGATTATCGACTATTTTTTTCGTTCCGGTGCTCCCCATGAGAAAGTCGGGGAGGAAGGGAAGGAAAGGAGGGGCGTGTTTAGATATAACCAAATCGGTTAGCAGTAGACGATAAAAGCGAGATGTTGGCTTTTGGACAGTTTGTGGTGGTTTTGGGATGGATCGGTTGACGGAAGTGTTTTCATTTGTTGAATGGAAAAAACAGTAGTTAGGGTTGTTCAGCAGGATGTGGGGAAGGGGACAGACAGACAACGTAGATCATTGATGTGTTGTTGGTTACAGCGTATACGGAAGATGGATTATTGTTTGAGAGGTGTAATGGGTTGTCTATGTGCCAATCAATCTATAGCGTAAAAGTAGTTGGTTGATATCAGTTGTAATGAGTGGAGTGGGTGGGTGGTTGATCAACAAAAGGCCATTCTGGCCGGTCCGGCCCACATCGCCCACATCGCCCACCTACATTCTACAATCTGGGGTACAGCAAACGTACCTGCGCAGTCAATAGGAGAGAGCAAACGTGCCCAGAGCGAGCCCAACCCACCAAAACCCAAACCCAAACCCACATTTCCCCCGTATGAGCCCACAGCCACATGACTAACCCATTTTAAACGCATAACAAAAAAGATAGAACACACAAAATAAACGCACAAAAGAAAGAGCGGTCCGGGTACAAGAGGTGCGAGGGGACGGCAGCTGTGAGAAGAAGTGCACGACCCACAAAAGTGACAATAAATGACAGAGCCGAGTGAATCAGATGCGCTGGAACTTCAGGAGGGGAAACACGTCGGATACCTGGGGAAGCCAGCAATTGGCCAGTTGCGCGCCCAGAGGGGACGGGGTTTAACCGGGTGCTGGTGGCTCTGGAGAGGAGAAAGGGTGCTGAGGGAAGCCACACCCCACCATTCCTGCCATTGAACGATGATGGCGCGCATTACGTCGAGGTGCTTTAGGTGATCATCAACGTTGGGGGTGTGCTGGGAGAGGGAGCGTGTGGATTTGTGCCGTCTGTGCCAACCTCCATCTATGGCTTGACGTTGACGTTTGTTTTTTCATGTTGAGTTTTTCTTTGTCTGGGGTACATCTCTATATAAGTATTCGCTGTGCCTCGTTTGGGCTGGTATTTTTGTCGTTATAACCGATTTTGTCGTCTCTTCCGTCTTCTTCCCTTTTGCTTTCGCTCACTTATATTATTCTCTTTTGGAAGTTACATTATATTATTACTACGATTATATCACACTTTGCACAATGGCTCCAGTTAAGAGAGAACAAGAAAGCGCGGCTTCGGCTGTTCCAGTCAAGGTGGATGGTGGCCAGCCGTCCAAGGCGCCAGTTAAGAAGCGGGTGCGCACAGGATGCCTCACCTGTCGTAAGAAGCACAAGAAGTGCGATGAGAACAGAAACCCAAAGTGCGATTTCTGCACACTGAAGAACCTCGAGTGCGTGTGGCCTGAAAATGCAAAGAAGAATATCTTTGTGAACAACTCTTTCAGAGACTTTCAAGCTGAGGAGAAGCAGGCTGCTGCCGACTTGAAAGCTGAAGAGCACGGGTTTGGACTCGGGTCACCTGGGATTTTGGATTCGGCCTTCCGGTTGGATGACCTTATCCACCAGGGTGACAGAAACCACAATAACAAGAGACAGAAGCTGGGACTCTTGCCTGTATCTTCGTGCTTGTCGTCGGCGTTCAACGGAATAAGTAAAAAGGGCGAGGATAGCGTTGTTGAGACCGTCGAGGGTCTTTCGGCGTCTCCTCTGAATGATGGGTTTGCAACAGCCAGTCTGTCGTACCCTAACATTATGACCGGGTTAACTTCCCCAGGCGGTACCGGGTCCGACCTGTTTCACTCGCTCAACTCGGGCTCGGCAGCAAACATGGGGCTGTCGCCCATGTCCAACCTGTTTTCCGCAGGTAGCGATGCCACAAAGACACCGTCGAACCTCGCTTACTCTTTTGACAAGTATGAGCTGAGGCCGGACTACTCGAAGCAGCAGCGCATGTCTTCGTCTTCTGTTTCGTCGGAGAATACGATTTTGTCGTCGAGGCAGGGCACGAAAGACTCGATGGACTTTGAGCACCGTCACTCGATCATGTCCTCGGGTGGGCATGGTAAGAGGAGTTTGTCAAACAACGAAGCCTCGGTTGCTGCTGCTGCTGCTGCTGCGGCCTCTGCTTCGGTTGACTATGGTGCGTTCCTCAACACCCAGGAGACATCACCACAGTACTATGACCTCCCAGACACACTCCGCGACTACATGTATCTCAACGCGGCAACCAAGGCGCCTTCTTTATCAACATCCATGGAGTACACCTCGGACCTCGTCCCCAACAACGAGAATATCTTTGCCATGTTTACGGACAAGACGTCGGTATCGATGCCGGATGTATCCGAAGAGGAAAAAATGGAACTCCTTGAGAACTATGTCGACAACGTTGCCACGTGGCTTGACATGTTCAACAAGGAGCGCAACGTGTTTGCGTCGACGATCCCCGCCATGGCGCACGAGTGTCCCGCGCTGTACTACTCGCTGCTGGCGATATCCGCCCGGCACCTCGAGAAGACGGACCCGGCCTACTCGAACGACAAGACGCTGCAGTTCTACCACTACGCCCTGCAGCTGATGTCGCCCACGGTGAACCGCACAGCCGACGACGCGGGCACGGTGGCGACGTGCGTGGTGCTGTGCTGCTTTGAGCTCATGAGCACCACGCCCGAGCTGTGGCGGCGGCGTCTAGAGGGCTGCGCCGCGCTGTTCCGCTCGTACGGCATCCACGGGTTCAGCGACGACCCGCTGCGGCGCGCGCTGTTCTGGTGCTTTGCGCGGCTCGACGTGTGCTCGACGCACCTCGGCGAGCAGTCGACGCTGATCCCACCGAAGCGGTGGCTGGCGCCGGGCGCGGAGGTGTACGATGCGCGCGAGATGTTTGCGCGTGTTTCTTCGGAGGGCACCGGCTCGGACACGTATGCGAACTACATGTTTTTCCTGTGTGCGCGCGTGATGGGGCTAGTGTCGAGCGAGGACAAGGAGCTCGACTTTGACAAGGAGTGGGAGATGCTGTGGGAGGAGCTGGACCTGTGGGCTGCGCTGCGGCCCGTGGAGATGCAGTCGGTGTGCTCGTACAAGGGCGCCGGGTCCGCGTTCCCCACCACGCTGTACTCGAACGCGGTTGCCATTTCGGGGAACCAGCTGTACCACATGGTGTACATCCTGATGGTGCAGAACAAGCCGCGGTTGTTCAAGATTCCATCGGGTGCTGCTGCTGCTGCGCCGGCGTCGCTGTCGCCACCGGCGTCAACCGCTGCTGCGTCTGTGTCGATGTCGAACTCGAACTCGAACTCGAACTCGATGTCGTCACACTCGACGAACTCGCCTACGGACTCGCTGTTCCAGAGCGCCGTGTCGTCGGTGCCGTCGTCGGTGGATGGGACGTCGCCTCCCGAGTCGCCTGAGCTGACTATACAGCAGCATCAGAAACAGCAGCAGCAGACCCAGCAGCACAGGAGGCACCACTCTGCGATATGGCACGCGAAGCAGATCTGCGGGATAAGCATGACGAGCATGGCGGGCGAGTCTACATCTATACGCAGCCGCGGGTGTCAGATCAACGCACTGCAGCCACTGTGGGTTGCGGGCAAGCTCATCAGCAGCCGCCATGAGCACTCGCAGATTTTGAAGCTGCTGAACGACATGGAGAGGAGCACCGGGTGGGATATGAGCTGGCGCGGGCGCGAACTGATCGAGTACTGGAATACCGAGTGTTGATGTGGTGGTGGAAAGAGTCACTGGTTTGGCTTCTTTTTTTGGTTTTGAGGTTTTGTGACGTGGATATGGAAATGGATGAAAATGTACTTGTTTGTGGGATTGTGGGATCTAAAATTTATTTATCGACTATTATTATGTATTTGCTCTGATTTCTGTCTACTTGAAATGTGTCTGTTTAACGAAAATGAAAATGAAATGATAAAAAAAACGGGGAGAGGGTGAAGCTGGCCAAAGATACAGCAGATAGCCGCTGGGAGGTGGCCAGAGAGACCAGAGAGACGCTCAACAAGATCCAGAACCCGCCACAGATTATAAATCTGGCACAGCACCGAAGTGGACACCGTGTTGTCTTTCTGGCTGTCTCTGTCTCTGTTAGAGTGTCCCGTCTTCAGCCGTCGCGTATCCCTGCTCTTTCCGTTTCCCCGCGCCTCTTTGCTAATGGGAACACAACACAACAACCACAAACTGACACACCACTTCCACCTCCACTCTCACCTCCACCTCCACCTCCGCTCAACAACAACAACAACAACAGCAACAAATATATTATTTCACTAATGACACCAACAGATTATCAGCCCATTTCCCACTTTCCCACACCCCCCAACATTCCCTCCTGGTGTGTGTGTGTGTGCACCGCTCGGCACACCCAGTTTAACCGCCCATCACCGACTCGCTGAAAAGTGCCACTCCGCCAATGTCGCAAAAGGGGGCTGTCCCGCACACGCGCACGCAGACCGCCCCAGCACCCCGAAGCGGACGGCGGCACCGGACAGACGAGGAAAGCCGAGCTCATAGTGTACCTTGTTCTCTGCATCCACACCAGAACAGCTCGAACAACAGACCGGATCCATTACATTACTTTGACTGCACTCCACACAAGCAGTACGCGTCACCGGTGGGACACCTGTCCTTTTGCATATATCCCCATTCGACACAGAGACCGACGGTTCCCCATTTTCGAAGAAACTGGAGATATATCTGTATCAGACCCTTGCTGTCTTCCTCGTTAATTTGCCCCGTTTTCGGCGCATTGTTCAAGGGACATGGCGAGTGTTTTAACCCTGCATAAGATAAAAAGTTGGACTTCTGGAAATGATCGAACGATATCCCGTGAATTAGTATGTTTTCTTGCCACTTGCGATCTCTTGTCCATTTGATTTAATAGTTTTACCCTTACTAATGCTCTATCCCATCAAGACCACGGATGAATTCTGGAGCGACTTCTTAACGATCCTAAAAGACTATGATCCGTCTCTTACCAAGAAGGTCAAGTCGCAGGCCGTGCTGTCGCTCGAGAAAATGCTGAAGGCCAGAATAGTGCAGTCCCAGGGTAAGGCATTCGCCAAGAGCGTTTCGAGTAATGAACTGGCGGTGGCTATCCTGGCTCGCTATACAGACAGCAGCTTGGCGAGGGCATACAAATGGCATAGGTTCTGGTCACTGAGCAGCGACTACCAGCTTATAACAACAGATCTCTTTTTCAAAAACCACCATGCTATAAAGAAACCAGGAGAGCCAAAGGAGATTGCGCTTATCGGCATGGATAACTGGAAGTCTGTGCTGTGCTACCTGGATTCGCTCCTCTTTGCTCTGTTTGCAAGGATGGATGACTTTGACCACTTGATCACCGATAGAGAGATATTCGTCACTGACGCTGAGCTCACTCCGCATCTCCAGAAGGAACTACTAGAACTCAAACTGATCTTGCGGTTCTTGGTCAACATGCTGAGGGCTGGCGAGCTGATCAACATTGACGTGATACAGGTGCTGTGCACTCGGTTGGCCAGACTAGGCTGCGAGTTTTGCGTGTCGGGAAAGCAGCAGGACTCCCTCATGATGTTTGAGTTTCTGATGCAGTGCCTGGGACTGCCGTTTCTGACTCTCAAGATTGACGTTATACACAGCGGCAAATTCAATATAAATGACGACCTGAGGTTTATAGGTGAACGGTGTCTGTTGCTGTCGATTCCAGAGGATACAAAACCACATAGAGAAACGGAGAAAGAAAAAGAAGAGGATGAAGACGAGGAACCCATACCCCTTGAGGACTGCCTCAATGCATATTTCAACAATAGTATCACGGTGAAAAGGCATCTCGAAAGAAGACGAACGATGGATGTCAAGGCTGAAAAAGAGAGAGAAAAAGAAAAAGGTGAGGAAGGCGAAGCATTTGTCGGCAGCTCTGGTGATTCAAAGTATGGGCTGGACCAAGTGGATGAAGATGAAGTTGACGAGTACCGCAAACGCGGCGTTGTTACGTTCACACCGTCAATTGCCCCCTCGGCCTCAAGGGGCGAGGATGACCTGTATGCGCAGATTGACGGACTCAAAGTGACAACGTCGCACGAATCGCTGAACGGCGTTTCGTCGAACGACACGAACCTGTCTGAACGCACAGACATTACAGAATCGCAGTCGCCCGCATCGCCCGGCTCTCAGCCCTCGGCGTTCCCTCGCGCGCGCCGCAGCGAAACAGGCTCCATCTCCCGCGTCAGCGACATGCTCGAGTCGTCGCGCACGCGCTCGTCCACTATCGCATCCGTGCTCAACAGCGCCGCTACGGCCACCGCCATGCCGGCGATGACTGCACTATCGCGCCGCGCATCATCGCTATCCACCGAGGTTACACTGCCCGCGTGGATGTTTCTGCAGCTGCTGCCGTACTATACTGACCCACAGGTGCAGCTGAAACCGGAGAACAACGAGGACCCGTACCGGCAGAAAGTCAGTCGGATCCAATCGCTTCCGCCATCCGCAGATGCGAATGGCAACAGCCACGCTCGCCACCGGAGCTACACCGCGTCGAGCAGCTCGACAACAGCAACGGCGAGAGGGAACAACACAGCAAACACAACGGCCAGTGACGCAGCACCGGCGGCACCGAGCGAGTTTGACAAGCGGTACGCGCACCGCCGCCCCGTTGTGCCGATCTGTCTGAAGCGGTACGTCTGGAACAACGAGGGCAAGGGCAAGAAGATCAAGCGCCGCGTCGCGATCCCGTCAGTCATACAGTATCCGTACTTTGTGTCTGAAGATCGCGGTGCTGCAGGGGCGGACGGAGCTGCTGGCGCCGCAGGCACAGGCACCGCTAACGGGTTTGTCAACTTTACACGCGCAGCGGACATGACTGCGCCGTCGGGGAGCTTTGAGCTCGTGCTCGAGAGCTGCGTGTGCCACCGTGGGACATCCGTCGACTCGGGCCATTACATCTCGCTGGTGCGGAAGCATCCATATACAGGTGTCGTTGGAGACACGCGTGCCGAGGACGAGACGTGGCTGCTGTTCAACGACCTGGAGAAACGCGGGGACAAAGTGCGCGAGATCAGGTTCCAGGATGCTATGGAGTCGGAGTATCCGTATTTGCTGTTCTACCGGATCGTTGAGGCTGCACAGCAACAGCCACCACCAGAGCAACAGCTGCATAAGCAAAAACAGCTCGACCCGTACGACGAGAGCAGCGGGTATGCGTCGACCACAAGCGCCACGAGCGACAGCACGACGCTGAGAGCGGGCAGGCGGATAATCGTGCCTACGGGCTCGCGCGACAAGTTTTGGAGCGAGAGCGAGAGCAACAGCGAGCTGTCGTCGGCTACTGCCCCACAGCCGAGTAATCCAGCGGCCGCGGCGCGCAACGCATCCATCTCGCAGATGTCAACGCACTCTGCAAGACAGCAACCAGCGCCCGTGCCTGAAATTGCAGTGACGGGGTCTAGCTTTGCCGAGCCAACAACACAACAGACACCACCACCACAACAGGACACAGCGTCCCGGCTGAACGGACATCGCAGACACCACCACCCGCACATCCCTGGCCTGTCGCGGTCGCGGTCCCGCTCGCACCGTCGCAAGAACGAGGCTGATGATGACACGCCTAGTGAAACCACACCAGCACCTGCTGCACCGGCACCGCAGCCCGTGGAGCTTCTGCCCACAGATCCAATGTACATTGACCCGCTCGACATGTTCCACTGGTATGTCCGCGACGCAGACGGGAACCACCACAGACAGGACGAGCAATTCCCTTGGGGCGGACTGGGAGATGCACCACCGCGTCCGGGTGCCGGTGTGCCCGGTGGTGCGATCTCGACTACGTCTGTCCCGGAGTCGTCTTTGGGCAGCCACGACGACGACGCTGCGACGGGGACCGCCACCCCGGTGCCTGCGTCCGCAGGTGCGACGGCGCCAGAAGGCGGACTCATGGACAAGATCGGACGTCGCTTGACGCAGATATCAACTCGGAACAGCAATGCGAGCGTCACCACCAGCTCGGGGGTGCAGTCTCCTGTGCCTGTGTCGGGCCCCGCAACGCCCACGGGCGGCACCCCGAGCGCGTCGGCGTCGACTGTGCTCGCGCCGATCGAGGATGCGTCTCCCGTTGGTGTGTCTGGTGTGAATTCCCACTCGCCGATTATTGTCGCTACGGAGCCAAGGCGCGAGCGCCGTCCGCCGCCTCCGCTGCCGGCCGGTGCCCCCTCGATCAAGAGCCGCACGTCGCTGTTGAGTCTGAAGCAGCCGAGCGCATCGCGCAGCGGTGCAGCGTCTGTGCCGCTGCTATCACCGCAAATCTCGCCTGAGAACGATAACGCCGTGCTGTCGATCACGAGCAACAAGTCGATGGGCCACTCGGTGGCCACGGGGCGTAATCGTCTCACGCGCAAGAAACGCAGCGGAGGGAGGAAACGCGATGATAAAGACAAGGAGAAGTGCGTTATTTGCTGATGCTGCTGTGCGCTTATAGAAGGTGATGCATGCATGTCTATGATGTTTATTATTTATAAAAATACCAAAATCACCGATCCACGTTGCTGCTCTTTTGTAGGAAATCGAGCTCGAGCTCCTCGGTCCAGTGGTCGACGAAATCCAGGCCCGGCCCGTTGTTGTTGTTGGAGAACCAGTTGAATACCGTGTCTGAGGGGTTCGAGAAGAAGTTGTCAAACATCTGCTGCTGTCCCCCGGAAGTCGTGCCCGTGCCCGAGTCAGGCAGCGGCTGTTGTTGTTGTTGTTGCTGGGGGAGAGAGCCGTTACCAGGCGTTGGCGGCAGGAAAGGATAGTACTCGTCGTACTGCGCCGGCGCCGGACCTGTCGCGGGCGCGGTATTGCTCGCGTACTGGACTGGAGGCGGCACCTGCTCAACATGCGCCGAATCCGCCGTAGTTGGAGGAGCAACCGGCGCACCATCACCACCACCACCACCACCACCACCACCACCACCAGCGGCGGCCCGCTCGTCAATAGCGCTCTCGTAGTCGATGTTCACCTCGCTGCGGCTGTGTATCTTGCTCTTGAACTGCGAGCACAGATACATGAGGATGGTGGAGTACCGCGTGCACAGGTGCAGCTCGTCCGGCGTGGCCTCGCGCAGCGCGATCGCGGTGCGCTGGATTATCGACACGATCTCCTCGAGCGGTATCACCGACAGGGTCAGGATCGCGGAGTTCGCGATGGACTCCGGCGCGAGGCGCGCGTCGATGCTGCCTATTGCCTCGGCCATGGTGGGCCCGTTTGGCCCCCCGGACGTGCGCGGCCGTCCACGAGGCCGGCTCGGTGGTGGTGCGTCGTCGCGGAGGCCGCGCGCCGCGGAGTACGACGACCCTGTGTCGGCGCCGGGCCCCGTTAGCGTCAGGTAGCACTTGACGATGAACGCGACGGATTTGACGATCCGCGTGAGCCAGCGCACGGGCATGTACCTCAGCAGTTTGAGGCGGTGGGTGCGCTGCATCACCGCGAGGGTTTCCTTCGCGGCGCGGTACGCCAGCTCAACGTAGCGCGACGATTTCGCGAGCTCTTCGAGTTTGAGGTGGCGCGAGACGCGTTTCTTCGGGTTGCTGTTTGCCGTTGTTGTTGTTGCGCCTGTGTCGTTTGATAGCGCGAGGGAGTAGATGTACAGCTTGGCGTAGTAGTAGTCGAAGATGAGCGACTCGCGCTCCACCTGCTCGGCTAGGTCGCGGCAGTATTTGGAGCCCGGTTTGAGCAGCAGCAGGTTGTGGTTGTAGTTGTTGTGCGTCGAGTGGTTGGAGGGCACCAGCAGAGAGTGGTAGCGACGGTACCAGTTCTCAAGCAACGGCGATAGAATGTTGAGAATCGCAAGGTGCTGGTACTTGTCGAGACCGCCCAGTTTCGGCTTGACCCCATACAGAGATTCGTAGCACAGCGACATGAACTGCAGCAGCTCGAGCTTGGCCCTCTGCATCGTTGTGAACTTGAGTTTGAGACTCCCGCTCACCTGTTCGTCGCCACCTATCCTCGAGTCGTCACCACCACCACCGCCACCGGGAGCAGGTGTGTTTGAGCCACCCGTGCTCGCTGAACCGTTCTCGGAATCATCAGCATCCCCATCCACACCGAGGTCCACCTCGCTCAGACTCTGCGACAGCATCGAGCGGCGGTTGATGTTCATCGCGGTGTAAGTCTCGGAAACATGCGTTGCGAGAAACACGAGCGGGTTCTCCTCGATGAAGCCCATGTCCTGCGCAAGCCGCACACTGGACCCGGTGAGCATCCACGCCATGCGGTCGCTGCGTCTCACGGCGCCGAGGCCAGCCACCGAGTCACCGTCGGGGATGTTGCTGCCGCCGTCGGGCCGTTTCAGGTCGTCGTGCGGCATGTTTGCGTAGTCGGACCAGCGCCAGTGGATCGCGCGCGGGTTCCACTCTGTGAATAGCAGGAATGCGAGCACCGTGCCCAGCGACCGCGTCGACGCCTCTGCCCATGTGGTTTGTGAAATTAGCCGCTGGCAGTACACCCATAAGCGTTCGTGCACCTCGACATGCAGCGCCACGGACGTGTCTCTGTCGTTTTTGTTGTTGTTGTTGTTGTTGTGGTCATCACCACCATTCTCCTCCGACTCCTGCTCCGACTCAAAAGGATGGTACCGCGCGCCAATCGTGAGGATCACACAGAGAAGAATGGGATATCCGGCAAGAACGTCTGGATCGTGCATCTCTACCGGAATGTACGGGTAAAATGGGTGCATCGATGTGAAGAAAAGTGTCACCAAACGCCGCGCCTCGCTCTCTTGAAGGATGGAGTCCGGGCCAATGTACTCGATATCGGCCAGCCTCGCAGATGGCTTGGGACGAACGTTGTCCGTGGGTCGCGGGGCAGGCATCGAGAAGCGCGATGGTCGCAGAGATGGGAACATCGACGACGAGCCACGACGTGGGAAAAGCTGCTCTTTGATGTATGCCTCGGGGCTCAAATGGGCCACAGGCGAGACAGGGGTTGCAGTTGCCGTGCTGGCTACTGACGCAGCTGCTGTCCCCGTTGCCGATCCTGTGATGCTTGATTGGTGATGGTGTTGGCCAGGTGCCGGAGTAGAACTCTCCAACATCTCATGGCGCTGGCGGGCGTCGATCCTGTCGCGTTCGTCAGCCTTTGCAATGTCGCCAGCAACGTTTGCAAGGTACTCCATCGTGCTTCGGGTGGTTCCCGAGCCTTGCAGCTCTGTCGTTGGGTGCAGTACATTCGGGTGCTGGAGTGGTTTGTTGACCGTGCTGCTGGAGGAGTTGGACGCAGTCCTTGGCTTTGAAGGGTACGGCGCAAAATCACCTTGCGGTTTCAGCGGAGCCAGGTTCGGCCGATCGTCTGCGTTGTTGTTATAGCTCGAGCCACTGGAAGAGTGCCGCGTATTCGATGGTTGCTGTGCAACAGCCATTCCACTGGGTACGGGCAGGATCCGGTTAGACCGCTGGAACGAAAAGCTGGTCTGCTGTTGCTGCGGCGCGGATGTCTGCGCCGGAGGTGATGATGACTGGCTCGGGTACAGTCGTAGCGGAGGAACAACGTTCCCGCCCTGTGGCTCTATCCACTGAGACTGAGACTGAGACTGCTGCTGCTGACGTAGTGGCGGCATAGCATGCTCAAGCGGCACCTGTTCCATCTTGAGTTCTCGGCCACTCGATGCAAACTCATCCGCATCGTCATCCCTGTCGCCAAGGCGCCTTTTCTTTCCCGCAATGATATTGGCAGACCCTCCACGCCTGCTATCTGCAAACACACACTCCTTCCTCTCGCGCTTGCACCTCGCACAGGGCGGATCGTGGGGGTTATCGACCGAGCCGAGATCGCACTTGACCTTGCGGGTCCTGCAGTTGAGACATGCCTTGTAGTTTCTCTTGAACTGGGACTTGCCGTCTTCAGAGGACGAATGGTACACGGACGCAGACTGGGGTTCTTGAGACATCGTGCCCTTCTACCGCGCGCCTTGTCTCTGCCCAAATATATCTCAGTTAACGCTACCCTTCCGGATCGCATAAACCGTTATGCCGGCCCATGGAGAATCACCGCCAACAACCGCCCCTGCCCACCCGGTCGGCGCACGACCACAATTCTCTGTGGCGCACGCGCGCGCGACACAAAAGCTACAAACGCTCACAAGAACAACACAGGTGCTGATCGGAGAGAGATAGAATTGTCTGTAACGGAGAAAGAAAAAAAAATTATAGTAATTTAGTAATAATATTTCCCAGGTTTATGCCAACAACATCAACTCATTATACAAGACTTCAACCTCCAGATAAAACTACGCCAACTCCGCAAATCCCAAACCAAGCATGACTCGGCTCAGGATTAAAAGAGCACACATGCTAGATGGCATACTTCTTCGTCCATTCCTTGGCGGTAGCCTCATACTTTGCTCGATCCGACTTGAAGATGTGGGCGATTTCGGGCACGAGCGGATCATCTGGATTCGCATCAGTCAGCAGCGAGCAGATGGAAAGTAGCACCTTTGAAATAGTCAGAGCGGGCGACCACTGCTCCTTGAGAATATCTAGACAGATGTTTCCGTTTGCGTTGATATTCGGATGGTAGATCTTTGTGGTGAACTGTATCTTTGGTGGTTTGAATGGGTAGTCTGTGGGGAAGTGGATGGAGAGGAAGAAGACACCGCCAGCGTAGGGGGAGTCGGGCGGTCCCATTATAGATGCCTGCCAGTGAAAGAGGTCGTCGCCCACAGGTCCTGCCGAACACGAAGACGGTGGGTCTCTTCCGAGATCATTCAATTCCTTGTTGATACGTTTAGAAGACATGGTGATTTGTGCGATGGATGGACAGAGCACAAGATCTATTCAGACGGGCTTGTGTGTGATTCTGGGCACAAAAAGGAGGCAAACTGGGACTGTCTGAGGGAGATGTCGCTGCGCTGGAAGATTCGGGCTGGGGCGGGTAATGCTTACAGAGGTGTTACCCTGTCACTTGCTGGTAAAGGCCGGGTAACACTAGACGAGCAAAATGTGTCGCCACGGCAACAGCCAGCGCAGAGCGGGTAACACCCAGGTAGTGCGCCGCCCAGGGCGTGGGCCCAGAATCTGCAGCAGACCGCAGACACAGACAGCTTCACCTTCTCGCAGCTCACTGGAAAGGTGACGACACCACCCGGCTTGTAATTTACACACCTCTATCCTCAGTCCCCCGTTGGCTCTCCTCCTCCCTTCTTCTCCCGATCCCGGATATACATCCCTCCAGTTGCCCCCATACTATACTCCAAAAAAATATTCAACATCCTCCTGCGTGGCTACGCTCCGAAAAAAATCATTTATTCTTCGCACTTCCTCACGGGATACTCACGTGTGTTTATTGATAGGGCGGCTTGACACTTTTTTTCCGTTTCCCAACCCCCCGTCTCGCGTTGACTTTCCGCCTTTTTGACAACGGCAAACATCATAATATTCAATAGGTCTCCAGCGCTGGCTTTTTTGTGATGACCGATTTCCAGTACTCCTTCCAGGATGCTGATTCTTTTTTATTCTCATTGAACAACGCCCAGCCCTCGTCGTCGTCGAGCGGCTCATTTTCAGATTCGCTCTCTCCACTCAGTAACGAAATATACTTGGGTCAAGATGGCCAGGAAGACATGAATGATCAGTGGTTCCGCGACGACTTTGACAGCACGGATGCTTACGCGGTGAAGCAGGAACAGTTTGAACAACAACAGTACCAACAACAACCGGCCCTTCCACAGCCCCAGCAGCAGCCAATAGTAAACAACCAAGAATCCCTTGACTCTATGCTGCAGTTCCCAGACCAGGTCGAAGTAAAGAATGAGCACCAAGGATCGATATCAACGACACTGCCCACGCCGACTGACTCGAGTTCAGGCGGACCGTCGAACAATGCCTCACCGCTCAACTCGAACCGGTCACCACTCGCTCCGGCTTTAAATGCAGCGCTTTCGAGCGCTGCAACTTACACATCATCGACAACTTCGGCACCGTCGGCAGATTCAACTCCAATGCCGAGCTATTCAAACTCTTCGTCGTCGTCAGCCGTACCCCAGTCGCTTGATGCGTCGTCCAAGATTATGAAACCGAAAAAGGACAGGTCGTCCCACAACATGATCGAGAAGAAGTACCGCACGAATATCAACGCTCGCATCATTGCACTGAGAGATTCGGTGCCGTCCTTGCGTGCTGTGTCTGACGAGGTTTCCAACGTCGAGAACCTCGAGGGACTCACGCCGGCTTCAAAGCTGAATAAGGCTAGTATTCTCAGCAAAGCCACGGAGTACATCAAGCATCTTGAGTCCAAGAATGCTGGATTGATGAACGAGCTGATGGCTATACGCAATATGATGCAGCAATCGCCGCAGCAGCACATGATGCAGCAACAACAACAGCAGCATCCAATGTACGTGCCGACAAACATGGGGAACGGTACGCCGTCCCAGAACAACGTGATGATGCAGGTGCCTATAACTCACCAGAATCTGATGCAGCAGCAGCAACAACATCAACAGAACTCCAATGAACCCCAACAGGCCTACCTCGTGCAACAGCAACAGCAGCAAATGCCGCTCGGCAACAAAATCCTGGTTGGTGGAATGACGACTCTGCTAGGATCGCAAATGTTCGGCGACGGCGGTGGTGCCGGCGATGGTTTCAACTACAAGGGTCTCTCGGTCCTGCCACTGCACAAGCTTTTCCCAATATTCTCCAACCCCGCGTTTGCGCCGTTCTTGTACATGATTCGCGTGTTGCTTGTCGCTGGTGGTTTGTTTCTGCTCTTGAAGCCTTGGTTTGCAGCAAAACCTGCGAAACCAGCCAAGGTTAGAAGTGTTCAGCCTCAGGAGTTTGGCTACAGGGCAATTGCGTACGAGACAGGTGTGCTGCTCTGCCACAAGTTTGGTCTTGCGCTGGACGCTGAGCTGAATGCAAAGATCCAGAAGGTTGAGCAATTCAACGAGCGTCTACACAAATGGTTTGTCGAGCAGCTCAACGGATTTGGCAATCCCTCGATGCAGGATCCATCGGGGAATTGGAAACTTATCGTGTTTGCGTACATCAGGTCACTGTCGCTGGATGACAAGTTTCTGTCGACGCTCAAATCGGATCAGGTGATCAAGTTCCAGTTCCACAGACTGGTGCTTGCAAAACTCACCATGGTGAAATTAGGCGAGTTTGCAAGCTCAGCGCTGAATCTGAACGGGGTTCTAGACTCCCTCGTGCTGTCTATGGTGCGCAACCTCAAGGACAACAAGTCGACTGATCCAGAGGTTCTGCAGATCCTCAAATTCGTGAACCACGACCTCCAGTTTGTGCAATCAACAGATCTATTTGCGGAGATTATCGATGTGCTCTCTCTGAGCACCGCCTCAGCTTCTTCAAGCAAAGCTCACAGAACGGTGACTGAGTTCATCAGCAGGTCGACCGATTCGAGCATGACCTTGATCAACCTGGTGTCGTCGATCCGGTCAGATCAGCTGCTTCGCTCTTATATGGTGGAGTATCTGTACTTGTTGACCAAAGAGGACGAGGACACCAAAGAGGATATCGCTTCTCTGCAAGCCAAGATTTCTGACAAGGAGTTTGTGATCCCGGAGTCATGCTACAAACTAAACAAATCGCGCAAGATTTTGCAGAGTTTGCTTGATCCAAGCGACGCTACCCAGCTGAATGATGCCTTCACCTTGATCAAAAACGAAGTTGCGCATACGATCGACTACCTGACTGCCCTGGAAAAGGCTAGCACCAAGGATGTCGCAGCTGAGGTGCAAGTGGATGTGCAAGAGGTTGAGCTCTCCGACTCTGAATCCGAATCGGAATCCGAACCTGAATCGAGCGACGAGCCGGTGACACCTCGTGAACGGACAGTGCCGTCGTACCGTCTCAAGCGTGACAGTATCACCGACTCCACTATCCTGAAAATCATGGATCACTCGAGTGCAGGTAAGCCTGTGGTTTCCGACGAGGCGTATCTTTCACTGACGTGCGCGGTGGTTCTGCATTACTTTGCGTCAGGCCAGGAGCAGAAGGGCCGCAAGCTCATACGCTATTTGAGACTCAACCAGAACTCGCTGAACTATGGCGTGCGTGATGACTGCCTCTCGCTGCTTTCGTTTGTCGCTGCGTTCCAGATCCTCATTATAGTCATCGACAAGGACAGCGCGGAGACGTTGGACGCTGGGGCTGAGGCAGACGCCGATTTCAAACCGCAGGCTGCGTCTAAGGACACATTTGAGAACAAGGCTGTGCTCGAGAATGTTCTTGCATACCTTCGGTTATACATTGGAAGCGTTGAGACGCCGTTAGACGATGGGAAGCCGCCGGTGAGTGAGAATGTGCTGACTGACTTGGAGTTTGGGCTCAAGAGTGATGTTGTTGACAAGCTGGTCGACATGGGGAGGAAATTGACGGGTTACGAATGAGGGGAGTTTTTTTGGTGTACTTTTTTGTTGTTTTTTTGCTTTTTTTGTTTGTGCTTGATTTTGTGTTGGTCCGTACAGTGTGAACACGGCGTTTCTTCAGCTTCCTTTTCTTCCACTCATATCTTTTCCGAGCCCCACCTTTTTTTTTGTCTTAAAATGATTTCCCCCGCGAAATACTGAGGAAAAATGTACTGCGAGTATACGCTAAACATTGGTAGTTGGAGATAGTTGGAGATAGTTTTCGGGCGTGCACGCCCTACCAGGCCCTTGGTGAAGAGAGGCACCAAGCCCGAAACTACAGACACCAGCGACATATCCCGGGCCCCACGAGCACGCCAGCACGCAAGCCACGAAGTTTACAACGAATCCAGCGTGTGTTAGCTTCTTAGGCTGGTCTCAGGATACCTCTTCTGCACTGCGATTGATGTATTGAGCACGATTCCACCCCGCGGAGCACCACTAAACCAACGCTGAAATATACCCACGCTCACTATCGACGTGCATATCGCGGTACTGCACCGACTACGGAGCGCCTATTCCTCGACACACAATTACTGAAGACGCAGCGCTCTCCGACAATTGCATCTGCATACTCTTGAACGACGTACATCACTAAACCACAACACGGCGCAGGGCCCATATACACAGAGAGAACATCCCCACAATGGATAGCCATCTACAGATATTCACCAAGAGCAACAGTCAAAAGCTGTACAAGCTCACGGCGCGGCTGTTTGCACAGGGCTTCTTCAACTGCTATCTCACGCCGCAGCAGTTCAACCTCCTCGATGTGATCCTAAACGGCGACGACCTACGGCCGCCTGCCGAGAAGTACACTCTCTGGGATAACTTCATCAATGGTAACCTCTGGCTGAGTTTCTCCGAGGGCGGCGCTGGAGGCGTTCAGGACAGCCACAGCACGAGGCCCAGTGCGGCACCCGATGCTTCAGAGACCACACCAGCTCATCAGGATACTGGTGATGACGCTGATAGCAAACCAGACGAGGCTTCCACAATAAACGGCAAGGAGCACACAGGTACCGAGACCAGCGATGAGCGACCCGAGGATGCGTCGAGCACCTCGAGCGATACCGGAGCAAACGGGGAAGGCCCGATAGAGCAGGAACTGTATCTGAAACCTGCGTGCAAGTCCGCGCGGTACCTTTCGTCTACGCTACGGTATTTGCTATGGGAGAAGGCGATTGATTACTTCTACTTGCGAGACGGTCGCGATGATGGGAATGCCGGAGTGGTTGACGACGACGATGAAGAGGGGGAGTATGCACTGTTCGAGGGTTTGGACGACGAGGACGCTGTGGATCGCGATGGAGACGCGGTGATGGCGAATGGCGACGATAAGAAGCCCGCCCGTGACGAGGAGGATGACTATGATGACGAGGAGGAGGAGGACGAGGAGGAGGGTGTCGACGACGGCGAGGAGCAGCGGAAGGAGAAGCAGGCCGATACACAGTCGCCGAAAAGCGGAGAACCACAGGCGGAACCGCAGCTGCTCAAGTTTAACGATGCGGGCGAGTTGACGCTAAACATACCAATTAGGCGGATATGTGCCAAGCCTAACCTGCCGATCCCCATGGAGCCGGCATCGTCGACGGACGATGCTGTCGGCAAAATGGTGCATCCTCTGCTGGGAACAGCATCGGTGATTGAGTCGAATATTGAGAGACAGAACGAGATGAAGCTGATCAAAAACTTCAACAAGATCTACCATAGTTTTGAGAATGACCAGAATAACCTTGTGAAACGCCGCAGACTGGAGCGCAGCGATATGCAGCTCGAAATGCTGAACGGCAGAGACGACGAGCTGGACGAGCCGAGCAATAAAAATCAGAACGACGTGAATAAGCTGATAAACTTTGGCGGTGCTGCGAACCTATCCCTGAAAAACCTTCTGAACAAGATCGAAGAGAACAGAGAGAAGCTGAGCATTAATGACATAGAGCTCAGAAACCTGATAATGGATGTGAGGAAGAACAGGTCAAAATGGGCAAGCTACAACAGGATAGGTCAAGAGGAGCTGTACGAGGCATGCGAGAAGGTTGTGCTGGAGCTGCGAGGTTATACGGATCACTCTACAGCCTTCTTGAACAGGGTATCGAAACGGGATGCGCCAAACTACTACCAGGTGATCAAGAAGCCAATGGACCTCAACACTGTGATGAAGAAGCTGAAGGCAT
This sequence comes from Kuraishia cidri, assembly GCA_030557465.1. Taxonomy (NCBI): domain Eukaryota; kingdom Fungi; phylum Ascomycota; class Pichiomycetes; order Pichiales; family Pichiaceae; genus Kuraishia; species Kuraishia cidri. The sequence goes on along the minus strand of JAKTPE010000006.1, from coordinate 132,266 downwards.
TCCAATACAGGAACAAGGCCGAGTTTGTCGATGACGTGATGCTGATCTGGAAGAACTGCTTGACGTACAACTCGGATCCTAACCATTTTCTGCGTGTTGATGCCCTTGCCATGCAAAAGAAAACGCTGGGACTGATCCCTTTAATCCCAGAGATCACGGTACGCGATCGTGCGGAGGTGGAGAAAGAAGAGGCAGAGCAGGCGGACCACACAGAGGAGCCAACCAGTACGCATTCCAAAAGTACGCCGATGACCACACGGGTCACGGGTAGTAAAGCGCCCAAGAAGGGCAGAAACCGAGAGGCGAGCGAGTCTCAACCTCCTGCCACGGCAGAGGGTACTCCCGCGCCGCCTGACTCGGTGCTTCCAGAACTCGAGTCTGTCAAGCATGACCAGTCGGCGGTGGGAAGTCCAGCAGCGCCGTTGACGCCTGTGGCGACGACTCCACTATTGGTGAACCGCAACCTGGGGACACCGGCTATCAACACTGCCAATGCGAGTGTGGCACCCGAAGATGATGAGCATGACGAGATTGATGAGGCGGTAGCCAACGACGATCGCGAAGATGACAATAACAGCAACGACGAGGATGATCTGGAGATGCAGACCTGGAAGAGCCTCACTTCGAACACACGATTCAAACTATGTTCGCGGCGGTCGGCTCTTTTCAAGAATAGCAAGTTGCAGCCGAACGAAGAGGCATTGCTGCGAGACTCGTTCCAGATGAGTAACTTTGACAGCTACTTGGGCGACGAGGGGAGCGTGGTGTTGCATACAAACAATCAATATCTGAACGATAATGACGAGCCGTACTTGATTGAGTACGATATCAGCGGGGGAATTCCCTCTATCAAGTATCCTGGTGTCACGGACGAGAAATCAGACAAGATTGAAAACAAACTCATCGACAAAATGCTGAAGACAGGGCAAAACATGGATGAGCTTCCGCCATCCAAGTTCATTGCGCCACTGAAGGGTTCGAATGCAAATCTGCATGAAAATATCGCGCTGATGCAAGATGTTCGCAAGATTTGTTTCAAGATCTCGCTCATCAGGCAGATGCAGACCCAGCAGTTTGTACACCATACCCAGATGCAGCCACCTGTTATTGACAGGCTCAAGGAGGAGGACGTTGATCCGATATCGCGCCTTGACAACCGCGACCCTCTCACAGAGGATGTGTGTTTTGTGTCGCTCAGGAAAAATGTGTGCAAAGTTCTCATGGCAAATGGATTTGAGGCAACCGATCCATTTGCGGCGAATACAATGGCCCAGATTGCTCAGAACTACATGGGCAACCTGGCCCAGTCCATCAAAATGCACCTAGAGTCGTCGTCTATCAACAAGGTGCCATCCGATGAAAAACGACCTGTTGCACTTAAAGAGATTGTGCTGATGTCACTGCTGGAGAATGGAGTCGAGAAACCCGACGTCTTGTACACTTATTACAAGGAAAATATTGTGAAGCAGAACACAAAGTTGAAGGACCTCAAGATCAGGTTATCCAACTTCTTGCGGGACCTGCTGCGACCCGGCTTTCAAGAGTTCAACGAGAAAAACTTCAGCGACAATAGCGAGCAATTCACTACAGGTGATTTCTCCAACGACATTGGGGAAGATTTCTTTGGATTTAGAGAACTCGGGCTGGAGAGGGAGTTTGGCCTGCTCACCTCGACAATCCCACTTCACTTGCTTCACTCGCGGCTGCACAACTCGTTCTTGAACCAGAGCCAGAGTGACCAGAAGAACAAGTACGAAGACTTCACGGAGATCCACTACCCTAAGATCACGAAATCGTCTATTTCTGGTCACATTGGGCTGATCCAGCCGTTCCTCAAGGGAATACTTGAGAAATCGGAGCAACTTTTCATTAAACAGCAGCGCAAAAAGGGAGAACAGGAGAAACTGCCGAAGGATGAAGAGATGTACCTTCTGGAGGATGATGACCTGCCACAGAAGCAACGCAATAACCGGCCGAGGGTGCCACCAACGGGAAAGATTGTGGGTACCAAGAGAAAAGCTATTGCGACGTCGTTCTTTCTTCCGGAGCCTGTGAAGTCAGAACCGGAGGTACAGGTGAAGGTAGACAAGGAGGCAGCTTAAGAACAAGAGAGAAATATTTTGTATAACTAACTACTTGTAGTCTATATGTGGTCCAATGACTTTATGTTATTTTTTGTATAGCGGCCGACGGTTCAAAAGTGAATATCCTCACCTCTTGCAAACTGCACGATCAGATAAATGTTCAGAAAGCTGATGGTGCTCCATGTCAGCACTGCACAAAATGTCATCAGAGAGCTGTTCGTGAAGTCTTTGTATTCTAGCGGACCGTCGTGATCTCCCGACTTTGTCCTTGTTAGCAACAAGGTTTCCTCATCCGCTTCTACGGTCGTCGTCGATGCTGGAGCTACATGCCCTTCCCTCCGTACCACTCCGCTGTTTACTGTCCCGCTCTCGCCATGATCCGTTGACTTGTTAATAGGCACCCGCATGATCTTGTGGCTGCATGTGAAGTACAGGAGCGGCGCGGACACGAACGGCAGAATCAGCGACAACACAACTTGGCTGCCGTTCAGCACCTCAGCAATACCCTTGCGGCCCATGAACACCACCATGCCCATGCACGGCACTATGGCAATCAGCCGGGTGATGATGCGCCGCACCCATGGCTGGAATGACCACTTGATAAACCCCTCGCTCACGATTTGGCCCGCCATGGTGCATATGATGCCTGCAGACAGGCCTGAAAACAACATCGCTAGCGCAAAAAGGAGCCCAGCCCCCGGTGAGATGTACCCTGAGAGCATCTCGTATATCGTGAGAAGATCAGCGTCCTCTGCGTCGGGCTTCCCGAACAGCGATGCTCCCGCCACGATCAAGATCGACGAGTTCACAAAGACTGCGATGACGAAAAGGGACACTATGAGCTCCCAGTATGAGAATGTCAGACAATAATTGAGTGCGCTTAGAGACGGCCTGTAGGCCAGCTCCTCTGATTCCGAAGAGTTCTGTGAGCTACTCGCTTCGGTCTCTGCAGTTGGCTCTAGTGGTATGAAATGCCCGTTCTGAACGTCGTATTCCAGAAGTCTGGACTGCACAAGAGCAGAGCCCAGATATAGACTGTGTGGCATTACCGTAGCCCCGAGAATCCCGAGTGAGAGGTACAGCGCTCTCTTTTCTAAAACATCCGGGGATAACGGCAAGAATCCTTTCCATACATCTTTCGGGTTCGGTATATCCACTTCAAACATCAGCACAGCAAAGCAGATGCAGATCAGAAAAACGAGGACAGACACCATCGTTTCAAAGTATCTCACCTGCTTCATGCTCCCATCACTCCGGTATGCTATGAGCACGATCATCACGTCCAGCACGGTGAGCATAATACCATATTCTAGTGGGATGCTGAACAGTATCTCAAGTGCTATTGCGGTACCAACAACCTCAGCCAAATCAGTCGCTATAATTGCAATTTCTGTGAATGCGTACACTGTGAGGTTGAGCCATGGTGGCAGGTGTTTGCGGCAGTTCTGCGCGAGGTCCTGGCCAGTGATCGAGCCCAGCTTGATACATAGACACTGCAACAAAACGGCAAATAAGTTGGAAATGGTAATCGCCACCAACAGCGTATAGCCGTACGTGGAGCCAGCCGCAACAGACGTTGAGTAATTTCCTGGGTCCATGTAGGCTACGCTTACCATGATCCCCGGGCCTATGAACTTGCCATACTTCAAAAGCACAGGGACAATGTCTCTGCGCAAGCTCACAGACAACATTGCGCAGAGTGTACTTGCTCGTGTTTTTTTAGAGCCTCAGCAATGTAGTGGTGTTTGGTAGAAACCACCAGGAAATCTTGACGTGCACTCTCCTCCACATGGGCAGGGGTCCCTCGAGCATATACGAGCCGTTGTGCTCGTCCTTCTGCGCGTGGTCTGCGGGTGGCGCACTACCTTCTGGAAACATCCGTACACCACACAATGAACCTTTTCCGACAGGTCTCAAACATCAACATGGGATCGATCACAAAAAACTCCACACCAGGCGCTTCACCTCCCTGACCCTGTACATATATAAACATAGGATCGGGCTCTCCCGACCTTGCCAATTTCACGTTTTTCTCTTTCCATACCCCCGATACAGCATCCTCCCCATTGCTTGCTGAGCTGTACTATCTATAACCGAAAGCCAGATCTCAGTTGTCTACACAATGGCCAGCGTCTCGCCGCAAAGGAGAAGCAGGACAATCATTCGTCCGTTGATCCCGGAGAATGTTCTTGACGCATCGTCGCAGAGGATGTTCATGACCTCGCTTTTCGTGATCATACAGTCGTGGAAGGTGTATGATTTGATGATTATGAGGAATGAGACTCTTCGCGAGCTCTTCAAGGGAAACTACTTCATCAAGTTTGCCAGCCCGGAGTTCAATTTTATCTTCAAATACACATTCATAGACAGCTTGTTTCTTTGGGTGCTTCCGATTTTTAGAATTCCGCTTCTGAACTTTAGGCTGCTTACCACTATGGCCCAAATCTCTGCAATGTGTGTTGTTACAGTGCTGCTGACCACCAGATTCAGCGTCCCCCTCACAGCTATACTCTTTGCCATTTTTAAGCAGGTTTTTCCAGACAAGGAGCTCACCATCATGGAGGGTTACGCGAAGCCGTCGGAGATCATGGATCAGTCTCTTCATTTCAAAGGCAAAAAAACCATCAGATTCCTTCCCGATTCTTCGGCCAAGTTGAATCCCTTCAACACTAACTACTGCTTGAAAAATAGCTATACTGATAGTGTGAAGGTGCCAATTAAGTTCAATTCTACGAGTGAGCTTGAATACCTCCAATTACAGTTCACAAACTTTGACAACGAGGTGACGGTTCTCAACTACACGAAGAAAGAGATTAAAAAGTTACTCAAAGGCGACTACACAGACCTTCAAAAACGCGATTCAGCCGCGTTGCATGATTCTAGGATTTCTTTCATTGAACTGAGCCTGAGGGAGCCAGGTTACTACAAGCTTCATCAAGTCTTGGATACAAAGCTGAAGAGCATTAGGACCTTCAAGAGCGACCTCCTTATACCCAGTTGCCCCCACGCTAGGTTCAGCGGATTTGACCAAATTGAAGACCGGTGCTTAGATGATGAGCTTGACACTCTTTCAATCTCGGTATTCGGTGTTCCTCCTTTGACCCTTGTTTACAATGAGGAGATCAATGGTGAGCTCACCAATCTCCCCAATTCGGTCATTCAGCCGGATGAGTTTGAATCTCCTCTTTTGTCTAGGGATTATTTTACGGGTCATGTGTCAAACGAGCCCAAGACCTTCACTTCCCCTGAACTAAAGGACATCTCTTGGGCTAGTACAACTTCCATCGATGTGCCTTTGGTGAACAAGCAAATTGACAAATCTGGACTGTACATTTACACTATTAACAAAGTGATTGATGGATTTGGTAACACGGTGCAGTATATTCCGGATCCGAGCCTGAAAGATATCTTTTACAGCTTCAAGTCTCACCCAGTGCCCACCATTAGCCTCATCGATGACTCCCCTGGGAACCCTATCATCCAGGGCGAAAAGAAGAAGCTCAACTTGGGCATATCTCACGTGTCGTGTGCTTCTTGCGAGGCTCCATACGCTGCATCGTTTACGTACACGTCCCCAGATGGTAAGTCCATTGAAGGGTTTCAAAGGACCCTTGATTTTAAGAAGGATTCATTTGTGTTTGCTGAAAAGCCAGGAACTTATACGTTGGAGTCTGTGAGCACTAAGTACTGTCCTGCAAAGGTTGGCTCCTCTTCTGTGAACATCTTGGAGGCCAAGGTTCCAAAGGTGAATGTGACTGCGGATCCAATTATCGACAACTGTGTTGGTACGACTGGATATAAGTTCAACTTTGAGTTTGTCGGTACCGCTCCATTTGAGATCTCTTACAAAGTGGCGAGGATAGATACCAAGAATCCAAGCAGACAGTCCCCAATAAGGGAAATCCAAACCCTGAGGTCTGACTCGACTCTCTTGGAGTTCAACTACAAGCCACCAAGTGAAGGTAGCTACTCAATCGAGTTTTTATCTCTGCGTGATAAATATTACAAGAACCACGTGAAGTTCACCAAAGATGAATACCGCTACACGACTTATTTCAAGCAGAGGGCAAAGGCATACTTCAGCAAAAACTCTCACGTTCACAGGCTCAGTGTCTGCAACGGTGAAGAAGCAAGCGTTCCGCTTCACTTAGAGGGCGGCGTTTCACCTTACAAAATCTCATACGATATTGTATCACCAGACTTCAGTACCAAGAGATACGAGGCTTCAAACATTACTGAGGGATTCTACACCATAATCACTCCACCCTTGAGCAAAGGCGGCGATTACATATTAAGTCTGAAAGCTGTGACTGACGACTCAAATTGCGGTGTTGAGTTCAAGGGACAAGAAGCCCATGTAAGCGTGCGCAAGGACGTGCCTGAGGTGAGCTTCACCAAGAGCGGCAAATTCAATCTTGTGCAAGGAAAGACCCTGGAAGTTCCGCTGAAAGTTGACACCAGCCATCTCGTTGATCTGACGTACGAAATGAAGGATCTCAATGGCGACAACCCGCAGACGAAAGTGCTTCGGAATTTCAATCCTACCAATGGCTTTCCAATTGAAGAAGAAGGCATTTACTCGTTGTTGAAATTCAGTGATAAGTTGTGCCCTGGAATTGTCTCAAAGAATCACGAGATAACGGTGAAGTACATTTCGAAGCCATATGTGAACGTGACCAAGACCAGCAGCCTCAAGAGTGTTGCGGAGAACTTGTTTAAGGCGCCGACTCTGTGCGAGAACCGCCCTGGTTCCTTTGATATACACCTTACTGGTGTCTCTCCTTTCATTTTTGAGTACTCAATCAGGCATCCCAATGGAGTGGTGGAGGATAAGAGTGAGCAGGTTTCAAACAGAAATTTGCCTGTTCAGCTGAGAACAGCTCAAAGCGGCAGCTATGAATACGTCATTAAAGGGGTTTACGACTCGGTCTACACGAAGGAGACCTTGACCAGGCTTCGCAGAAGAGGTGCTTACAAGTTTGACGAAATCAAATTCACGCACAACGTGTCACCATTGCCAGGTGCTGTGTTTGAGAGCAGTCAAGCACATCACCGACCAGGTCAATCTTCCAAACGTAATAGGTTGGTCTTCCATTCCTGTGCTGCAAACTTGAAGGATGACGCGTTGCTTGAGCCTATTCCCTTGCGCCTCACGGGACGGCCACCATTCGATGTCAAGCTGAATGTGCACCACGAATCCATCGACAAGTCGGAAATTGTTCGCCTGCAAGGTATACAAACCACGAAACTTGACACTTATGATTTATACCAAGGTCTGGATCTAGGATCCCACGTTGTGTCGCTTGTGGAAGTGTCAGATTCGAACGGATGTGTCCAAACGGAGTTTCCTGAATTCAATGAGGTGTCAATCATTGTCAACGATATACCCAAGATTAAGCAGCTTGTCGAGGAAAGTCCAAACGCAAACGCTGGCCAGATAGAAGACGCCACCGACGCTTCCACGTATTACTGTGTCGGTGATCACATCACCTATCTTTTATCAGGCGTTCCACCTTTCACGGTTTTCTACCAATTCAACGACGCGCGCCAGAAAGTGGATGTGACATCCAACGTCTTCCGCCGTCGTGCCGCTGTTCCCGGTGAACTCTCCATCGTGGGTCTGAGTGACTCCTCCTCTAAAAACTGCCGCGTGAACTACGCACTCGACGGAAATGCCACCGCGCGTCCGGATTTGCGCGCACGCGTGTATGATATGCCCTCTGTTGAAATATCCCAGGGTGATTCACTCGAGGAATCCATTCACGAGGGCGACGAAGTCGAGATAGTATTTGGATTCACGGGTCATCCGCCGTTCCGACTGACGTACGTTCGCACAGAGCCTTATGGTAAGGGTTCCGCAAAGGTCGTGGAGACTGAGGTTGTCGAGGATATCTACGACTATGAGTACCGTGTTTCTGCGCGGCTTGAAGGAACATATGAAGCGATTGAGGTGCAGGACGCGTATTGTGTCGCGAGGAACCACCGGTAACGCTGAATCGCGCACGTGTGTATTTTTACAATAATTGCAATGCAAAAGTATTAATGAGAGCAACAACGTATCAACTTCTAGCTTTTTCATAGTCGCAGACAATTCCAGCCATGGCTGGACTGGGTCACAGCGAGATCTTTCGCCTCGGTAGGGCGCATCATAGCTTGTGTCGCTAGGGTAGCGTACGTGTCCAGCACGTTGAGTGTGGGGTTTCCCTTTCTTTCAATCCAGCTGAGCTCTGCAGCCCAGGCTGTAGGCTCCGCTGAGTCTGAGTCGTATGCGGCAATTGCATTCCAGGGCGTGGTGTTTTCTTTGTAGTCGTCCAGCAGCAACGACCGGGGCTGCTTGTTCCGGACGTGTAAGCTGGAAGTTGCCTTTTGCTTCGTCAGACGCTGTTGTTTGGGTGGCGGCTCAATGTTGATCACAACGTTCCTGGCGGCCTGCCGACTCAACTCGGATTTCTCGGTGACAGCTGGCTGCGACTCAATGATTGAAGCATCAGGCGTTGGCAATGTATCCTGCCTAGCCTTCTTCGAGTACAGTTTGGCAATGGTGAAGGGGTTCGATATGGAAATGTCGTTCGAAAGAGATAGATCCTCGTTCACAGGAGTAGGTTCCCTTTGCGATGACGAGTTCAGTTCTGTCGGCACAATTTCGTGCATTGAAAATGACCAGTCGTCGATCGTTGGATCAAGAGCTTCTGGAGCAGTTGAAACTGCACTTGCAGTTGAAACTGCACTTGGTTCTGGTTCTTGCGGAAGTGCCGACTGCGGATCCTGAGCTCCGCGCACAGTCTCTTCAACAGCACCAACCAAAGTGGCTGGAAGTTGCTCCTGCTGGGTTAATACTCTGACTCTGGCATCTGGGCGCAATAGCGGGGCACCACTCTCGACAGCAGAGCTGGACATATCATTTTGTCGTGCAACTTCAGCAATCTCTGCATCTGCATCCCCTATTACAAGGTCATGGTTGGTGATCACCTCATTTTCAAGCTTCTCGGTGAGCTCAAACAGGAACAGATCAAATTCCGAGAGCAAAACATCGGACTTTTCTGGCTCAATGTTGACATCGACCCTTGACAAAGGGACCAAAACGTCAATGTACCACGATGTGGGCAGCAACAGCATGTTTCGAGAGTACACTAGGTTGATAAGCCGATTTATAGCTTTTCCAAATGTTAATTGCAGGTTGAGGGGTCTCTTGTTCACAGACAGTATTTTCATGGGCTTCTTTGAAGTGAATGCCTCATCGTGGGCTCTCATCCTCGGAAGGACGTACTCCACCTGACATCCTGAAACCTGTATAGCATTCTGAAAAAACTTCGAATGCGGCGACCTCAGCTTGAGAAGTCTAGAAATTAGCATTAAAGGCGGAATTTGGGAATCTAACACTTGGTCAGCAATCCCTGCGGAGGAAACTTGACCATTCGAAGATACCTTGACAACCTTGACGCTAAACCTAACGGAGCGGTGTGTTATAGCGTACATCACAGCAAGACTTCGCACTTTCTCAATGGTCCTGTTGTGTTCCTTCCTTAGTAGTTTGCGCCGCACGGGCATGGCTGAGAACAAGCCCTTGACAACAACGGCCGTGCCCACGGGTGTCGCCACAGGTTTCGCCAGTCCCGCTGGTATACCTTTCCTAGTGACATCCCACTTCTCACCATGAGAGTCTTGTTTGGTGCGAGTCGTTATCTCCATTGACGACGAGAGCTGTGCGATAAAGAAGAGCGCCTCTCCGCGGAACCCCAACGTCGTAACGCTCTCCACGTCTTCCGCTGAGCGAATCTTCGAGGTTGTGCACTCGCAGCACATCATCGAGCGATCCTCAACCAATATTCCAGTACCATTGTCCTTTACACAGAGATATTGTAGCCCACCGGAATCCAGATCAATCTCGATGTTTACCTGCGACGCGCCTGCGTCTAGCGCGTTATCGACCAATTCCTTCGCGACCGACACAGGCGAAAACACGGACGCCGACGACTGCAGAGACGCTGCCTCCTGCTGCGCTATTCTCGTAAGCATAACTAGCTTGAGATCTCTGTCTTCCTATCCGCCAGCTGGACCCAAAATAATCAGAGCCGTTTTCCCCAGACGCACCGCGGAAAGATGCCGCACACGAGCCCTGGCGAGGCAGATATCACGAGCCAGTTATATATCTGTGGCTGTCTACCCTCTCACTAGAAAGATCTTGCAACCAACTATAACTGCAAAGCGATATTTTTACAGAACTATGGACAATAGCTTTACTACGCGACCTCCGCCCAATCGCAGACGATCAACGCTGGTTGGCAACCATAATGCGCTCGTCAAGGCTCTGTTGCAGATGCCTATGATGAGCGCCAACGGGATGGGTATCAACAGCAAACGGCGCAAGATACCTCTCACGTTCATCCCCCCTAGCACGCAGTCGCCGCTGTTTGTTTACGATAACGATGTGGATCACCGTTCGTTTCTCTCGTTGTGCTCCGGCTCGCATCTGGAAAGCGAGCGCGAGAGCGTTGTAACGGATAATCAGTCTGTGCATACTTCCAGGTCGCTGCCGTCCACACTGGAGGGCTCCGCGGAACCAGACCAAATGACTTGGCTGCTGGAGGAGCACGAGCGCCGCTTTTCTACAGACCGGCGCGACTCCGATGACGAAGGGAGTTACGGATCTCACGATATCTTGGCTGAGGCTGCTCTGCGCTTCAAAGATTCAACGAGCGACTTGGAGCGGGAATCTAATGTCAGTTCGTCGGATTCCGAAGACTTTGCGAACGAGAAAGCTACCGTGCCCAACGAGTCGAAGATGCTGCTAAAGTACTCGTGCCCTCTTATTGCTACCTTTTTCTTAGAGCAGGCGTTTTCTGTGGTGTGTGTGATGACCGTGGGTCATTTGGGTAAGCGAGAGCTTGCGGCTGTCTCCATTGCCTCGATGACCTCCACCATTGTGCTGGCTATATTTGAGGGTATTTCCACTGCTCTGGATACTCTGTGCCCGCAAGCGTATGGAGCTGGCAATTATACTGCGGTAGGAGTACATTTCCAGAGGTGCAGCGCTTTTTCTCTGGCTCTATTTATTCCTGCGGCGATTTTCTGGTACTTCAGTGGCCATGTTCTCAAGTACCTTATCGAGGAGCAAGAAGTGGTTGAACTCACACAGCTGTTTCTGCGTATCCTTATAATTGGCGGCCCGCCGTACATTCTTTTTGAGAATGGAAAGAGATTCCTACAGGCCCAGGGGATATTTGACGCTGCCACTTTCATTCTATTCATCACTGCACCACTCAATGTGCTTCTCAATTATATTCTTGTTTGGAACGAGACGATAGGGCTTGGTTACATTGGCGCGCCTATCGCGGCATGCATAAACTTCTGGCTGATGGCACTTTTGCTTCTGGCGTACGTTTTGTTTGTGGATGGAGAGGAGTGCTGGGGAGGGTGGAGCAAAGAGGCTTTTACTCACTGGTACGATTTATCGAAGCTGGCAGTGCCTGGTATTGTCATGTTGGAGGCTGAATCATTGGCGTATGAGGTTTTGACTCTTTTCGCATCTTACTTTGGTACGACTGCTCTTGCAGCTCAGTCGGCACTTTCATCGGTTGTCTCACTTCTGTACATGGTGCCATTTGCCGTCAGCATTGCGAGTTCCACTCGTATAGCCAATTTTGTTGGGTCTTCCAACATTCCTTCTGCCAAAGTTGCCGTCAAAGTTGGACTTTGTGGTTCCATTGTTACTGCCCTTTGTAACGGCCTTTTGATCCTGGTTGGAAGTCACCTGATTGCTCACCTGTTTACGTCTGATCCGGAGGTTATATCCGAGATCGTCAAGCTGTGTCCTTTGATTGCAGTTTTCGAGTTGTTTGACGGGCTGACATGTGTGGCGAGTGGTATCCTGCGTGCTCTTGCTCTGCAAAGCATTGGCGGAGTTGTCAATCTTCTTGGTTATTATGTGGTCGCTGTGCCTCTAGCATTGTTTCTTGGCTTTTCGTGTCATGCTTACCTCTATGGTTTGTGGATCGGAAATGGCGTGGGTGTTTTATTGATTGGAGCAACTGAGCTATATTACATTTTGACTGTTGACTGGGAGAAGGTTGTCGAGGATGCGAGAGAGAGGAATGCATACGAGGAGATCGTTGAGGTGTGATTGTATTTGTGCGCTTTTAGATACTGTTGTTATTGGATGGAAAAAATTAGGTGTTAGGGAACTCAATTATAAGTGCTTTTATTTGATGTCAGACATGGTGTTAAGAAACTTACTTTTTTTCAAAGCCTCGAGAGGTATTTGCAGAGTAGATGATAATATAATTTACATAGCTTTTCTATATATCCTAGGGAAAAGAAATGTCGAGCTGTTGTTTTGCTTAAGCGATAGCGCCAAGCGTCCGTAGATATCCGAGAGAGAGAGAGAGAGAAAAAGAGCACACAACAACATAACAGCCTTAGAGTATAAAAAAATGAACACCAAACCGTATCGTGAAAGACCGAGCCCGCGGGGAAGAATGCATGAGTGACAATGACAGAGTGAGCAAGAGGATCCTGTCCCCTTCATTTCATAGCTCAGCAGGTCACCAGATCAACGAGATTCAAAGTGACCGCAGTACACTGGCTGCCGATGTGAGCGTCATAGAGGTTATAGAACGAGCCAGAGAGACATTGGTAGAACACGTCGCTGCCGCCCAGAGCAAGCTTGCCGTCCTCCGTCACGGACCAACCTGCAGCGTATATCGCGCCAGCCTGGGGCGGAGGCCCGTCAAACTGGAACTGTCTGTTCGCCACAATAGAGCCGATCCTGCCGTGCTTGTCCGTCAGAATCGATCCTTCAAGTGTGAGCGCTAGTGTCTTGTTGGTGTAGCACGATTCGCTGGCCGTTCTGTCCTCGAACGCTCCGGTGGAAACTGAAGCTGTACTCGATGTGGTCTCAGTTGCAGTTGAGGCAGACTCAGTTGAAGAAGAAGTCACCGTTGCGGTCTCTGATGAGGAGTCATAGTCGCCCGTCTCCGTCACGATAACCAAAGTCGTTGGCGTTATGGTAATCGTTGTGAACTCACCCTGGATCTGTCCATCTCCAATCTGCGTTATCACGGCCGCATTGGCGGTCGTTGTGCCCTGTGCCTGGATCTGCCCGTCCCCAATCTGAGTTACCACAGCCACGGGCACCGGGGTGCTTCCCTGAGCCTGGATCTGACCGTCCCCTATCTGCGTAACCACAGGCACTATCGACGAGGTCGTCGCTGTGCTCGTCGTGGCCTGTATCTGTCCGTCGCCGATCTGTGTCACTGGCTGCGCCGCCGCGCCACCCGAGGCAGAAGTCAGCACGATGGACGACGTTATGGGCTCGACTGCGATTGCGAACGACTTGGTGTAGTCGGTAGTGGCTCCGTCGATGTACGGCGCGTCGGGCGACAGAGTCGACCAAACGTCACCGGCAACGTACCCACTGGTCGATGCAGCGGCACGGGAAACCAGGCAGGCCAAAATGCTCAGTAACTGTGTTTGCTTAAGCTGCATTGTGTAGTGTGTATAGCTGTTGTGAAATTTTCTTTTTGGCGAGCAAGCGGGAGTGATCGAGACGTTTCTAACTTAAATCGCAAAGGAGTGGTGGAGCAACGGACGTTTAAATACGCCTGCTAGAAAACACGCTATTGACCACCAGATCAGAAACTCCCAGGTGTTATTTTTAGATCTGTCAGCGAACAATACCAAAGTCTATCCAAATGCACTGGTCATATGCTGCGATCAATGCTCCATGACGAAATAACGGCGCGGCCTCGAGGATGCCCATCTGTGTTTTTTCCTATTTGGGATAAATGTAAACACATGTCATTAAACCTGGAAATAGAAGAGGCTGGCACACGGATCAAAGCCCCACGAGTCACCGGGATGAATTGGGGTAAATGTAAACATTGCCAATTAATGCCAGAGTGGGTAATTGTGAAGTGAGCAAGTCTGAAGCAATTGCAGTGCGCCGGCAGTTGGGACACGGTAGAGAGTGTCACGTCGCCCAACATAGATAGTGAAAGTGTGGGATAGATATACCTCATAAATTCGTGAACAGTATACAAGACATGAGAATATGGGCGCGGTCGTTCATAGCTGGTGGAACCAGTCAAGATATATAAAAGTTGCTGGCAAAGGTGGGAAGAGAACAAGTTTTGCTGGCAAAGGCACATCCCGCGAGCATTCGTGTTTTCCAAATGTGAGCGTTTTGCTTCATCCCAAATGCAGGAGATGAAAAAGTGCGCTTTGTTTATCTGATAATGCGCGCGTCTGGCGTCTGAACACTCGAATTCCGAAGCTGCTGCGACGCCATCGGTCGATGCCTCACCAGCTCTGGCGTGTGTATGTTTGCCCTGTGCAAGCCGCCACGCTGATCATCGCGTGAATCTCGCCGGAGGTCAGACACCTCCTGATTCATGCGGGCTACATCGTCATTTATACCGGGCGCCAGCTCGTCACTGCTCTCCGAGCTCCAGGCCTCATCGTCTTGAAGTGCAGAATCACGGCTCTCACGCCCGGACCCAGACCGTGTGGCACGCGTGGCTTGCTCCTCCTGGGCTCGGCTGACGTTGACGAGAATCGTTCTGTCAGGAAGTGGGTTGGGCTCGTTAGTGAGAAACTCAGACAGACCCAGATCTCGCCAATTGGGCTTTCTCAGCTTCTTGTTCAGCCTGTGTGTCCCAAATATCGGGTTGTTGACATTGATGTTATTCACCTCTTCGTCGTTGTCCTGCGTGCTTGTCATTAGCTGCTGTAGGAGGTTATCTGACGTCGAGTAACTCTGCGGGTCAATCTCTATATCGTCGAACGGCAGTCTGTCAGTTGCCCACTTCTCGGCAAACAGCACATGCGATGGGTGGGCCATGTGCACATATGTCTTCTGCGAGTCTCTCGACATACTCGGAGGATAATGCAATATATTCAATACCCGGCTAGCTGAGGAGTTTCGAAAGAGACAAGCAAACAACTCATAACCGGTGCGAGAAGGTACACAAACACAAGAAGGTGCTCACGTGATCTGTCAGTTTTCTTGGGGCGAGGCGTAGAACAGACGAGAAGCAGCTTATACAGAGCAATCCTCACGCCATCACAGTACACCAGATATTGTTGTACCGAACAGTTAAATCAGATCCTCTTAACTACTCTTAAGTAAGTGAGTGGGGTATATCTACTGTATTAGAATGAGATTATCAACTGCATTGTGCGTGGGAGCACTCGTTGCCGCTTCAGCCACAAACGCCAAGAGGGTTCAAGAAAACATATTCAAAGTCGACGACCCCGTTGCCTTTGAGGAGGAATTCAAGAATCTCAGGAAGAGAGACGGGAAACGGTTGAGCGAGCTGAATCTGAAATTGGACGAAGGAGACTTGCTGGACTTGAACAAGAGGCGCGAACAAGAGGAATCCATTTTTGGCCTGGGAAACATTGTCATTCCAGACAACGCGAAGGCTTTTGAAGAGCAAGGCCCAATGGATGGAGAACAGAAGATAACACTGATGCCAGAAAACAGCGGTACTTTGTCAACAGCGCTCTCGCAAATACACGAGATTTCGATTTTTGCGTCGTACATCCGCGACAACGTGGAGCTCTACAGAAAGTGCTCGACCTACAGCAGCTCTCATGACTCGTCTCCCGAGAGGGGTCAACTCATAATCTTCGCACCATCGGACGAGGCACTGGAGGCGCTTGACGAGAAACCGTGGGCGTGGCCCACAAAGGTGACTGACTCGAATAACGTTCAGGACCAGGTCACCACCGCCAACATTCAGCATTTTGTGGGGTCGCACATTGTGGATACCAGCTCTGCCGACGCACTCGCAAAGAAGGCGGTCAAATTCAAGTCGATCAACGGGAATGCCATCAGCTTAAAAAACGATGGCGCCGGGTTTGAGGTGTCACTGGACGACGTTGCCGAATGGGTGCCTGTCCAGCGTATTGAGATTCTGACGAACGGAGCTATTCTCATTCTTGACAAGACTCTGGATTGGCCGGGAAGAGAGTGATGTTTTTTTCCTCCTTTCTCTCTCTCTCTCTTTGTTATGTGGCTTTTTCTCTCAATTTTTGTCTTTGATTTTATTGTTCCACTTTTTTGCACACAGGGTGCGCGCGTGGGATGTCTCTTGGGTTTCTTGAATAGGAATGCGAGCGCGGAGGTCATTGCTCCCCCGCACGTCGGTTCCGTTGGGACTCTGTTTTGTGGGTCCAGCATGGCTATGGGTATATAGGGAATTTAAGATAACGCTTTCTAACAGCTTCCCTTTTCTGTACCTGACTCGGACTCCCTCCGCCGCGGATTCAAGGAACACGCTCCCCGCGACCACCCCTCTTCGTGGGAGGGCGTTTTGGACAGTTTTTATGCCGAGACAGCGCGCAGGTGGGTCTGGTGGGCTGGTATTTTGATAACCGGGTAAACACATGCGTAGAAGGCAACGATATGTCACATATATATATATACCCCGGATTTCCTCTCGACTCTGATTCGTTTTGTCCGTGTCACTCCATCCCCCCACAGTTAAGATTTTGGCGACAATGGCGACGATTGATATGTCCGATGAGGTGAACCCTCCGCTCGTGTACGAAGCGTACATGGGCGATATCCCAGTCTCTAAATTCTACGGCGACCAGGAACCTGATCTCGATAACTTGCGGGAGCAGGACGGGTACTCGCTGGCGAGCGAATGGGTCGGTAAATTCAACGACGCGCTCGGCTCCATCGCTCAGGATCCTTCGAGTGCGGGCAATCTCGATGCGCTCATTGCGCCGCACGCCTCGTGGAAAGACCATCTCGCTGTGACGTGGGATTTCCACCAGTTTCACGGCTTGGAGAGTATCAAGACAAACCTCCTGGCTGCTCAGCCCAAGGTTAACCTGAGAGGTTTCAAGATTGACACCTCGGCCGACCACCGCTACCCCAATGGTGTTGGCGTTGTGACGGTGCAAGAAGCCACCAAAGAGGTTCCCGTGCCTCTGAAATGGATTCAGCTTGTTGTGACTTTTGAGAGTGATTTTGGTAAGTGTGTCGGCTTTTTCAGGCTGATTACAACCAAAAAGGGCGTTCTGGCGTACACGATATACACTGCACTGGACCAGATTAAGGGCAACGAAGAGCAGATTGGCGACAGCCGTCCCAAGGGTGTCAACCACGGTCAGCACAGAAACAGAAACTCGTGGCTGGATCGCAGGCAGGTTGAGACGGACTACGGCGGGGACAGACAGCCCACTGTTGTGATCGTTGGTGGTGGTCAGGGTGGTCTCGCCACGGCTGCGAGGCTCAAGACAATGGGTGTGGATGCGCTGATTGTCGAGTCGAACCCCAAGATTGGCGATAACTGGAGAAAGCGCTACAAGTTTTTGGTTCTGCATGACCCGGTCTGGTACGACCACCTGCCATACCTGAACTTCCCGGAGACATGGCCCATCTTTACGCCAAAGGACAAAGTGGGCGACTGGTTCGAGTACTACGCAAAGGCGATGGATCTCAACTTCTGGACAAATACCCGTGTTTCTGGCGCTCAGTTTGACGAGGCTGCGGGGACCTGGTCCGTGCAGACAGTTAACAATGAAACGGGAGAGAAGCACACGCTGAAGCCCCAGCACGTTGTAATGGCTACGGGTCACTCTGGCGAACCGAATATCCCTCACTTTACCGATGAGGAAAAGTTCAAGGGAACCATCGTGCACTCGTCGAAGCACAAGACCGGCAAGCAGTTCCAGAACGAGAACGCCATTGTGATCGGCTGCTGTAACTCGGGGCACGATATTGCACAGGATTTCTACGAGCAGGGCGCGAAGGTTACCATTGTGCAGAGATCCTCAACCTGTGTGATCTCTTCTGAAGTTGGGCTCAAGTTCACCACTGAGGGAACGTATGAGCAATCGGGCCCCAAGACCGAGACGGCTGACTTGATTCTTCAGTCGCTGCCTGTCAAGCAGCTCAATCTAGCCATGCAGCAGCAATACCGCAAGACTGTCATCGCAGAAGCCAAAGAGCACGCCGCGCTGAAGAAGGCAGGTTTCAAGCAGGATGCAGGGTACGGAGGAACTGGTCTTTTTGGCAAGTACTATCGCAGAGGTGGTGGTTATTACATAGACGTTGGCTGCTCCAAACTCATCTCCGATGGCAAGATCAATATCAAGCAAGGTGTTGAGATTGACAAGTTTACCGAGACGGGTGTTGTGTTCAGAGACGGGTCAAAAATCGACAACCTTGCGATTGTGGTTCTTGCCACGGGGTATTCGAACATGAGAGACACGGCTAGAAACATCTTTGGTGACAAGGTTGCTGATAGGCTGAATCCAATTTGGGGGCTTGATGATGAGGGTGAATTCAAGACGATCTGGAGGGATTCAGGACACCCAAATTTTTGGTACATGGGTGGTAATTTAGCTCTTACCAGGTTCTTCTCGAAGCGTCTTGCTTTGAACATCATTGCTAAGATCAGAGGATACACTTGAGAGGTATTTTGGCGGGCTCGCTCGCGCATGCTTATCAACTTATATCTTGTGGAGTTTGAATGAGATTCATGAAATTTGCTTTTAATATACAGTCTCTGGCGGTACCTTAGTTGGCTGCTATAGCCGTGCCCTCGCACAGGCTCTCGAAGAGAGGCTGTTTCGGAGAGACAACCTTTTCGTCCGCGTCAATATGCCTAACCAGCTTGAAGGCACCCGTGCCCAAGTTCATGGTCTGGCCAAGGATAATTCGTTCAGAGACACCTTCGACCAAGTCACTCTTCATGTAAAAGGCTGCGTCGAAGAGGTGATCAGTGGTTTTCTCGAAAGACGCAAGCTGCAATACAGAGTCCCGCATCTTGGCAAGACCAAATCTCGTAATTCCGAGAACCTCGCCCTTGTATGTCATGACATCACCAAGGAGCTGAATGTGACGAGGATCGACCGCCATACCGTGACTCGACATGGTGTAGTCGATTTCGTTGATGATACTGGTCCGCGCAGCCTCGATACCAAGCACCTGGAAAATCTCGAGCACATGGTTTGTCTTCGTCTTCGAGCCGACAACACCATCCGTCGCCATGACATCCTTGAGGCCATAGCCTTCAACCAGAAGCTCCTTCTTACCGTCGTCCCGGACGTTGATAACCGCCCGAGATA
The DNA here is from genome assembly GCA_030557465.1 of Kuraishia cidri. NCBI lineage: Eukaryota > Fungi > Ascomycota > Pichiomycetes > Pichiales > Pichiaceae > Kuraishia > Kuraishia cidri. The sequence continues at coordinate 113,097 of JAKTPE010000006.1, read as the reverse complement.
TTTCTGGTAGACCCTTCACAACCACCTTGGTCAAGACACGTTTCAGGTGCTGCATCTTAAAGAATAGTTGGTTGGCACGGGCCTCCTCTCTCTCCTTACTGGACTCCTCGAAATCCTTGGCGGCTGCTGCCTTGGAAGGCTTCTCGGAATCCACTCCAATCTCGCTTACAAGTACCTGAATCTTGTTGTTCCCGATAACCGCAATATCACCTCCTGATATCTTCAGCTTTGGTGCTTGAACAATAGCCCCTGCAATTTGATCAATTGTCAGCTCCAGTTGCAGTCGTTCAATGGTTTTCAGATCAACCTTCACCTGCAAGTAGGCCTGGTTCTCTTTGTACACATCCTCAATGTAGTACACAACATCTTCCAGCAATGTCTTCTCGATTCTTCCCTTCACCACTCTCGCGGCCCTCTCATCATCGCTGTTGACCAAAACAGCATTGATAATTGGAGTAGAAATAACCTTGGAGGCATTGATGATCTCCTTGATACGGGGCACACCTAAAGTAACGTTCATGGACGCAACACCGGCAAAGTGGAATGTCTTCAAGGTCATCTGCGTACCGGGTTCACCAATCGAGTGAGCACCAATAGCTCCCACAGCAGTACCTGGCTCGACCTTGGCTCTGCTGTATTTGTACAGACAAAAGTCCAAGAACTGTTTCACCATCGACTCGGAGATCTTGTACAGTTGCTTGATGGCGATTTCGGCAGCCGCATCCGTATCGACGCCCATTCCATCGTCGCGCTCGAGCATCGCGGGCAGTCCCCGAGTCACTCGCAGGTCAGCCATCTCCCTAGCTCTCTTGTAAATGTACTCTCTGATGGACTCATAAAACGCACGCTCGCCGTCAAATTGGTCAATGAACTCGATCTTGTCTTGCTCCTCCGCAGGAAGAGGTTTCCCCAGGTTATCCAGTCTCACCAGTCTTGCTTCGGCGGGACCCAGGACGTCTTCGACAATATCACTCACCTCAAACGGCATAAGGCATCTCTCTTCATCTTTGAGCGTGAGGTTATAAGCGTGGTCCCACGTTCTCTTGAAATTCACGGGTTTGGCGTCACCCTCCATATCGTATGGGTCCAGACCGTCACCACCATACGTGAATTGCACAATGCCGTTGCTCGAATTTCTCACCGTGTTGTCATACTGCGCGCTCAAATCCTCCATAGATTTCATAAGTCTTCTTGAGGTGTACCCAGTCTCGGCAGTCTTGACAGCAGTATCCACCAAACCCTCACGACCCGAGATCGCGTGGAATAAAAACTCTGGCGGAGTCAACCCAGAAAAGAAGGAGTTTCTCACGAATCCCTTCGATTGCGGCGTCTTGGAATTCTTCAAGAAATGCGGCAGCGATCTGTCTTGGAAACCATCGGGTACACGATGACCCGAGATGATTTGCTGACCAACGACAGCCACCATCTGAGACACATTAAGCGTGGAACCCTTGGAGCCGCAAGTAGCCATAATCAGCGGCGCGTTCGACTTGTCTAGCTCGTTAATGCATACTTCACCCACCTCCTCTCTGACCTTCGATAGCAAACCACCGATCTTTGATTCAAGTGTCTGCTCTTCGTTACAACCTGGTTGGGTTTCCAGTTTCCCCTTCTTGTACAAAGTGATCAGTTCGTCACACTTCTTGTATGCAAGCTCAACCATTCTCTCCTTTTTGTTCCTCAGATCGGCGCTCGGCGTCACATCGTTAATACCAATAGAGAACCCTCTGTTGCCCAGATATCTCGCACACAGCTTAGCCATACGGTTCATCGCCGAGGCTGCTTCATTCGCGCCGTAGTCTCTGAGGATGGTGTAAAACACAGAGTGCTTCTTACCATCACCGAGAAGGGACTTGTCCATGGCGCCGCTGAGAACCTGGGAGTTCCTGATTATGGTGAACCCATCGTTGGGCGACATCTCGCTAGGCATGCCAGCAGGAGGAGCAATAAACGTCTTGTTCTTAGCATCCAGGTTGATCTTCACATCCGACTTACTGTTTGGCTTGATCAGCAAGCTGAACACCTGTTTTCCTGTCCACAGATAGCACGGCTTGAAAATGGTGGGAGGCGGCAGATCAAAATGAATATTACCATCAGACATCATAGACAGAAGCTGGTTGAATGTGGCCTTGTCGTAGAAAGAGTCTTTCTTTGAGATCAAGAATGAACCTGTGATGAAATCTTGAGTAGCGGCAATGATGGGCTCACCCGACTTGGGTGTGAGAAGGTTATTCTTCACACCCATGAGGTTTATGGCCTCGGCCCTAGCCTCTTCTGTTTGGGGTACGTGAAGGTTCATCTCGTCACCATCGAAATCGGCATTGTAAGGGGTGCACACACACTCATTCAGCCTGAAAGTCCTCCAAGGTCTAATCTTCGCGTAATGCGACAGAATCGAAAGCCTATGCAGAGAAGGCTGTCTATTGAATAGCACGATGTCACCGTCCTCGATGTGTCTTTCCACAACGTCGCCGATCGAAAGGAACTTTGCGAGTTTTGCCCTGTCGCCATACCTGAGATTTCTTCTCACGTCCTCGTTCTTCTTCAACAAGTAATTAGCACCGGGGTGGACAGTTGGGCCGCTGAGGACAAGCTGCTGGAGCTTAGCCCTGTTGTACCTCGTGACCTTCTCTGGGTAGGTCAGCACCTTAGCCACTCTATCAGGCACGGCGACCTCGTCAATGGCAAGATTGGGATCAGGCGAGATAACTGTTCTGCCCGAAAAGTCAACACGCTTACCTGACAGATTACCCCTGAATCTACCCTGTTTACCCTTGAGTCTCTGGCAGAAACCCCTGATCGGTTTACTGCTCTTTGCGCCACCAGAAGACGAAGGCAGGGCAGACGGTGATGCCGAATCGGAGTTAATGTACATGGCAACGGCGAGCTGAAGGTAGTCCCATTGCTCCATTAGGTTGTTGATCGAGATACCCTTCTCAATACCTGTGCGGATGAGACTAGATGTCCACACAATCTCGGTGAGCTTCACTGTCAGGTCATCCTCGTTCGAGGTGTTCGTGTCGGACATCAAAACAGAAGGCCTCACGCAAACAGGCGGGGCAGGCAGATACCTCCATATATACATTTCTGGCCTGCCACCTCTCGAGGAGTCTATTCCCAACAACTCGCAGTCACTCGGCGTGACTTGTTTGAACAGGTTGAGAACCTTAAGCGGACTGAGATCGTCGAAGCATCTCTTGAAAAATCTCTCGAGATCTGGATTGGTCTTCAGGAGGGCATCGAAATCTTCATCCCAGTCAATTTTCTCCTGTACGGCTTTCTTGCCTATCCACCTGAAGGTGTCATGAATAATTTTCAGCGCTGCTGGACCGGACCCAGCAGCAGCCTTTTTCACGACACCGTTCAGCGCACCACACTTCAAGCACCGTCTTTGTTTCTTTGCCTGATCAAGGATCTTCTTGAGAACCTTCATTCTCCTCAGGTTGTCCATCCCCGGTCTTCTCAAGTCATTTAGAAACTGTCTTTTCGTATTTTCGTCAAGAAGGACACTCGAACAAGACTTGCAGATTGTGTGAAGCACCTGGAGGATGGCCTTGAAATAACCAACATGGAAAACAGGCAGAGCCAGCTTGATATGACCGAAGTGGCCACGACAAGATGCCAGGTTACCATGACAAGTGGCACACTCAGAAGAGTTGGAGGATGTCCCCATACGTGTATCTAAAGCACCATTTTGGACCGGTATCCTGCCTTTCTCCAAATCAAAGAGGTTTCTTGTAGAAACTTCGACCTCGGACTGGGCTATGATGTCTGCCGCGGAAAGTGCACCAAATTCTATACCCTTGATGCACTTCGGCACGACATCAACAACCACTTCTTTCATGATTAGAACCCGGATTCAACCTCGACCTCTCTGGCCTGTGAAAGACTTCTGTGGTGTTGACAAAAACTTGGTACCTACCAGATCAGGGCCGCTCCTACCTCAAAATTTATTTCGCCTTTGCATTTTTCTCAAACTCGATAGGGCGATTGGGTGGTGCACGCCCGAGGTGCGGGTAACTAAACAAACCTTCAAATCAACATATATAAACATCAAATATACATCAAACATTCAGTATGGTGGAAACTTATCAGCCATCTCAGTTGCGGCCGCAGCCATGCTCTTCCTGTCAAGCAGAATCACGCTCAGTTTGGGGTCGATACCGTAATCGTTGAACACCCTTCTTGAGTCGGTCTCTTGTGTCTGAATCGTGTAATTGAAGTAACCGTGGAACAATGACTTCGACTCGAGAACTTCATCCTCGTAGTGGAAGTAGTCTATTTCTGTCGAAGGCGTTTCAGTCTTCCTGCTCTTTTTTGAACGCTTCTTGTCGTCCTCATCCTCTAGCTCTTCTTCTGCCTTCGAAGCCACTAGCTTGTAAACCTTCGAGATCACCAGGAAATAGTCAAACTCGTACTCCTCGTGGGCATCTTGAGCATTCTCCATCTCCTCAAGAAGCATTCTGTACATTGGAGGGACCGTCTCCACCGGCATATTGATCAGTCGTTCGCTCACCACGAGGCCCGTCTTATACTTCGATGACTTTGCAAGTAATTGCCTCAAGGTCACGTTGAAGTCGGCCTTTTTCGATGTCTTTTCGAACAAGTATTGTATCAGTGTGTTTATAGAGGGGTTTGACAGGTTCTTCGATATGTTTATGACGGAGAGCAGAGAAAACGGATCGCTCTCTTTCCCATCCGTTTTCACAGTGGTTCCGACATGGTTCTCAGTCAGAATCAAGTCGCTGAATGACGAGAGATCAAACTTGGCTGAATCTTCTCCGAACAGCTGTCTGAGGAAGGTCTTTGTTGCGTGGAAGTCGACCTTGGGATCCAAGTCGAAGTAGTCAAAGTCCACATTCACCGTCTCATCGTTAGCATCTTCCTCTTGTTCTTCAAGTTCGTCCTCTGTGGAACTGACATCAATGTCAGAATCGGAATCAGAGACGAGCTCCTCGGCAGCTCGCTTGCTCATGGTTTTATTTCGTTGTGTGTATAGGGAGTTGCGGGACGGTGTCTTGAGTTGGCTGTTGCTGCGTAAATCATCAAAAAAATTTCAGCGATGAGATGAGCTTCCGGCCCCAATTCGCTTCTAATCTGGAGGTAAACACCCATCGAAAACCTACAAGAGACCACTCTTATTGGAAACCCTCCATCACATAAGAATAGAAACTCGATGTCACTGGTGGCGGGCTACAGTTCGGACTCAAGCGAGGGCTCTTCCACCCGTGAAAAACATGCAATCGTCAAGCTGCCTGAGAAATTCATCGACCCAACTCCGGAAGTTGAGAGCCATCAGCTTACGTTACACTCTGCCAGCTCGGATAATCCCCAGTATATAAATCCCGTGGAGCAGCGTGTGAAACGGACAATTACGGGATATATGGAGGAAGAGGCGTTTGATGGTACGGTTTTTCAAATGGAAAAGAGGGCTCACGATGCGGGAGGCGCCGCTGATGCAATCTACCGGCCAAATAAAGAGGAAGCCAGACAGCTCAAGAGGCGAAGGCAAGGGAAAGGAGATGTCTCGGCCATTGGGAATTACAAGGGACCCTGGGCCAAGTACGAGGAAGAAAGCTCGGCGAACGAGGACCAGACTTCCGAGACCGCCTCTAGCGATAGCGAGTATGAGGAAGAGGAGGACGGAGCCTCTGCAGAGCCGGCCGAAAGCCTGGAGCTGTCTGCTCCTGTCAAAGAATATGAGTCCAGCGAGTTTTTCGGTTCTTCAGAGTTTGACTACCTAGGGCGCTCGTATATGCATGTGCCACAAGACCTCAAAGTGAACCTAACCAAAGAGCCTGGATCGCAGGAGTGTTTTGTGCCCAAGAAGAAGGTGCATGTATGGGACGGCCACAGGAATGGTACCCAGCGCTTGCAATTCATTCCCAGAAGTGGACATCTGTTGCTCTCCTGTGGGAATGACAACAAAGTGCTGCTGTGGGATGCATATCACAAGAGAGAGTTACTCCGCGGTTACTTTGGGCACAGTAAACCTGTCAAAGACATCAATTTCAATAACACTGGTTCAGAATTCCTGAGTTGCTCGTATGATAGGTTTGTGAAACTCTGGGACACAGAAACAGGGAAATGCAAAAACAAAATCAGACTCAGTTCCTTACCAAATGTGGTGAAATTCAATCCTAACGAAGGAAAACAGAACGAGTTTCTGGTCGGGCTAACGAACAAGAAGATCGAGCATTTTGACCTGCGAACCAACGACACGATACAAACTTATGATCACCACATGGGTGCTATCAATAGCATAACTTTCGTGGATGGCAATCAGAAGTTCATGACCTCTTCTGATGATAAGACTCTGCGTGTGTGGAACTGGCAGATCAACATGCCAATGAAATATATTGCAGACCCTTCGCAGCATTCCATGCCATGCGTTGCGCTTCACCCCAGTGGCAAGTATGTAGCCGCACAGAGCATGGACAACACCATAGTCACTTTTGCAGCAAAAGACAAATTCAAGAGGAATAAGAAGAAGCTGTTTGAGGGCCATAATTGTGCTGGCTACGGAATTGGGCTTGATTTTACACCGGATGGTAAGATATTAATGAGCGGTGACAATTTTGGTAATGGATACTTTTGGGACTGGAAGACATGCAAGCTTATAACCAAGCTGAAGGTGGACGAAAAATCTATCAGCTGTATTGTCTCTCACCCCCAGGAAACAAGCAAGGTCGCCATGAGTGGGCTGAGCGGGAAGATATACTACTACGAATGATCATTCGGAAATATAATTCTCTGTAAGTTTTAATCTAACATAGACTATAGGAAAATTAGGCGTAAAACGATACAGACTTGCTCTTTCTCGCCTGGACCTCCCCAATCCCCTCCACAAAATCCTCGTGTTTGATGGTGCTTTGACCATTTCTCAAACCAATCATACCGGCCTCCACAGTCACCGCCTTCAACTGAGCACCGTTGAACTCGTCGGTAGATCTGGCAAGTTCTTGCCAGTTAATATTGTCGTCGCAGGTCATCTTTCTAGCGTGAATTTGTAGAATAGAAGCTCTCGCTTCTTCCGTTGGAAGTGGAAATTCTATCTTTCTGTCCAACCGACCAGAACGCAGCAGAGCAGGGTCAAGCACGTCCACTCTGTTGGTTGCTGCAAGCACCTTCACCCGATCGTCGGAATTGAAACCATCCAGCTGGTTAAGCAATTCCAGCATGGTTCTCTGAACTTCCCTGTCACCGCTCTTGTCCGAATCAAAACGCTTAGTACCAATGGCATCAAGCTCATCGATAAAAATGATGGTGGGTGCCTTCTCCTTGGCCAACGCAAAAGCATCACGCACGAGCTTTGCACCGTCACCAATGAACATCTGCACAAGCTGAGGGGCAGCCAGCTTCAGGAACGTCGCATTAGACTGGGCTGCACAAGCTCTGGCCAGGAGAGTCTTACCAGTACCTGGAGGACCATACATCAGAGCACCCTTGGGTGGTTTTATACCCAAGTTCTTGAACTTGTCAGCCTGCTGCATTGGAAGCACCACGGCTTCAACGAGCTCCTCGACCTGCTTGTCCAAACCACCAATGTCAGCATACGTTTCGGTGGGCTTTTCATCCACCTCCATGGCTTTCACCCTTGAGTCGTACTCTGCAGGAAGCGTATCCAAGATCAGATAGCTGTCTTTGTTCACACCAATGAGATCGCCCGGCTTCAGCTCGTCTGGGTCGACCAGACCTATCAGGGGCAAGAAGACTGTTTGCCTAGTAGATGTCTTCACAACAGCTGATTTTCCCACGCGCGTTGAGTCGAGGTCAATATTGGCGCCTTCCTCTGAGGCATCTTCTTCCGCTTCCATGTCCAGCAACTCCACAACGTTTCCGACAAGGTAAGGCAGCTGCTTGTTGTTCTCGATCTTATCTTTGTTATCCTTTACCTTCTCCACCATCACTGTCTTCTCATGCTGCAGTCTGAGCAGCTCCGACCGAAAGAGCTTGATCTCGTTATCTAGTAGTTTGGATCTGTTCAGAATGTCATTTGTGGATGAGTTAAGGATTTCCTGATCAATTTCCAGTTCCTGGTTTCCTTCCAGGTCCTCTAAAGTAGCCATCTCAAAAATGCTTCAGGTATTTCTGTACTCAATTGGCCGCAACACAATGCAACTCGAGCGACTGTGGACGCTGTCTTTGTCCATCGTCACCTTGCCACTGAAGCCCAAAGCTCGCCCCAGGACGCGGGGCTCGTAATGCGGTAAGCAATGTGTCGTGCACGACCTTGGCTTTTCTAAACATCAGTAGTGACAACATAGAATCGCAGGCTAATGTACACATGTAAACGAAACATTTTATTGATCTCAGCGTCGTGTTGTGATCGCACGTCATATCCAGCAAGCACCACATCTTTCTATGTAAACAATTGAGTCGCTTTGCAAAGCTTCACGTCCAAACTCATCTAAGCAGCAGGTTTCTCAGTCCTCTCCAGCTCGTCTCTGCAAAAAGTGGGGGTTAGTGCACAGAATCCAAACAGAGACACGTCATAGTCACTCGCAATTGTAATAACTCACCTCAACTTCTGTGTGAAGTCGTCGTCGTTGTCGTCGTCATCCCAACTCTCATCCCACAAACGATCTTGCTGTTCCGTGCCAAGCGTCTCCTCGTCCTTCCAGTCTAAGAGTTCATGAACGTTAGCAATCCGTCACTCGGTAAACGGTTTCGATCGGGATCAATAGCAGCTTTCACGTACCTTCAGCTGGGAAATCTTCAAACTCATCGTCCTCTTCCAATGTTTTGAACACCTTCGTCTTCTCCTCCTCCGGGGGTGCGGATGTCGTAGCACCTGTGGCTGCGTTTGCGGACATGCTGGTATATTATATGAGCGGAAGGCAGTTGTCGAGACGCTATCTACAAGAGTAGCAGCAGTCAATCTTGGTGTTCATGATAGTCCATGCTCGATGCGTGGCCCTGAGACGGCGCCACTCATGGTGTACACCGGGTAACCTGCTGAGCATTCCAAAGAACCCGTCCTTATTTTTCACTCCGAGGCGCTCGCCAAGAAGAACAGTAAAGAAATGAACGCAGATCATTTCCGAGGAGAGATGCCTGAAAGGGCTGTAAATTCAAAAGGGCGTTAATATTGCCCTCCTGCTGGCCAGTGGCCGCTGAAGACGACTTGTCTCCACTTCGAGTCGCGCTCCCAATCTGGAGCGATGAGCCTTCTATCTGTAGCACCTGCACATGGAAACCTCCGCGTTGAACCTTTCGTTATTTTCTGCACTCAACACTCGTAAAGGATGTTCTAGTTGGTCTTTCCTGTTTCCGTCATTGATTTAGTTGCAACACATTGTGATCAGGAAGACCGGCATCTGCGGCCCCCAATCGAGATATTTCCTTTAAGGTCAAGCCAGACCGCAATCCAGGCAAATCTGTGACTATGGACGGGCAGAGAACAATCAGGGCCAAGTTCGCCCCCACTTTGGCAGAGCAAGGGAGAAATAATGGTCCTCCATTACTTCAAACGACGTCTCCCTTGGTTACAAGCGCACTGAGTGGTGCATTCCCCTTCCTGTTAATGATTGATAAGGTCGTGGCGTTTCTCACATGGACTAACGAAGATCCACACTACAATTTCTTGGTCATTGCATCGTATATTTCCATTGTCAAGTACTGGAAAATAGTGAGTCTAGGTGCACTGCCGCTGATGCTGACCTTTGGTTTTTGCTGTGTCTGCTGGTCCACGAGTGTCGTTCTGAACAATGTAACGTCTGAGGAGGGCTCGCCGACGATGGAGGAGATTCTAGACACCATAGACAACATGTCGACGAGGATTGAGACGCTCATTCAGCCAATGCTCCTGATAAAGAACTTAACTCGGAGAGACATTTCAAAGCTACTCCTTAGTACAGTGTTACTGTCACCTGCATATATTGTTATCATGCGCACCCTCTATTCACCCAAATATTTTTTTATGATTTCTGGGCTACTGTTACTGTCTTACAATTCGTCATGGGCAATCGCATCCAGGAGGTTATTTTGGAGGAGCGTTTACGTGCGCAAGCTGGCAGTCCTTCTGACGGGCTTGGATGTGGAAACCACTCACTTGAGCGAGGAGAACACCTACTTCACAGACTACAAACTCATCTCGCAAACTCAGCTGTCTCCCACCGTTCAAGGAAAGGTTCTTCAGTTCCAAGTTTTTGAGAACCAGCGCAGGTGGTTGGGCCTCGGCTGGTCCACATACCTCCTGCCATACGAGAGAGCTGCATTCACTAATGAGGAATTTGTGGAATGCAAGAGCCTTCAAGATTTTGAGTTTCCAAAGATGCCCGAGGCTCCGGGAACGTCTTTGAAGTGGAAATGGCTCGACGAGAGCTGGAAACTCGATCTCAGTTTCAACAAAGAGAAATCACCAGACGGATGGGTGTTCTATGGCAACAATTGGGACCAGTCCGACTTTGCTGACTCGATAACAAAGTACACGAGGTCTCGTAAGTGGAAGCGAAAGGCAGTCTTGCTGATCGAGAGTCATTGAAAATGGTAGTGCGTCAACCGTCTTGCGTGTGCGGCCCGAAAAGGCTCACAGACGAGACCAAAAAAAAGGTGGGCGCCGCCAAAGAGACAGTGGTGTTCTCGGAGGAGTTAAATTAAATAATCTATAGCGCAAGCGCTTCCTCAGTAAAGGCCAAGTACTGACGGCTCCGTTGGCTCGACGTCTTCCTTGAGATTGATCGATTTTTCTTCTATCGTTTCGTGTCCTGTGCGCTGGAACTGCTCGTGAACAAGAGGTTTCCGTTACTAGGCGCGCACGACTAGAACGAGCGGGCTCACCAGGAGAGACTAGAGCGCTCAAACCAGCACAGCCATCTGATCAGCAGGTATTCAATCCATCTGTCGGGTGAGCTGACTCAACTCGGCAGCTTTTCGCAGGGCCTATAAGGTGCTCGGCTTGCTAGTGTTTGACAATAACTCTCACAATGTCGTCTGACAACAAGAACTACTCCATGGACAGGATCCGCTTGGAGTCTATAGAGAAAAGGCGGCTCCTATGCAGCGAGGTGATAAAATCTAGAAAACGGAAGCTAGCTGAGCTGTACTGTGTTTCAAGGTTGCCCCTTCTCCCGATCTCGAATGACCAGGTTCTCCAGATAGAGGACAAGCTCATGGCGTTTCTTGAAAAGAATGATTTGGAAAACGGGCATGAGTTCAGCATATCAACGCTTGCTAGTGACAAGCAACAGCAGCGGCCTCAACAGAGGCCCCAGTCGTCGCAACCGCAGTCGGCTACATCGTCCCTAACCCCACAAAATCAACAACAAAGCCCTCCCATGATACCGCCCCAACCAGCCAGTTCGCAGCCTCCACAACCCATTGTACCACAGCAGCATGCGGTTAGCGCAACGCCGACTGGCGTCAGCGATGGTACCCCTGCAAAACCACAAGCTGATGATGTGCAGCAGCCTCCAACGAAGATGCAAAAGAGTGACGAGACATCACTGGCAGGCGATGGAATTGCGTCTGTTCCGGCTGAGAGACAACTGTCAACGAGTTCCACCTACCTGCAGGGACAAGAGGGAGCTGCCAGGGCTGCTTCCCTTTCAAGTTCGATAGTTATAACAGAGAAGCATGTGGAGAGCCGCGAAGGCGAGGCACCAACGCTTTCTTCGCTGATACGAGCATACGCAGAGTCCAAGCCCCCGCGGCGGGTGGATGAGAAGTCTCAAAGAGATTTGGATTACGAGAATATAGATATAAACCAGCTCATGGTGTTGCTCATGCCCGAAAGCCAGCCTCACAAAGTCGCAGATGCCACTTCGTTGACTGAGCTTTACTACCTAACCCAAACTTTGCCGCTGATCAAGTTGATTCTGCGAACACACAAGTCTCTGACAACGGATGCCTATGAGTCTGCACTCTTGGAGGGAAAAGTTGCTGTTCTCTATTCCCGGATGGAAGAATTGAAACGCCAAAAGAAATGGTCTCTAAGGCAACCGAAAAAATTCACTGATCCGTTCACACAGAACACAAGTACGCATTGGGACAGTTTGCTGGCCGAAATGAAGTGGCTATCAACAGATTTCAGGGAGGAGAGAAAATACAAACTGGTTCAATGTCAGTACATGGCGCAGGCAGTCATGGATTACTGGAATTATGGCAAAGTCATGTGCATAAAGAGGAAGCCTATAACATTTCTCGAAGAACCGGAGAAACCAAACGCAGCTAGGGAAGACGGCGACGAGGAGATGGTGGACGCAGATGAGATCATAGTAAACGGTGAGAATACTTCCCCGCAAGAGGAGGACAGTATTGATATCTCTAAGCTCTTGAAGCGCCCCGATCCCTCTGCAGAAATTGTGCCCCCAACTTTGCCAACCTTTACAAAGGAGGACTTTCTCGAGGACGACGATGATGTGCAGCCCTTCAAGCTGACTGCCGATCTGGATACGTTCAACAAGACTGATCTGTCCATCATAGACAACATCCCGCTGGTGACGGCCTTTGGTGAGGATGGAAACATGGGTGAGCCCAAGAGAGATGGATTCCAAAAAATGCCAATCAATCCTGTCTCGTTTATGTTGACCCCGCCTGACGACGAGGACGAAGAGTGGTATAAGGTTGTTCTCAAACAAGAGATTAATACGGAAAAGCATAGCCCGGAATACCAAAAAGGTTTATTTGGAGTCTCGAGCCATAGAAGGTTCAATTTGCTGAAACCGCCACCTCCTCCCTCGATCAAGAACTTGGACCTCAGGATTCCGACGATATGGTTGCCCCAGGATGACAAGTACCTGATTCGTTACGTAACTGAGTATGCGTTCAACTGGGGAATCATCTCGGCGCATCTCTCACCCAAGCCAACCAGGAGTTACACTTCCAATATTGAATGGAGAACCCCGTGGCAGTGTTTTGAGCGTTACATTCAGCTGAATGACAAGTTCCAGTTCACCGATATGAGGGGTCTCTACGCAGGTGCTGCAAAGGATTGGCTCGAAGCTGCTCATAAAGCTCAGACCACGACTAAACGGCGTATCTCACCGCTAGGTGTTGGCATCGAATCTATACAGCGGGGTCATAGAAGACTGCGCTGGGGGTCGATGTTTGATGCAGTGAGAAAGCTCATGCGGAAACGCGAAAACGCACCGAAGCCCAACCCACAGCAGAGACGGTCTCAGGCTGACGATAAGAGAATGGATACCCCGACACCTGCAGATCTGTCGAAGCTCAAATACGAGAGAGATAAAGCAATTCAGGAGGCTTACTTGCACCAAAGCAATGCCAATGGAAACTATTCGAGAGGCAGACCAGCAGTCCCAATCACTGCTAATGGAAGGCCTCAGCCTGCCGGCGCAGTGGCTGCGGGGCCGTCGGCTGCGTCTTCTGGGACTCAAGCCCCAGGATCCCGTCAAGGTTCGGCTCTCTCCGGTGTTCAAGGAGGACCTCCAGGCAGCCCTGCTTCTGCAGCAGCCGCAGCGGCCGCAGCGGCCGTCGCTGCAGGTGGAAGGCCAACGACACCTAATGGAACTCCTTACATGAATGACCAGCTGCAGCAACTTATTCAAATGCAGAGGCAGAGACAGCTTATGCAGAAGGGTCCCTCGGGTGTAGTTAACGGCGAGAAGAGTGCTACTCCAGGATCAGTGCCAATGAACAGCGCTAGCATGTCTGGTCGCGTCTTATCAGGGTCGCCGGCGACTGGAAACGGTGTCCCTAACCAGGCCGTGGTTAATAGAAGTGCAGCTCCTCCAAATGGCAAGCGCCTGAATTTTGCGCCAGCTCAAGTCTCCGCCATTATCAACCAGATCCAGACACAGAATCCAACCATGCCCAAAGAACAGGTTACGAAGTTAGCTGCTGCATATTTGGCTTCTCTTCAGCAGCAGAGTCAGAAAAGGGCTGCGGCAGCTGCTGCCGCTGCTAGTCAGTCTGCTGGTGCGGCCGGTAAGATGGCCCATCCTTCAGCTGCTATTCAAACATCAGAAGCTGGATCTTTGCCCTCGCTCGCCGGTGGAACTCAGGTCCCTTCTGGGTCGACTGTTCCCGGCACCGGGATTAATGCCGCAAGTCTGGCAGCGCTAGCGAATAACCCAAATCTGACACCTCAGCAGAAGAAGCAGATTGCCATGCTCAAGTCAATTCAACTTCAGAGAAGGCAGCTGATGATGCAACAACAGCAACAGCAGCAGAAGGGCCAGCCCCCAACGCCTCAACAGCAGCAAGCCGCGGCCGTCCTGGCTCAGAAACAGAAAATTGCCGCTGCTGCTGCCGCTGCGAACCTCAACAAAGCTGCTATTGCGCAACATCTCAGTGGCGCGCGCGTCAGCTCTCCGTCGATGTCGAGCGTGCCGTCGCCAGCTGTCGTTGGTTCTCCGGTGAACGGAGGTCCTTCGCTGCAGCAGCGTTTTGCAGGTCAGCAGAACGCGCAGCTACAGGGCCGGGTATCGTCACCGTCTTCTGCCGCTGGTAGTCAGATTTCCTCTCCTGTTGCAAGCAACAACGCGATGGTTTCGGGTGTTGCTGCTTCTTCGTCACCTAACTCCGCCAATGCAGACTTTGTCGGGTCTCCCGTCAACAAAAGCAACGGCGGTCAGTCATCATGAGACGGCTATCTTCTTGTACACTTTTAGTATATATTTTTAATGGACAATATTGGGAACATATTACGCCTTACATACTAAGATGTTGAACGCGTCGCCGGCCACAGTACCATATAGGCCCATGACATACTTTCGGAGACCACAAGTAATGGGAGAGTGGGAAGCTAAGTTTATGCAGATCTCAATAACGCTGAAGAAAAAAACAAGAGTTGATTAATAAACGGGTGAAAGGTGGTAAATCGGGAACAGAGACCAAGTAACGATAACAACAAAGCACGAGATTTCAAATTTCAGTCTGACTCAGTTCGCAACAAGCGAAGTCACGCCTGTCTCTTCGTGGTTTGTGCCGCTCACAGCGTATGTGCACTTCCACTTTATCTTCACTGGCGCAACGGGCCCCTCTGTTTTCTTCGACACCTTCGCGTCTTGACTGATACCATCGCTTGTGAACGGGCTGATCGAATTGCCTGACTGTGGAGAAAGGTTAAGCTCAAAAGCCTTAGGCACAGCCACGAGGAACTGGAGGCCCGAGATGGGCGAGCTAGTCGTACTCGAGTAGTAGAACTTCGCCGTCAGCGGCGACGCCCCCAGGATCTCGTACTCGATCTTCAGGTTTCCTGACTGGTTCACCAAACGGCGTGTGGAAGATGTAAGCTGCTGAGTAATGGGTGGAGGGGTGTTGCTGAAGGCTGAGAAATCAAAACCAAACGGATCAAGGGCTGAGGATGATGCCTGAGGGGCGACAAGAGGTGCAGGTGATCTGGCCGCCGGTGGAGACGCTGCTTGTGATCCTGACAGCACGCCAGCGTTCAGCGACTGCAGAGAGAGGAGTGCATTAAAATTTGGAGACTGTGGTCTCGAAGAACCAGTCTGGTTGCTCGGGGCCGGCGAAGTGAGCGCAATCGAGCCTGCGTTGTTACCAAACGACAACGAACCCAGATCACTTAGCAGATCCGCCATCGGGTCTGCGTTTGAAGGCCCATTGTTCGGACCTCCGGTGGAGTCGGAGACGAGGTTGTCGTCGTCGTCGTCGAAGTCGATCAGATTCATGCCTCCGCCTGACACCTTGACTTTCGAAGCATTTGCAACGTCTCCATCCTTCAAGAAAGCATATCTCTCTAGCAAACCATTGATTGTATCATTCAATTGCAAAAGCTTGGTGACAGCCTCAGTATCTTCGTTCTCCTCCTGAATGATAGTCTGGATCTTTGGCTGGGCAACTTTGAGGGACCCATACAGCTCAGCGATGGTCTCATCCGTTGGATCGATTCTACCCACATTGGAGGAGGTGGTCAGCATGTCGCTGAAGATGTCAGCCTTACGCTTTAGTTTGTCGACATCGTCAGCAACCCGTTGTTTGGTGTCCTCGAGGAACTTGTCGTCCTGAAAGCCGGACATGATTTTCATGAGTTTATTGGCCTCTTTCAAATCCTGGGGTCTTCCACGCCTGATAAGCTCCTGCAATTTTGCCGACTGGGCGAGTCTCTCCTCTTTCTGGATTTCGTCAATCGACTTGAGATTGTCGCTAGGGTTCAAAACAGCAGCGTCTTCTCTCTTCACCTCAGGAAATATGTAGCCCTTGTGAGCCAACAATCTATGCATGTCTCTCACGAAACCAAGGTCATCTTTATAGCGTGATGTCTTGCAAATAGTTTGGGTCCATTCCTCGATGGCACCAAGAATCAGTCTCTGTGTTCTGGTGTATCTTGGCGGTGGCCTCTCCGGGAACTTCTTAACGAGCTCGTTCAAAAACTCCTTGCGAGATATTTGCAGGTGAAACGGGTAGCCACAATTCTTGACCATATAATCAAGTAGCTGAGAGTATGGATGCGTTAGTCTCGGATTCCCAAGGGCTGGCTCCGTACAAAAGAAGGATGGGGACTTACCGATAAAGCCAGCTCGGCAACCTGTGGATCCTTGCTATTGATTAGCTTCACAACGGCAATGGCAGCTTCACGAGGACTTCTCAAGGGTTAGTATTTGAGACTAAGGAGAGATAGAAAAGTGCATTTAACACTCTGCTATACTTACAGGCTTGCTTGCTTGTCGTTGATAAGGTCACAGATCTCCAGATTTAGCGCCACGTTCGGCTCATCCAAAGTTGATCGACAGGCCCGATCTGATTGTACTCAGTTAGTCACTGAACATTCCCGATCCTCGAGCATATGGTGGATCAGTCTTGGCAACAACAAAGGCTATGAGGTGCTCAAGCAAAAACAATCATGGGAACATACGAATTCGTCTCAGCAGCTTACCGCTGGCACCCCCTAGTGCTGTTACACTCGACATAGTAGCAGCCAATATATCTTCTGAAGGACGCTGCAAAGCCAAGAATCAGATCAATTGTACCCTCGCAAACAGCTGGTCCGGTAGCCTGTCACTGACTGGTCGTGTGTCGCAGTCTTTGGGGGCTTCCGCTCGCTGGAGGTTGTGGTGGCTGGCGGGCTCGGGTCTGCAAGGCGCCGGGGAGAGCCATCGCTCCGAACGCTCGCGAGCTTCACCTCCTCCGCACAAAGGCGCTTTGATTATTCACCTGGTGGTGCTCCACCGCTCAATTACAGACTCACTCTGAGACACAGACAACGATGGACAATGGCCCCAGAAATGCCAGTCCGCAGTTGTCCGCGCACACGAGCACATCGACGCTGGGCGTGGCGTCTGACCAGTACACCATCTTGAGCCAGCATGGCTCCAGTGTGGGGGATCATGCTGCGGATACTGCAAACGTCGAGGGCGATACAGAGGAGGTGTCGGCGCAGCAAGACGTGGAGGACGACCCCCTACAGGTTAAGCAGCTTGCATTGAGCTTTGATTATCTGATGTACAAAATACAGGATAGGACGAAGCTGGTAAGTACGAGTTCTGGGCACATTTATCTGGGTGCATTGTGCTAACTTCTGAGGCAAGCTGTCTGGACAGACGCAAGAAGCGGTTACGGTGCAGAAGGAGAACTATGAGATGGACATATCCAAGGTGCTCGAAAATATAGAGGAAGTCAAAGAGCTTTTGCGGCAGTGTGACCTGCTAGAGAGCGAGTTCGGTAAGATCGAGCAGATCGGTTATATCGCGTAAGTGTCTGTTTTCTTTTATGGGGGTCCTCAATCAGCTCGTACTAACATCAGTATCAGGCGGGATTTTGCGGTGAGGCTTGAGGACGTTGAGAAACGGCTTTACCATCAAAGGAAACGCAGTAAAAGATGAGAAAAGTGTGACATAGTCGTTGTTCATTATTGTATACTATTTTGCTGGGCATTTTCCAAACTTGGCAGAACCTGAATAAAGCATGAAAACAGATGCAACCCATTATAAATACAGAAACATGGCATCTTTTTCTCCCTCGATCAAACCATAGAAAGTCTATCCTTGTAAATCTGCTTCTTCAATCCATCATTCCTTATCTGCTGCTCCTGAGCGTCAATGAGTCTATTCCTCATCCGCACCGCTCCCAGAACCATGAGCGCAACAGCTCTGAACGTTGGGGGTTTTCTGACAGTAGCTGTTGTTTTGGAATAATCTGGGTATACTCCAACTGTCTGCAACTTCATCAGGTTATTCTTGATATTATCTTCAGACGACGTGGCATGGCTCTCCAAGTACTTGTTCATGAACTTAAGATCATTGTGCGCAAGCTGAATCTGATAGAGCTTTGTGCGGTAAAGCGAAAGCTTCGCCTCGTACATGGACACCTGACGTGCGAGCCGCCCGGCGGAGACGTCTGGTACGACTTGATGCACGACACGCGGCGACACCGGTGAAAGAGGGTAGTTCTGAGTATTCCTCTCGGCCTGGGCCTGTTTCCGATGCAGCAAGTCCTCGCGGATGAGTGCTTTATCCAACTTTGTCTTGAGGTCGTTGATTTTTGCCACAAGCGCCTTCTTTTCAGATTGCAGCTCGCTGCATTTATCCAGCACCTCTGTCTTCATGTTGTTGAAATCCACTGACAGGGCGTCAATCTCGGCCTGTTTGCTTTCGAGTCGTTCTTCGTAGTCTCTTGTCTGTCTCTCATTCTGGCGATCGATCATTGAATATTGCTTGATCTCATCCAGATCCAAAGTCAGCGAGCGAAGCTTCCGATCCAGCTTCTTGTTCTCTGCCTGGAGCTTCTCCTCGCTTCTCTCGAGGGAGAACATGATCGACTCCAACTCTTTGTTATCTTTCTGCATCTTAGAGTACTGCCACCTCAAGTCGCTCAGATCCTGGTTGGACTTCTGCAGAGAAGACAAAGCTTGTTCTTTTGCGCGCAGTGCCTCGTTGAGCTGACTTTCCATTAGGCGAGTGACTGGGCTAGACGAGTCAACCACAGTCGACTGGCTTACCAATTTCTTGTTCAGCAACTCCACCTTCGCTTCATACTCCTGCTTGAGGTTCTCATTCTCCAGGATCGCCAGTCTGAACTTTGTCTCCAGAGTTGATTTCTGTTTCATGAGCTCGATTTTCTCGTCGTCGTCTCCTAGGATATGTGCCTGGCTTGCTTTCGTTAACTCTCTGATCTTCCTCTCCAAGTGGTCGATTTCTTTCTCCTTTTCATCGATCCTCGAAAGTAGAGTAGTTTTCATTCTTTCAAGCTCTGCTTGCTTTCCTTCAAGAGCCGTCTGCACATCACTGTATTTCGCGGACAATCTTTTGAACTCTGCTTCAAGATATCCATTGTTCTTGGGCACGCTCTTCTCGTAATCCAAGTCACCAGCGAGCTTCCTGTTCTGGTACTTCAAATCCTCAAGCTGCTCGAGTAGCTTGTTCTTATCTGTCTGGTACCTTACAAGTACATCCTTCTCATCAGAAAACGATGATGCCTTGCTTTGGAGTTCGCGGTTCTCCTGCTTTAGGCGGTGGACGAGCTCCATACTCCTCGTTTGTTCCAGCTTCAAAGACTCGATCTGCTCCCTCCCTCTGGAAATTTCAGCCTGAAGAGACTCGATCTCGTCTTGTGATGACAGCAATGCTTCGTAAAGCTCGTCTCTGTCATGCTCAATGTCTTCAACATAGGAGTCGTTGTAGCTGTCCGCTGGCTCTCCTGGTCCTGTCTTAGGGGAACGAATCTCGGCCTCCAATGCCTCAACTCGTTTCGACAGCTCCTCCTTTGTTATGAGCAAACTATGATTGTTGTTCTCCAGGTCTTCAATTTGCCTCTGAAGGATCTTACTATTATCGTTGTCCTTGTTGGCAGCGAGCTCGGAGTACCTCTTGATAGTGTCATCTTTCAGTCGTAGCTCATCGTGTTGGGCATCCACTCTATCTTTCAAGGTTTGTAGCGCTAGCTTCTGATTGCTGATCTGGTCTTCCTTCTCATCGATCGCGTACTCTTGTGTTCTTAGAAGACTCTGAGCGTCCTGAAATTCGTTTTCGAGTAATTTCAGCTTGTCGCGTAAGTCATGCACGTCTTGAGAAAAGCTTGGATGAGACGCCTCGTGGTCGCCTTCAATTTCTTCAATCTCCCTCTCAAGCTTGGTCGCATACTTGTCTTTTTCGGAATTAGCATTTTCCAGGTCTTCAATCTCGTCTTTCAAACCTCGTATTTCACGTCCAAGATCCTCAACATGTTCTTTCAAATGTAAATTCTCCTCCTGTAAGGGCTTGATGACCAATGCTGTGACATTCGCCGATTTTTCTGGGTTGAGCGGACTGGACGTGCTGCTGATACGCGAATGATTCTCTTTGTCCTCGCTCTGCTTCAGCCTGACATGCAAGCTCTGCATCTCATCACTCAGCGCAAGCATCTGTTGCGTCAGTTCGACGTTTTTGTTAATAAGTTGAACTTTGTCCTGAGGCTGACCATGCAAATATTTTTTCAGCGCAGCAAGCTCCACGCGCAAGTTGATGTTCTCCTCTTTCAGCTTGGTTACATTATCCTGCTGTTGTCTTAACCGGTTGGAACCGCTCTGCAACAAATTACGCCGATCTTGAATCGTGTCGTTGGACTCATTGTCATCGAAATCCGGAAGTATATCAGCACCAGTGAACACCTTGTTTTTGCGAAGCTCGTCAGCACTCCCACCAACAGTGTCGAAGCTCATCGAAGTGTGGTCGAACGATGAGCCTCCAAGCGTGTGTATGTGGAGAGGCGACATTTTGGCACTTCGACTCATGGGCGACCCGGTGGTATGCGTGCCGTGCCTCGTGGTTCTCGGTATCGCGCCGCTCTGTGTAACGCTGTGCACCTCGCCGATCGGGGTGAACTCCATGCCAGAAGCCTTGCGTTGCCGGCTATTCCTTGGAGTGTCAATGAGTCTCTTGTGAGAAGAAAACATTGCTATACGTTTGTGGATGCTGTGTTTAGTGTCTGTATGTGTGCGTGTGTGCGTAGCAAACGTGTTGCTAATGCTTGAATATATGGCGCCGCGACGCGAGCGAGCGAATATTGATGCGCGTCGTGATGGTTGGGAAAGAGTAGTCTAGCCAATGGAAAAAGCGGTGTCAGCAATAGCGCCTGGCAAATCCAAGCTCGCAGAACCCTCTTGGTTTCTTATAAGCACGCGCCCGTGAGTCGGAGTTGTCACTGTTGTACTCGTTGTTTATGTGACCTCTCCGGATTTTCCTTTTGTTTACACGAAACTGGTGTAGTCACGTGACTTGCCGTTGCCATGGATACGGTATGTTTGATACATGCACTACCTGATACTGATATTGACGTTTGTATTGAGTCTTGAACGCTTTATGCTAATGCTAATGCCAGAGAATGCCCTTATTTCACAGTGAGTTGACAGCTTGCACAAATGATGAGAGTGCCTCTAAACCCGCACCAGTTTCTATCGACTTTCTGGCCAGTTCCACGCCGTGTTTCCAGTCAGCAGCCAGACCTGCCACCACTGCGAGAGCAGCCGCATTCATCACGATGTAGTCAACCAGGGGATTCCCAGGCCCAACGCCCAAATCACCCTTCAGGATGCTCGTTAGCACCTTTGCATTCTCTGCGGCTGTACCGGACCGTACCATGTCAAGGTCGTGCTCCGGGAGTCCAAAATCAGCAGGCTCGATCTCCTGTGTTGTAATCTCCTTGGTGTCCTTGTCCACCAGCCACATGGTAGTCTTACCAATTGGAGAGATCTCATCAAGTCCGCAATGGCCCCATACGACCAGTGTCGCACCGACCGAGCCCTTGGCCTCGTCCATTGCCAACGCCGCCTCGGCGTACACCTGGCCCAACTCCTCCGCATACACGCCCAGCACACGCGCGCGAATGGGAATCGGGTTCAGTAATGGACCAAGGATGTTGAATATCGTAGGAATGCCAAGGGATCCGCGCACTGCGGCCACTTTGGCCATGCCTGGATGAAACAGGGGCGCAAAGAGAAAGCATAGGTCTGACTGGGCCACAATCTGCGGCGTGCTGCGGGCGTGGACTTTTGACAGCTCCACTCCAAGCAATGCCATGAGGTCGCCTGAGCCAGACGTCGACGTCGATGCTTTGCCTCCGTGTTTGCAGACCTTGAGTCCCATACCTGCAGCGATAATAGCCGCGGACGTGGAGACGTTGAAGGTGTTCTGTGAGTCACCACCAGTGCCAACGATATCCACGTACCCTTCCGAAGATACCAGCTCGGGTGGGACAGTCTCAGAGAACTCCAGTACAGCTTGTGCGGCTGCAGCAATGAACTGGGACTTGTGGTCTAGCTTGCGCATTCGCAGAGCGGTGAGAAAAGCTGCTATTTGGATGTCCGAGGCAAGACCTTGTATTATGCATCTCAGCACGGTAGCGAGGTCATCTGGGGTCAGGTTTGGTGGATCCAGGAACAGGGACTTTATGTAGGGAGTCAACACATTCTTTGCCGCAGCTGTCGACGACATCTTTTGCCTCTACAAGTCAAATTTCACAAGATGCAGACTCACACCCAAGGGCTCGCGAACACTATTCGAAATGGAGTATCTCGATCGCTTAACGTTCGGCCTCGCGCCAAACGCCCAGGGTCAGGCGCCGGGGCTGCGCAACGCTGTCATATCGTTGACGGTTCAGCAACCCACGTCCGAGAAATTGAGGACGCGTATCACCTTTTATTTTGGTTTCGGGGGATGGTTGTTGAAGTATATCCTGGTGTCAGCACAACGGGCCATTGCTTTTGTTTCAGTCTTTGCTTCTCATACCCCTCCTGAATCCATTGCTTATTTTGCCACCATGGTTGAGCCTATTGGTATTTCGAACCTTCCTAATCAGAGGTGAGTGTTTTCTCGTTCGCGTCGTTCTAATTTGAAACATGTACTGACAACAGTTCTAATTCTAGGTACAAGATTGTCTCCAAACAGGGAGCCACCTTCACCTTGATGGTTGCCGGTGAATCTGGTCTCGGAAAGACTACATTCATCAACACCCTGTTCCAGACGGCTATCAAGCAGCCGCGCGACAACCGCTCCAGGCACAAGACTGGGATCCACAAGACGGTTGAAATCGAGATCACGCGTGCAGAGCTCGAGGAGAAGAACTTCAAGATCCGTCTGAATGTGATTGACACCCCCGGGCTCGGCGATAACGTAAACAACAAGAATAGTTGGCAGCCAATAGTTGATTTCCTCGACGACCAGCACGACCTATACATGAGACAGGAGCAGCAGCCTGCCAGACTCGATAAGAAAGACCTGAGAGTTCACGCGTGTCTTTACTTCATCAGGCCAACAGGACACACCCTCAAGCCTCTTGACGTTGAGGTGATGAAGAGAATAGGCACGCGCGCCAACTTGATTCCGGTTATTGCCAAGGCTGACACGTTGTCGCCCAACGAGATGGTTGAGTTCAAGAACCGCATAAGAGCGATCATCGAGGCTCAAGACATACGGATCTACTCTCCCCCCATCGAACTCGACGATGCTGCCGCATCTGACCACGCGAAGCAGCTCATTGAGTCTATGCCGTTTGCCGTTATTGGCTCCGAGGAGGACGTGGAGACTGCGCCTGGCCAGTTCATCAAGGGAAGGAAATACCCATGGGGTGTTGTTGAGGTTGAAAACGACCAGCACTGTGACTTCCGCAAGCTGAGAAGCTTGCTGTTGAGAACTAATATGCTGGACCTCGTTCTCTCGACTGAAGAGCTCCATTACGAGAGCTACAGAACTGTCAAGATGCAGGATGGAAGCGACGACAGAAGTGTCAATGCCCTTGAAACTAGAAGACTCACGAATCCAAAGTTTTTGGAAGAGGAGAAATCGCTCAAGCTGTACTTCACAGAGCAGGTCAAGTCTGAAGAGCAGAGGTTTAGGCAATGGGAACAGAACATTGTCACGGAGAAGAACAGACTCAACCACGATTTGGAGGGTCTCCAGGCCGAGATCAAAAAGCTGGAGGAACAGATCAGACCTCTGCAGCTGAAGAAGGGGATCAAATAAACAGTTGTTTTTGACGGTGTCTATTTCTTGCGTATACCTTTGTTTCATTTTATTCTTATGTTCAATTTTGGATCGTGATCTTTTTCAAACTAGACCCGAGATGTTCTTCCCATCGAGTACTACCAAAGGACATTTACTTAGTACAAGAGTTATGACTTTATTTTTGTTTTCAGAAATTAAATGTGTACACCCTAAATATAAAAACCATTTCGAACAGATCGTTACATTTAATCGGAGGCACGCTTGGCGGCACGCTTGGCAGCACGCTTGCCGGTACCAAACACCTTGAGGCCACGGTTCTTCTTCTGCTTTCTCTGCTGTCTGGAGGCCTTCTCAACCTTGGTGGCAAGGCCGTATCTCACCAGACGGTAAGCTGGCTCAAACTTCTTGGCGTCAGCAACGGACGAGTAGATCAGACCGAAGCCGGTGGACTTTCCACCACCGTACTGGGTGCGGAAGCCGAAGACGGAGACGGCATCCTTCTCAGTCTTGTAAATCTGGGACAGCTTCTCACGGAGCTCATCCTTGGAGACGTTGGCACGGTTTGGGTGCAAAACGTCAATGACAAACTGACGTCTGGCCAACAGAGGGTTGGAAACAACCTTTCTGGTTCTGATTGTAACGGCGTCACTCTATATTATGTTGTTAGTAAAAGCTTTTGGCAACAGAAGGACATGCGGAGAAGAAACTGAGTTTTAGAAGACAGACAAGTTGGCATTTTGTGAATGGACTTCAGATCTTGATTCAAAAACTTATAGGCAGTATTACTGATGGTGTTTTGCTGTTTTTCGCTGATGTTCGTCACTGAGGTTGTCTGGCACCATTCCTGCTGTGGTCGCGTGAAGGTCTCAGTGTTCCGTCTCTCAAAGTGTCTACCCCTCTAGCAATCGTCACGACGGCAAAAAAAGGCTCAACTGTGTGCGAGTTTTCTTTGCCGAAACATTCTAGATCTGATCAAAAAGCGTGCTGTCTGTGTTGTGCTGTGCTGTGGTCTCGTCTTTGAAGACGTCGAATCGGCGTTGTGTTGAGCGGTCAACGAGTGCTGAACAAGTCCAATAAACCTGGTTTCAATAACATATCTGCTTGCTGTCTGCTGTTTCTAAACTCA
Organism: Kuraishia cidri; assembly: GCA_030557465.1. NCBI lineage: Eukaryota > Fungi > Ascomycota > Pichiomycetes > Pichiales > Pichiaceae > Kuraishia > Kuraishia cidri. The sequence continues at coordinate 88,131 of JAKTPE010000006.1, read as the reverse complement.
GTTAGTGGAGTTTCACTTACCATTTTGGATGATATCTGTACTATGAAGTGGTAATCCTTGACTGACTTGTAGAGTATAAATTTCAATCTTCACGAGGCTCTACTTTTTCCCACGAGCGGTCTGTGGCCGGTCTGGGTAGGGCACTGTGGGTATCTCAGGGTTAGGTCAGCACTGCAGTGTGGGTTATGTAATTGTTGGCTGGATGTTTTCCAGGTGTTCTGAACATTACCTACCAGGTATTTTATTTACGCCAGGCGAATTCCGTTTTGGAACCCGCAGTCACAGTCACAATATTGGAAGTGGTTGATGCACGCTTCTAATGGCTTGGTGAGTGATACACTACTATATCAGAATATGTATGTGAGTGCCAGATGGATCTACTACATTACTTGAGAACAGTGTATATAATGGATTCAATGTGGTGAGTTTCTGCCTGTCTCATCTCAGTGAAGAGGAGACAATTCGAGAAAAACGAAGCTTGCTGATTCCGGTCAGCTTTGTGAGACTGAGGTGCCGTGTAGCCGCCGTCCTTTAGCACTTCCCCTTAAATTGAAAAGCGGTGGTCGTGTAGAAATGTTTACCATGACTATGTCCTCGTCATTAATGACTTATTGCGTGTGGGTGATAAAACATTGCTGCTCGGTCAGTTCCGTTTAACTCTTACCTGTGCACAGCCCTGCGTTTGAGACTTTCTTTCAGAATTGCTTCCTAGCCGAGGCAATAAAAGCATCGAGCTGGTAAAGGCAAACAAGATGCATCACGGAGCTGAGACTGATGACTCTCCTGTCGAACAGGCTAACATGTATCTGGCGTCGTTTGTACATCAGCACTAGTCGTAGTACTTCCGCTTAACGGCCCTGTAAGTCGTCAGGAAGTATAGAGCCTCAAGTTCCTTGCACACAAATTCCCCTCTCTGCAAAGCCTCGACTAACTGTCCGTCGGACTGGATGTGTGCGTTTCTGATGAACGCGTTGTGCAGTTTGTCCCTGAAGTAGATGTAACCCTGCGGGTAGTTTTTCCCCAACCACAGCATGTTTTTATACAATTGACGGACCCGCGGATCCATTATTGTTGAGCAGTGGACCTCTGATGATCATGTAAGTCTCCAGCAAGCATATGGTGGCATGCTGCGTTGTGGGGTTCTTGTAGATGCATGTGGCGATCAGGTTGTCCGACCTCATCTCCACAGAAGCGATTCACACTCCATGGCCTGCTGTACAGCCGCAAAGAAGCTACTTAATGTTGGAGTTCGGTTATTGCTCACATTAAATTACTTAAACCATTGAAAATAACTCGATTCAATAAAATAGCAAGAATAAGAAACTTGATCAATGTGTTTTGGAGTTTGTAAATGTTTCTTGCCATTTCATGAAAAACTGGCAAATCTGTAAAAATAATTAATTCTCAAGTACACTTTTTTATATATTCAAAATGATCTCATTTCGAAAGAAAAAGAATCTGTGATATGACATTTTCAATAAAAAATCATAAACACAATGAAATGCTACCTAATCAGGTTCCCAAGACACCTCCAAGTCCGCTATCCACATATATGTACCTATTGGACTCCTGAACTCTTGGACTCCTGCAATCGCCGCCTTCGCTAACTACTCACTTAAGCCCTAATCCTTAGGGTAAAGTTGACCACAACAGCAATCAGCAGAAAGAAGCAAAGCATGGTAGGTCCAAACCTGTCGTCGTACGGACCGGACCCGCGTCTTCTTATGGCATTAGCCCTCCAGTGATACGTCACCAATGCATACAGCATGGTACCCATTGCAATCAGGGTAAAGAGGCCGGCGGAAATTCTACCAATCTTGTCACCAAAGTTGAGCAGACCGATGGCCAGCGAGCCTAGAATGACGGTGAAGTTGAGCCACGAGAGGAAGGTCCTTTCATTGGCGAAGAAAACCTTGGGTTCCACGCGCGTAGGAAGCGCAATCCTCTTGCCTGTATAATGTTAATGCGTTAGATATATATTCTTAGAGGTTAATCCGCGACGCTGGGAGTGAGTCTCCTGTTTCGTCGCTGCTGCTGTTTCAGCGCCGGTGGGAAGAAGCCATCGACAACAAATACTCACCTGGTGCGGTTTGTAGTAGTGGGGCTGAAGACATTGTGTATATAGGCAGAGTATATCAATACACGGAGAGAGAAAAGCGACAGTGTCTGCGATCTCACAGCTGTTCTCCGAGAACAAGTCAACGCTTACTCCCTCGCGCACTCGCTGCTATCTCTGGCAGCCTGCCAGCTTCTGGTGAAGGCACGTGGGACACCAATCAACAGTCACATGACACATGGGCACGTGATCTGGATATCACCGATCTTGTTGTCAGGGCCATTCTTCGCGAAGGAGAGAGACGCTTCTCCGGATCAGTCCCCACAATCCAATTGCTAGCTCGTGGTTACTGAACCTCAGATATGACGAGTGGGCCACACGTATTATTATCACCAGCGAACATTGACAACTCGGTATGTTCAAACCTTACGTGGGCGTCGTCCGCGTAACCCGGCCTCATGGATTTTGACTAACTGTCGTGTGACCCGCCCAGCCCATAACAATCGATGAGCTGACCACTGTGATAAGCTCACAAATATCCACGATCTCGGCAACGTCATTGGCTGTGCCTGAGGGCTCGGATGTTTCCGTCTCTCCAGAGGTTGCCAGCGCCGTGAAGGAGCACATCGTCACCCCGTTGCTCGGCACGCTGCGCACCAAGTCTTCGCAGTACAAATACATCATCCATGCCACTGTGATCTCATCGTCCGACAACACTGGAGTGAGAGACACGGTTGGGGCTCTGTGGGACGAAGCCAAGGACGGCACCGTTGCTCTCAAGTTCCCGTTTGTGCTTAACTCATGGTTGATCGTGAGCCTGACGTGGATATACGCCGACTAGTTTAGCCTGCTGGCAAGGCGTTTCTGGGTAATGATCTGTTTAGTAGTATAATAAAGACACAGTTCATATTTCCAATTTGCTGACACAATAAAAGAAGATGATGTAGGCTCAAAGAATACGCCAGCCAAGAATCCACCGGTGCTGCTCACGACTCTCTCATCTCATCTCATCTCACGATTGACATCCGCCAAAAGGCACAACAGAGCTTTGCATCACAGAGTACAAGGTTTGCTCCGTGAATATGAAATATGTGCTTATTCCAGTTGCAACAATTGGCTGCGGGAAGACCACAACCGCCAAGATTCTCCTCAAGCTGTTCCCCAGCTGGACACACACACAGAATGACGACATCAAGAACTCAAGTAAAGGAAAGCTAGCGCGACGTGCCGTTGAGCTCCTGAAGGAATCACCATTGGTGATCGTGGATAGAAACAATCATCAGACCAAAGAGCGCGCGCAGCTGTTTGAAGATTTCCGAAGAGCAGCCCCGGAAGGCCTGGAACTCACATTTATCTGTCTCAACTTTGTGGCCAACAGCAAGGACCCAGCATTATGGGAAATAACGAAGGATAGGGTCGCGCGGCGCCTCGACAACCACCAGACGATCAAGTTTTCGAATGGTTGGTGGAAGGTCAATATGATCATGAAGGGGTTTATGAGCAGATTTGCGCCGGTCGATCCTTCGGTTGAGCCAGATAGCCTGTTTGACAAGATCATCAACCTCGAAGTTGAGCATGAGGATTCATCATTGAGGAACGCCAAGTTGATTATAACCAGCCTGGCTGAAAGCTATCCCTTACTGGTAGACTCCGTCCCCTCAGAGGATGCAATACAAGGGGCATTTGAAGAATCGCTAAAAGAGATACCAATGTCCGAGGAAACGGGAGACGACCTGATACAGAAACAAAAAGAAGAAGCCCTCAAGCTCAAGCAGGAAGCGAAAAAGAACACTAAAGCTGAGCGTACACCAAGAAAAAGACCGCACGAGACCAAAGTTTACGACCGAGAATGAAAATTAAATGATTAGAGGCATATGTACTCATTAGAAATCGTGAAGCATTAGACAAGCTGTCCCTTGTTGATCACGAAACCCTCGATGGCCGCAATGGCGGCATACAAGCGGTTCTCTGCCTCCTCAAACACGACCGACTTGTCGGAGTAGAACACCTCGTCGTCAACTTCCTCCTTGTGGCGTGGGAGACAGTGCATAAACTTCCATCCAGGGTTGGCACCACCCTGCACAGCCAGAGCCTTAGTGATCTGGAAACCCTCGAACTCCTTGAGCTTCTTGAGAGCCTCGGCCTCCTGTCCCATCGACACAAACGTGTCGGTTACCAGGATGTCTGCGTTCTTTACGGCCTCGAGCGGGTCATGCGTTAGGCTTAGCGAGGCCCCCGTCTCCGCTCCAATTTCCCGAGCAGCCTCAGCGATCCGCGCGTCAAACTCAACGGAAGCAGGAGTCGCCACGGAAACACTGATGCCCGACCTGAGCGAAGCGACAGCCAAGTCGTTGATCACGTTGTTTGCATCACCTATCCACGCGAGCTTGAGACCCTGCGTCTTGCCAAACGTCTCTTTGATCGTCAGCAGGTCAGCTATGGCCTGCAGTGGGTGATACGTATCGCAGAGCGAGTTGATGATGGGCACACTCGAGTGCTTGGCCAGTGCTTGGATATCGGAGTGTGGGCCCACGCGGGCGAAAATGCACGATGTCATGGAGGAAATCACCTTGGTGGTGTCGTACAGCGACTCATTGACACCCAGCTGTATATCGTCCTTCCCGAGGAACATGGGGTGTGCGCCAAAGTACACAGCAGCACCTTCGCTCGAGATTCTGGTCCGTGTCGACCTCTTGTTGAACACCAGCGCTACGACTTTCCCTAGCATGGCTTGACTTATCTCGGGGGACGCGCGCTTGCCTGACTTGATCAGTGTTTTGTGGTAGGCAGCCCTATCCACCAGCGACGCAAGCTCAGCGTTTGAGAGCTCCAGCATGGAGATCAAGTGACGTGGAAAGTGGGACGCGGTCATTTTCAGACTGGATGTGGAAAACTTTCTGGCTGGAGACGAGAGCACTCTTTTGAAAGGGTTGAAAACTGGATTCAGAAGCATTGCGGAAAAGACCTGAGAGTACAGGTAAGTTGGAAATCGGGAACAGGCTTTGAGGACTTTATATGCGACGCACGTCACACAAAGATTTCGAACACAGTCGGGTGGGCTCTCCGGTGAGTCAGTGCGAGCCGGTTGGGCGACGATGCGGGCCTATTGACGATGCGGGCCGAAAGTGGAAATTCTCGCGAGGTTTTGCGCGGTTCTGCGCTGCTGCCGGTTGCGGAAGCAAATGAGAAACCCATACCGCATTTGGTTATGTTGTTTTGTTTTTATGGTCATTAATCGCCAGTTTTAGTTGTGGTAGTAGTACAAAGCCTAGTATTTCGTGGCAAGCGCTGTAAGTCGCTCGGTGATGCGTTGCTTGTCGGCAGCCAGCTGCAGATCCGACGCGGAGAGCTGAGCCAGTCGATCCTCGCTTTTCTTCTGGACGCTCTGCAGGTTACCGAGCAGCGTCGAAAGCTGGAGGATCTGCTCCTCAAGCGGTATTATTTTTCTCAGAGCCGGCATGGTTATGGCGGTGGCCCCGTCCTTGGCCGAGGGCGCACCCAGTCTACCGGCTGTCGCCTGGCGCTGCTCCCAGTCCTTCATCGCATCGTCATCCTCTTCGTCCTCGTCGCTGAGCTGTGCCTCGTAGATAGCCTCCTCAATCTCCTCGCGTTCCAGCCGCTTTTGGAAATCCCTCTCGTTCGTGCTCAGAGCAAGCCGTGCGTCTGCAAACCCCTCATCCAAGTCAACCTCAAACTCCTGGTGAGCGGGATCCAGATCGTCTTTGTCCTTGTTCTGGCCGTGGTCAAACTCCTCGTCGTAGTCTTCATCAACAGCAATGAAGTCTTGCTCCTCAGACCTGTCCCTAAACTTTCTGTCTCTGAGCTCTCTAATAGTGGACTCGTCCGGAATGATGGGTTGGGCTTCTTTTACTGTAGGTTCGGCCACGTCAACATCCATAGCCTCGCTCTCGGGTTTAGCCGGCCCGTTCCGATTCGACAGTTTCTTGAGGTACGAGACAGAGTAGGTGTGCTCATCTTCTGCATCAGACAACTTGTCGTCGATTTCAATCTTGTCAATCCCCGTGACTAGCTCGGTGTTTTCGTAAGCACTTCTGTGGGGCCTGGCATGTTGCGGCCTTGCCCTGCGCTTTATCTGGATACCTCCTAACTCTATTTCATCGTCGAGGGAGTCCGTTTGATTCGGAGAGGGAGTCTCTTCATCTGCAATATTAAACGTGAGCCTCTTCTTCTTCTTCTCTTTACTTTTGAGAGAACGTGCCATTAAGGACACAGCCGGATCGCGTTCTTCCCCTATGTCCTCGTCATCACCACTATGCGTCAGCACCACCTTGGACTTGACCTTTTTAAAAGACATCTATTCCGCAATCTTTTCAGAGATATATCATTCAGAAGCTTCGGACATTGCCACACACATTTGAGCCGCTCCATCTCCACGCAAATGGCAGTTGAGTATCGCACGACGATATTACCGAAAAAAATGTTTTGGGACAAGGGCATCAGCTTGGTACCCTTCAACCTCCATTCTTGCTCTAAACACAATACCCACCTTCGAATTATCATGGTGTTAACAGAAAGGGCGAACGAGATCCATGCCGCAATGGTGCTTGACGGCTCGGACTCCCTGGGGCAGTCCGAGCTCATGGAGCTGACAGACATAACCGCAGTGGACGAGCTGCTGAAGTACGCACAGGAGCTCGTTAACCACGGCCTGGTGCGATTGCTGGAGTCGAGCGGCAGCCTGCGCTTCCAGGCGATCTCGTCTGCGGACGCCGCGAAGATCTCGAAGATGACAAAGGACGAAGCGATGATCTACTCGTACATCGAGGCGTCGGGCCGCGAGGGGATATGGACCAAGACGATCAAGGCGCGCACAAACCTGCACCAGCACGTTGTGCAGCGGTGTCTCAAGTCGCTGGAGAGCCAGAGCCAGATCAAGAGCATCAAGTCGGTGAAACACCCCACGCGGAAAATCTACATGCTGTACTGGCTCATGCCGAGCATAGAGGTTACGGGAGGGCCGTGGTTCACCGACTCTGAGCTCGACACCGAGTTCATCGACTCGCTGCTCGTTGTCGTGTGGCGGTTTGTCGCTGCGAAGTCGTTTCCCAAGGCGTTCAAAAAGGAGGGATTAACAGGTGGGATCAAGCAACTGTCTTATGACCCATCGCATATCCACAGCTTGCCGTCGTTAGACGACATACACATGTTCATCGCTAATAGCGGGGTCACGTCGGTGGAGCTCTCCGTGTCGGATGTTCGGTCGCTCTGCGAGGTTCTCCAATATGACGAGAAACTGGAAAAGGTGAACGGTGGCGATTCATATAAAGCAACATGGCAGAGCGTGCTGGAGGCTGGGGGTGGGAAAGAGAGCGGTGTTGATGTATACGCGGTGCAGGATAACGAGCCGTTTTCAATCTTTGACAATTACAGAGTTGTTGCTCCAACGGGCGAGGACGACAATGACGAGATTCTGTATTTGGATGCGTGGATCGAACAATGAAAACAAAGGTTCAAGGTTAAAAGTCATTAATAATATTTGCATGTCACTCTATAAAGTATCTTGGACGTCCATGGGACCCGGAAAAACTAGTACACAGCAAAAGGGGTATCATAGCCAGGAGGCATGCCAAAACTTAGTCCTTGCGCACCTAACTCGTTGGCGGCAGGCAAAGCAAGATCGTTCCGAAACCCGCTATAAAGGGGCGGAGGAGATAGTCCTTCTTGACAGTTCGGGTGAAACAGCAAGACATTCGAAGTCAATGCCAACTCAACATGCTTATCCGGTATTCTCTGTTTTTCTTTTACAGGCTTTGCACTATCAACAAGCCTCTCCTCGACCAGTTGGTTCTCTGTGGCAAACTTCCTGTCCCTTCGTCCCGTGGCTCCATCAATCTCATGCATAGAAGAAGTGTAAGATTCCTGCTCAGAAGAAACCACGGATAGAGCGGAAGAATCAATAGATTTTTTATTAGAAATCTCCTCAAGAACCATTGCAATTTTCAGCTGGTGGGAAATTTTGACGTTTGAATGAGAGTTTGAATGTGTGGGATAAGGCTTGACAAACATCGCACCTGACTTTTTTGCGAAATAATCTTGCACTGTAATTGCAGTCCTCGAGTCATATTCCCCATCTCTCTCCTTTCGCTTGGGGAATAGAATCTTCAGTGGTATCCTCTCAGTTCTGGTGAATTTGTGCACAAATTGATGTTTGTCGTTCGAGAGAACAGATTCATTCGTATACTCCAGCGTCTGAATCAGGGAAACCTTGATCGAATGAAGAGTGAACTTTTCCCTCTCAATGGGGATGATCCGCAAAGAAACATAGAATGGCTCCCCGATGAAAATTGCCTTGCTGTCAATTGCAATCTGATACCTGAGTAAGTCTCTCCACACTCCGATCGAGGTGATAGAGCTCGAGGTGAATGAGGAAACATTCGCGCTACACCTCACAACATCGATAGTCTTTGAGATCGATCTGCTCTCCACGCTGGGCTCGCACCACCCTTCATCATCTTTCAAGCTATTGATTGAGGCCTCAAGCGTATACATCACTGCAGACGATGGGTGCTCAAAGGTCTCGGGCAACTCCGCCTCAAGGGAAAACTGAAAGGGGAAAGTGTACACACCTGGGGTGAAAGGTTGGCCAGCGGTTGCTGCTCCAATGATGCTCGAATACGGGGAATCTGAGTCGGCCGTCTGCGGTAGAGAGTGATATCCAATACTGGGGACCAAAGGTTCCTGTCCCTCAAAGCACCAGTAATATTGCTGTTCAAGGAAAACATGCTTCGCGATAGCTTTTTCCTTCCGTATGTCTCCAACGGAATAAAGCGAGCGCCTATTCGAGCCCACGAATTTAATCTTGATCGACTGAAAGCTGGTTCTTTTCTTGACGCGCAGCACAAGACTGCCTCGTATAAGCGCCTGCGGGGATCTGTTCTTTTCGCTATGGGTCAGTCCCCTGAGGTATACAGTGCTCTCAATCACATTAAGCGACGAGTCGTAGTCCTGTGGGCAGTCAGCAGCGGCCAGTTTGTCCCGGTGGGCTGATTTGTGAAAGTGAAATCCTTTAGGACTCAATGCCATCGTGCCCAACTTCATTTTGTGTGGGCAATTTATGAGCTTTGGGACTTTTGCAAAAAGTCAACAAAGAGAGGATAAGATCTGGCTGTTTTGTTCAAATAGTGTTCAAGCTTCGTTGCACAACCTCTGTTGACACAAACAGAGAGGAAAATGAGCCCAACTCTCTAAACGCCCAGACAACAATTGAACGGCTGAGGTGGGAACCTGCGCATATTTGTAGTGATCCGCGTATCCTTTCCTATCAATTCACAAGCCAACTCAAACCGCAGCATATTAACGCACACATCACGTAGAATATTTTGACATAAACGACAGCCCTGTCAATTTCATTTCTCCCAGCCGGTGGGATGCGCCGGCTGCGCGCGCGCACTGTGACGCATCACTCGCTACCCCATAGATCCAGAATGCGGAACAACCGGTCCAGCTGCATCGCACAACTCCGCCGGCATTCGGAATAGAGGACATCGATAAGTGGACGAGGGGGTTGGTCCGCGCGAGTGGCTCAGGTTCCGTCGGCACCGGGACACCAGTCAGATGGGGTGCGTGTGTAATCCACGGCTGGCATCTCCGGCGTTGGTCCAACTTCGCGAGGCCGCCGTTTTCGGGTGCGCGCTCGGAGCTGGCAAGAGAGCTCTCTAATCCAAGCTCGGCCATCCTCGGGGTTAGCAGGACTGTTTTATTCACTTCAGCCTCGGTCTTCTATCGAGCTGACAGCTCCGCCTTTTCTTCCGTTTCTCTCGCTGGCTGCAGTCTTGCTGTGCTCTTCTGTCTGCGCCTGCGTATTCAGTAGGCTTAGCACGACTCCTTGCCTAAACGAGGCGTGGCACATATAAAACCGTTGGAGCCAAGTGCTACGTTAAAGGGGCTCAGCGAGGAGGAGGTGCACGCCATGCAGCCCTGTAGACGATCCCGCGCATAATCCAGGCTCATTGCGTCTAATGATTCTTGTGTACATATATTGCTCGCTATCAAAAGAAGGACATTGGGTTGTCCTTTGGCTCGGGCTCATTCGCAGCTCTGAGCTGTCCCGCCAACAGCTCGCGACGAATCTCGGGACCAATGTCCTTGTGTCCGCGCTGCCTCACAACCTCCATCAAAAAGTCACGCTGATCCTCTGTAATGTCGTTCTTATACCGCTGTGCAAATGCAAGCAGTGCCTTGTGCCATACCAGAGGCATGGGGGGCACCTCGTTCTTTTTTCCCCGCACGTTCTCCTCCTCATCCATCATCATGTTGCTGCTGCTGCCCGTCTCGGTAGCTGTGCGGAACCTCATAAAGTAGAACACCAGGGCGTCGATCGTCTGGTATGGCAATGCATACTTCTTCTCCACTAGCACACGGATGAACACGGTCGTGGAGGGCTGGAACTCCCTCTCGAGTAGCCAGCCAAGTGCGGCCGACGAATGAAGCGCGGGGATCGACGACTTGGACAGAATCGACCCAGCGATCATCGCCTCTCGCGCTGAGCAGTCCTCATCAACAAGAGGCATAAGGAAACCTTTGAAAAACGCCGCTGGCTTGTATAGAGACTTTCTCAGAGCTCTATAGAGATGATAATTTAGCTTGTGCGTCTCGTCATCTTCAATGTTTTCCCTAAACCGCGGCAGCAGAACCATATTCACAAACTTCTCAGCCTTGTTCGAACTCAAATTCGACACGAACAACTTCGTTGCCTCGTAGCACACCTGTGGAGTCCACGATTCGGGGTTGGTCACATACAGAATGTCCTCCCAGTTCTTGATCGAAGGGAGGACTTTGAACAGCTTGGGCAGCTTACCGTGTCTCCAGGATGCCAACGATTGACCCACCTTCTCATAAGCCTCGATAACTCTTGGCGGCAAAAACACTTTGTCAACCGGCCTTTCTATTATTCCTTGCTGCTCTGTGTTTGATTTAAGCTGGTTTTGTTTCTCCTGGATCTTGGCCATGACTTTGTCGGCAAGGTTGAAGCTCTCAAAGGGGCTGGCTGACTGCTTGATATACGACTCAAACATGTTCATGTCATCGGCGTCAATCTCCTCCACCTCTTCATCCTCCCATTGTTCCTCATTATCAGACCCAAAGTTGGACATGTCCTCATAGTTTTCGTCGTCGCTCTCCTCCTCTTCCCGCGTCTCAAACCTGAACCTAGGCTGTTCATCTTGCCTGCGGCTCAGTTTGTTCTCCTCCTCCTCAATCTCGTCCTGTTGCTCCTTGGCCAACTGCAAGATCCTCCTCGATGAAGCAGCATCCAGATATGATTCCCCTTCCTCATCATTTGCCTTTTTGTTGTGCTTTCCCGTTTGGCTCTTGTTCCCTCCTCTTGGTGTAGTTCTCAGATGGCCAGGATCGGCAGTCATGTCCTTGTAGAGAGGCACGTGGCGGGCCTTCTCCCTTGTATCATTGGTTGTGATTTTCCCCATTATTATAGCACCCGATAGTTTGTAAATTCGTCAAGCCGAGCACAACCTGACGAGCACTCTCTTGTGCATATTTAACTGAAAAAAAAAACTTTTTTTGTACCGATGCCCTGATTGAGTTTTGCACTACTTTTACTATTGACACGCAGATCACGTGGCAGACGTCTGTGGTTTTTCAGCAGGCGTAAACAAGATGCAGTTTCAAAAGGGTCTCGGAACGGGCGCCACTTGAAGCACATCTGAAGCAGGAGCCCACCTCTTGCATTGACTAATCATCCACATCCGCGACACTCAAGAATCATAAAATATAGAAAAAATATGGTTGCCCTGAATCGGAAGCGCCGTGCCAGCAGCGAGCACATTGACGGATCTATGGCCACTAGAGGTAGATCTACGTCGAAGAAATCAAAGACCGGAGCCAGCTTCGCTTCGAGAAAGGCCTCGCGCTTGCCCTCTGTCAATTCATTTCCTGCCCCCAAAACGGAACCTTTGGATGTTTTTGTCTGGGGTACCGGATCCATGTGCGAGCTGGGGCTCGGTCCCGAGGCAAAGACCAAAGAAGTCAAGAGACCGAGGCTGAACCCTTTCCTCGGAAAGGACTCAGTTGGAATTGTTGACTTTGCCGTTGGAGGTATGCACACGCTGGCTCTGGACCACAAGAATCAGGTTTGGTCCTGGGGTGGAAACGACTCTGGTGTCTTGGGCAGAGACACGAGCAAGAGCGCCGAGCAGCTCAAAGACATGGATGCGGAGGAGAGTGATGACGAAGACGGTGATCTCAACGAGGCTGAGTCAACTCCGGGCGTTGTTGAGGGCCTGCCCAACGATTACAAGATTGTCCAGCTTGCAGCTACCGACAACCTGTCTGCTGCCTTGTATGAGAACGGTGATGTTTACGCGTGGGGTACATTCAGATGCAACGAAGGGTACCTTGGTTTCCAGAAGGGAATTCTCATTCAAAAAACACCCAAAAGAATCGACCAATTTGAGAACATTGTACAGCTCGCGTCAGGTAAAGATCACATTCTGGGCTTGGATACCAAGGGCATAGTGTATGCGTGGGGCAACGGCCAGCAGTTCCAGCTCGGACGTAAGATTGTCGAGAGGACGAGGATGACCTCGCTTGAGCCTCGGGCGTTTGGCCTCAAGAATGTCAAGTTCATCGGCAGTGGAGAGTTTCACAGTTTCGCAATCACCACCGACGGCCGGGTGTTGGCATGGGGCCTGAACCAATATGGCCAGTGTGGTGTTGCTGTGGAGATTGAGGACGAGGCTGTCCTGACGAAACCAACGGAGATAGAGCATCTGGCTGGAAAGGACATTGTATACGTCACGGGAGGAGAGCACCACTCGATTGCCCTTAGCTCTTCGGGCGAGGTTTACACCTTCGGGAGATACGACATGAAGGAGGTTGGAATTCCCAAGAACAAGCTGCCCGCTGAGACTTTCAAGGATAAGCACGGCAACCCAAGATCCGTGCCTGTGCCGACAAAGCTGGACACGCTTCCAAAGATCAAGTTTGTTGCTGCTGGGTCTCATCATTCTCTGGCTGTCAGCGAAGACGGTATTGTCTTTGCGTGGGGGTTTGCAGACACGTATGCTGTTGGTCTGGGTAACACTGATGGAGACATTGAGGTTCCAACCAGAATCGACAACACCGCGACGAGGGACCACGATATTAAGTTTGCAGGCTGTGGTGGACAGTTCAGTGTGAGTGTCGGTAGCAAGCTGAGTGAGGATGCGTCCGAGGAGCGTACCGACAAGATTGAGGAGTTTGAAGAGGAACTCTCGAAACGCACAGCCAACGGCTCTGCGTCGAACGGACATTAGAGCTCATCGTAACCGATTTTCTTCGTCAGGCCCCCACAAAGTTAAAAGTTATCTAAATGTTTTTTTTTTGTTGTTGACAATTTTGCTTTTTCCTTGAAAAATTAAATGATGTACCATTAGCATTTTCTATAACAAGAGTAACTCGTCCAACTTCTTCCTCTATTACAGTGTCTCCTCGTCTATTCTCACCTGGAGCCCGTGCTCTCTCAGAAACACCTTCACGTCTTTAACAGTGTATTCACCCCTGTGAAACATACCTGCACCGAGCGCAGCGTCCGTCCGTGTGTTTCTGAACACCTCCTCGAAGTGTACGGGCTTCCCTGCGCCACTCGATGCAATCACAGGGATACTCACAGCGTCCTTGATCTGCTCAATGAGCTCAAAGTCGTATCCCGAGTTGCTGCCGTCCTTGTCGATACAGTTCAGCAGCACCTCTCCGGCCCCGAGCGCCTCGCACGCATGGCACAGCTCGTAGGCGCCCAGCTCGTGAACTTTGCGCCCGCCCTGCGACGTCACCTGGTAGTAGCAGTACTGCTCCCCCGCGGGGCCCGGCACAGCCGTGCGAATCGTCCTGTACGGCACGCTCGCTGGGTCCGCAACGTAGAACCGCTTGGGGTCAACCGAGATCACAACGGCCTGGATGCCGTACGCGCGCGAGATTGTTTCGATGGGCGAGAGGCCCGTCCCACGGTTCCCGTTGGCGTAGTACGCCTCCGCAGCAGCGACGGCGTCCGTCCCGATCGACACTTTGTCCGCGCCGGAGCGGAAGTACAGCGTGGCAACTTCGAGCGCGGGCACGCGCGTGCCGTCTGGGTCAACCACGTCCTTGATGCCGCCGCCAACGGTCAGGGGGACAAACACAGTGCGCGCGGCCTGTTTCAGCACTTCGAGCATGGGCGCGTCCCGCACCGGCGAGTTACGGAACGACGTGATGTTGAGAAACGTCACTTCGTCTGCTCCCTGATGGTAGTAACGCTCAGCCATCTCGACGGGTTTGCCGAGGTTGCGCACGTCGCTGCCACCGGTGCCGCTGGTGCTCTTCTCGCGCACGTCGTACTGGTCGCCTTTCGTAACGACGAGGTCGCCTGCGTCGTTGGTGCGCACATCCAGACAGGCGATGATGCGGCGCGTCAGCCCGGTAGCTGTCACCTCAACGTCTGCGTCTGGTGCTACCGTTGCATCCTGCGGCAGATCCGTCAGCTTATTACCCGCCAGGAACGCTTGGATCAGCTTGAGCCCAGCGACGCCCGATTTTTCCGGGTGGAACTGCGTCGCGAAGATGTTGTCCTTCACGACCGCAGCGACAAACGACTCAGAGCCATATTTTCCTATGGCTAGCCTCCAGCCCTGCAACTCCAGGCCCGCACGGGTTGTGTCGTTGAGGATCGCGGCGTACGAGTGGACAAAGTAATACCGAGCGTTCGGGTTCAGTCCATACAGCGTTTTGCCCGACTCGTTGAGTTGCGGTATCGTGAGACTGTTCCATCCTATGTGCGGCACGGATTTGCCTCCAAGATCCTTGTCATCAAACCTCGTAAGTGGAAGTGAGAGCAGTCCGAGACCTTCAACGCCCGGACTCTCTGCGCTGCCCTCGAAGAATGTCTGCAGCCCAACACAGATACCCATGAGCGCACCACCAGACTCGATGTACCGCCTGATAGGCTCCACAAATCCACGCTGGCGAAACTCGCGGACAAAGTGGCCGTAATTGCCGACTCCTGGAAGGAACAGCTTGGTCGCAGACAGCAGCTCAGGATCACTGGAGTCTTTGATGAAGGTGACATCGTAGCCCAGGTACTCTATGGCATTTTGGAGAGATCGCAAGTTGCCGCTCTCAACGTCAATGACGTGGACTTTTTCCCTCTGCATCGCTCGTTATTTCTTTCAATTATTTGCTCTCTCCTTTTCTGGAGGTTCCGAGAGCTTGTTGTGAAATAAAAGACCCTTTACCCTGGGGTGACTTGACTCATGCCCCGGCTGGAAAATCCATGACTGAAAAATTGGGGCTGGGTGCTGAACGACCTTGGGGCTGTCGGGACCAGATTAAAACAACATACGAAAAAGGTCATAATAAATTCATTTGTTTTGTGAGATACTTTGTATGTAGCTTTTGGAAGTCCCGGGTTTATTTTTTTCTGTGCTTCTAGGCGCTGGCCTTAACTGCTCTTCTCTGCTTCACAGCGTCTGCCAGGTTCCTGAGCATGTCAACGGTGGTCTCCCAAGAGACACAGCCGTCAGTGACCGACACACCGTACTTGAGAGCGGACTTGTCAGCGGGGATCGATTGCTTACCTTCGTTAATATTGCTCTCAACCATGACACCGATTATCCTGTCCTCGCCCTTCGCCACCTGTCTAGCAACCTCGGCGCACACCTTTGACTGGTTACGGTAATCCTTGCTCGAGTTGCCGTGCGAGCAGTCAACCATGAGCGTGCCATTCTCGGGCAGTTTCTCCTTGGCCTCCGCAACCGACTTCTCGTCGTAGTTCGTGCCCTTCTTTCCTCCCCGCAGGATGACGAAACAGAACTCATTTCCCTTCGTCGTAGTGATCGCCGCGAGGCCGTGCTTCGTCACACCCATAAAGTGGTGAGATGACGATGCCGCCTGCACCGCGTCCACAGCCACATCGAGCGAACCATCGGTTCCGTTCTTAAACCCGATTGGGAAAGACAGACCCGAAGCAAGCTCTCTGTGGAGCTGCGACTCGGTCGTCCGAGCACCGATCGCACCGAAAGAAAGCAGGTCGTTCAGGTACTGCGGGGAAATTGTGTCTAGCATCTCGGAGCCAATAGGCATGCCCCTGTCCGTCAGGTCGACAAAGAGTTTCCGCGAGATCTTGAGACCCTTGTTGATGTTGAAGGTTGTGTCGAGGTCGGGGTCGTTGATCAGGCCCTTCCAGCCAACGGTCGTTCTGGGCTTCTCGAGGTACGCCCTCATGATGATCACCAGCTCGCCGGTGAGCTCGTCAGCGAGATTTCTCAGTCTGGTAACGTAGTCGATCGCAGCCTCGGAGTCGTGAATCGAGCATGGTCCTACGACAACCAGCAGCCTGTCGTCTCTTCTTGAAACAACGTTCATAGCGTCCTTTCTGCCTTGAACCACCGTCTTCAGAGACGCCTTCGTTGCTGGGATTTCATTCTGAAGCAGAGCTGGCGATACCAGTGGCTCGTAGCCAAGAATGCGCACGTCGTCGTACTCTTCTGGCACTGGCGTGCCTGAGTGGGTCTTTTCGAGGGTGTTCTGGGATCCGATGTTAGAGTTACTCTCAAAATTTTTCACCGTTTTAAAGAAGCGAGTAGCCGCAAAAGAAGGGCACTTACAGACATGGCTTGTGCAGGAATATCAACTGGTCCGAGGGTTCAGTTCAAAATATGGAAAATCCGAAAAATTCTCGTTTCTTCGAGCTGTTTAAAGAGGGAAAAAAGAGAGAGACGCACGTTGGACTTATGCCTCGATGTCCCTTCAAGCACCGGAAAAATTCCACATCACGCCTCGAGGCCTTGAGTCATCGCCGAAAGTCGTGCGGAGACGGAAGGGACAGCTGGGTCATCCACTACCACGTGGGTCACGTGTGCAACTCTCTCTGTGTCGTAGCCGTTTATTTTTTTCCCTAATCAGAAATATACATATCGCACCATAAACCCACTCATAGCTTATGCTTGACGGGTTCGATCAGCTTCTGCTTGAGAAAATCGGGGTAGTAGTCGTATGCCCCCACGTTCCCCATGTGCCAGAGCCCGCCGTCCACAATCTGCACGGTGCCGGTGATGTAGTCCGCAGCAGGCGAGAACAAAAACACAGTGGCATTTGCGATGTCTTGCCCCGTTCCAAACCGCTGCAATGGGATCTTCTTCAACATGGCATCAGGATCACGCGCAAGCCTGGCGAACCCCTCGGTCCCAGCAATAGCTCCCGGCGCGATGGCATTGACACGCACACCCAGCGGACCGAGCTCCACTGCTAGCGCATTGCTCAGCGCATCAACCCCAGCTTTCGCGGCACCCACGTGTGCCTGGAACGCGACACCATAGTAATGGAGTGTGGCGGACACAAGCAACACCGATCCCCTGCGCTTGCGCAGCTCCTCGTACGCTGCCTTCACCGTGTTGAACGACCCAATCAGGTCAATGTCCACCACGGTACGGAACGCGTTTGAGCTTAAGTGGTTGAAATCTGCGAGAAAGTTTCCCGCAGCGCCTGCAATCACAAAGTCAATGCGCCCCAGCTCCGAGATGGTTTTGTTAACCGCATTGAGCACCGAGCCAAAACTGCGCACGTCGGTGCCACCACATGCGATCACACGCGCACCCGCTCGCAGGCCCTCCATCTCGCGTGCCGCTTTGACTGTTTTCTCCATGTTGCGTCCAACGATCGCCGCGTTCGCGCCGAGCTCAATCAGCGCCTCCGTCTGCTTCCGACAAATGGTGCCGGCGCCGCCAGTTACAAAGACAACCTTACCCTGGAACATTCCGGGCTGCCATGTTTTCTCGTAGAAACTCATTGTGTGTGTGTGTGTGTGTGTGTGTGTGTGTGTTGGACTCTGAATATTATCTGATCTTCACTCTCTCGGAACTGAAAGAGACAGGGGGCGAGAAACGCGATACTTTATATATAACCGACGCTTTGACAGCGGCTGCTGTTTCTGCATGTGCTGATTCCCCGCCATTTGGCGGCGCACACGACCCGCGGAGTCGAGCCGAGGAGCTTCGGCATAACGTTGCATAATAAAAGTATGGACCTATAGACATCTGATAACGCTACTCCTTATTACTCTTGTGTTTGTCCGACACGCCGGTGTCCCCACTCCGGATTCCCATAATTTTGATACTCGCGCTGGCGAACTTGCGCTTGATCAGCGTCGCCATTTTTTTCTTCTCGGGCGAGGTTGCATCCCGAACGATGCGCTCGCGCTTGGGCAAGTTTGCCTCCTCGGAACCGTGAATACTCCCAGAGCCACGCTCGCTTTCATCCTCTTCATCCTCATCCTCCTCCTCACGTGCTCTCTTCTCGGGGGTCTTCTCGTCCCGCTGCAGCGCCGCAGCAGGTCTTTCAATCACGCTTTCGCTGTCATTATCTGCCTCGCGCAACAACTCTGGGTCGGGTGAAGTCAGCGAATTGCCAGTGATGTCCTCGTCGCTGATGTCATCGTTTATGTCGTCGTTGAACGAAGACATGTGTGGGGCAAGCATTGCTCCACCCGTGCCGCCGGCACCGGACTCACCACCCGGTTTCTCAACAGTCATCTGCAGCATCTCGCGCCCCAGGAAATTGCGGGAAAGCACGTCAGCATGCTGTTCGCAGAGGTACGAGCGTACGAGGCGAAAGTTGGGCTGCGCCTGGCTGTTTATCACTCCGCTGAGCAGGTCGAGGCAGGTTGAGTTGGCAAGGTTGTTTGCGCTGGCTGTCTCGTCCAGAAGCGCCATGACACCGCTCAGCACGTCTGCGCTGATGATATGGCGCACGTAGTACTCATCGTCCAATGCGAGAACGGCTTTGATACAGCGTACTGCGGCCAATCGCAACTGCAGGGCGAAGCTGCGATCGACGAGTTTCGCCACTCCGAGGAGCACGTTGTTCTCGAGAACGAACGATCGCGATAGCGGTTTGGGGTGTTCTTTCGCGCAGAAACAGAGTAGTTCACAAAGGTGTTGAAACAGCACAGAATCGTCGCGGGATAAGGATACCACTTTAGACCCATCTGCCGGCGACGGTGGCGAAGTTGATGTTGGTGTGGAGTTCGCTGCCGCAGAGGCGGTGGCACTGCCGTTGGCATCTGCTATCCTCACGAGCGGCGCGAACAGTGTGCTAGCCACCTTGCTGTAGAATGCATTAAGATAGTTGGTCGTGTTAAGGGTCACCATCTGGCTGGATGATGGTCCAGGGCCACCCGGAGAATTTGTTGGGTCAAGCAGGGACTTGAGTGCCTCAGACGCCTGCGTCTTTAGGCCAATGTCACGCTCCTTGAGCAGCACATCGGTGAGAATCCTCATGAGCGTCATATCGTCCGAGAGTGACTGTTCTCGATCCGCAGGCGGCTCGGGACCCGACTCTTCGTCGCTAGAGTCTCTCTTCGCTGTAGTAGTGGTGGTGGTGGTGGTTGAAGTGGTGGAAGTGGCAGTCACAGGCCGATTTAACAGCATCAGATCGTGCTCTATTATCGCCACGATCAGCTCTGTGCCCAGCACTCGGCAAGATGTTGATCTATCTTTGAATGCAAACCCAATCAGCTTGAACAGACCCCTCTGGACCAGGGCCGCGTAGAACTCTGACCGTGCCAGAGCCTGAAGCCCCTTAGCAATCAGGACAAACTGGTGCAGCGTCCTTACGCCATCACGCTTTTTCTGAAGCATCTCTGTGACGCTCTCATCTTTTTCGTCCTCGCTAGAGTTCTCGCTACTGTCACCACCGGTAATGCTGCTTCCACCCTGCTCATCCGACTTCGGCGTGAGCGGTTTGGCTGCCTCGTCCTTGGTTGCTGGTGGCTGCTGTTGATTTTTGTCACCGCTAAAGTAGTCATCACCCTCGTATAGCTTAAACAACTCCGACAGGAAATCTTCTGACTCCTCGAGATACTTGACAACCTTCACCTGGTTGAAATATATCAGGGTTTCTATCCAGTTGAACGTAGCGTCATCGAGCAACCGCGCCAGCACAACGTCTTTCAGAAACTGCAGCCTGAACGTCTTTTTAATCGTGTCTCGTATTGCAGCCCCCTTCAGCGGGATTACTTCTTTGAACCTTGTTTCGTCCTCAAGATATTCTCTATTGTTTGATTTGTAGTTGGGGAAATCCGAATCATACTCGAGGATCCCAACGATTCCAATGATCACCTTATCGTCGAGAAACGTCTCGAGGATCGTTGTATCGTTGTAGAACACCAGCGTCTTGACAATGTCGCACAAATAGTGCAGATTAGTGAGGTTTTTGTTATCCTCGTTGCGGTGAAACGCCTCGATCAATTTGGGCAGATAGTTCTTTGATTCGATGAAGCTGGACATGGACTCTCTGAAGAGCGCGCTCTTGGAACCCTGGCTCAGCAGTTCCAGGATCTCAAGCAGGTTGTTATCCGTTGGATCGGCCGGCTGAGGCACAGGTCCGGCAATCACCTCTGTGATCTCGCCGTCTGCACCATTCGATATGACAGCCACTAACGATATGTTTGGCTGGATGGTATGCTGGATGCTGATGAGGAATTCGCACAGGGAGTAGCACCCGTCCGGCTCCTGGAACGACAATGCAAAGTCATTCCCATCCGCGTCCGTCCACACAATCAACGTGTCCTGTTGCTTTTGATACTGTGTCGTGCCTTCGATCGGCGCTTTGAGCAGTGTGTCTGTGTTATTGAGCTCGTTTCGCACAATAAAGTACGGCAGCGCCGTGGAATCGTCAACTTCGCCCGAGCAATAGCCCGTGCCCTTATCAATCCAGCGATCTCCCTGAAGGGAGTAGACTTTGACCCTTCGCGGCGACGTTGGCTGTATTTCCATCTCGATATGGGTGTGTAGGGGTGTAAGGTACAATCTGGGTGTTGTGTTTTCAGTGGGGCATAAGGCGCGAGATTAATGGGAATCAGATGGAATAAGTGCCTGTCTGCGTCAAAGGATGTAATGATAACCGAAAAAAACCGATATAGTACAATAATAAACAACACCGGAATAACCCCGGGAAAGATGTGAGATGTGGTATGTCAGAATTGCAGGTAGTGCGTTTCTTCTGCTCCAACAAGGCGTGAGAGATGCCCTCCACAAGAAAGAACGCAAAGCACACAAGGGCGCCCAGAGCTGCAGACGCAATAAATTTGCTGGTGAATAGGCCAAGCGCACGTCGATACGCGAGTGTAGATCTAAGAGACGGCAGACAAGAGTAAAGGCGCACCGTGTGCCGGGTTTGGTGTTTCTTTGCTTCTTCAGCGCTTCGTTTTGCGGAAGCGATGAAGAGTTGACGTAAGCAGAGAAGGGCCATTTACCGCGTTTGCCATATTTCATAACAACTCCATTTTATGTTCACGCAAGGAGACATATTTAATGTATATATGAGGATGATTGCTACTGTTTGACACTCTTCAGCTCAACCACCTGGTCCACACCAGGATACGTGGGCACGTCGAACCTCCATTTCTGTGCGAGTTTTCCAGAGACGAAGCGGCCACCAAGATAATGGCGCCCCGTGAAATGCGCAGAGCAAGGCTTGGGCGCAGTCAGACTCACGAGCGCACTCGGAATATATTCCGCAGCCTCGCCTACGGGTCCAGCGTCCACGTCCCACCCGGACGGAATGTCCACCGCCGTGACAGGCTTGTCAGTGTGCGAGATGATGCGCACCACGTCGATGAACGGGGCCCTAATGGGCGGGTGGAACGAGAACCCGAAGAGCGCGTCCAGCACCTGGTCGCATCCATCTACCTCCGTCTGCACTGTTGCTGCTGTGTTCTCGGTATCAGGGTCGACGAACTCAACGTCAAAATTGCGTAGCTGTGTCAGCAAGCCTTCAAAGAGTGGACCCCTGGATTGCTTTGGATAGTAGACTCGCGGGGTGTAGCCAAAAAGCTTCATGTGCCTTGCGGCCACGAGCCCATCGCCACCGTTGTTCCCGGGGCCAGCAAGCACAAGCACCTTGGGGTGTGTCGATGGTGGATAGCTCTTGTAGACGGCCTGGGCGACGGAGAGACCGGCAAGCTCCATCAGCTGATCGATGGAGAAGCCACCGGTTGACATGAGCTCGCGGTCGAGTGCGGAGGCTGCCTTCGACGAGATTGTCTGAAGAAAGTTAGTAGAGATAGACTGTAGTGCATCTATGTAGGACACGTACTCTAAAAGACATTGCTTGAATAATTGGTCGGTTAGCAAACGGAACAAATTCGCAGGAAGATCACATTGTGGAGTAAAGATATGGAGATCGTCCCACGTGACTCCACTTCACGTGCTTTTATTAGCTAATTGATCAGCTCAGCCGACGCGTCTCGAAGCTGAATGAAAATAATAAACGTCGCCAACTGGGCTCGTTGCTGGATCCCCGACACCGGGCTGAAACACTCTGGGGTACGCTACTGTCTGCCACCTGCTCTGAGCTGTGCTTTTTGTGCGATCGAGTAATTGACATTCCTTTTTTGATCCGCTTTCCCAGAGTTACACTTTTCCCATTTGTTTCCCCCCGCATAGGAACCACGTATCACTGCCTATTTTTACCCCTGCATATCTCGCCAGAACGATGCAATCTCGCCATTCTTCAGCGATCCTACGTCGCCAGAAAGACGTGAAGCGCGGGATTCGTTTCACGCTCATGGTGTGTGGCGCCTCGGGCACGGGGAAAACCACATTTGTCAACTCGCTGCTCGACAAGGATGTGCTTCCTCACAGGTACAAGAACAGCGCAGCGTCCGCTGGCGGCGCTGGCCCCAAGACAGTCACGTTCTCCGCGGTGTCGCCCACAGTGACTGCGTCGGCTGCGGTGCTCGAGCAGAACTTTGACGCCGAGCTCGCGCACGAGGAGCCCGGAATTGCAATCACTGAAACACGGGTTGAACTCGTTGACGACGACGACTCACGGCTGCAGCTGTCGATCCTGGATACACCCGGGTTCGGCGACAACCTCGACAACGGCGTGTGTCACACCGAGATCGTGAACTACCTCGAGCAGCAGTTTGACAGCGTGCTGGCTGAGGAGACACGCGTGAGGCGTAATCCGCGCTTTGAAGACACGCGTGTGCATGTGCTCGTGTATTTTCTCACGCCCACGGGCCACGGTCTGCGCGAGCTCGACGTGGTGACGATGAAGCAAGTTGCCAAATACGTCAACGTTCTCCCCGTGATTGGCCGCGCGGACGGGTTCACCCCGCGTGAGCTGCAGCAGTTCCGGCGCAACGTTATGGCTGACATCGAGCGGTTCAACGTGCCCGTGTTCCAGTTCTCGTACGACGAAGCTGAGGACGACGATGAGACCATTGCTGAGAACAGGTACCTTGCGTCGCTGCAGCCGTTTGCGATTGTCGCGTCCGAGACACGCCGTGGTGACACGCGTGTCCGCGAGTACCCCTGGGGCTCTGTCGACATCAACGACACACAGGTGTCTGATTTCGCAATTGTGCGCTCTGTGCTGCTTGGCTCGCACCTGCAGGACCTCAAGGACATAACGCACGACTTCCTCTACGAGGCGTACCGTACAGAGAAGCTTACAAGCGTGACTGGCGGCGATGACCACTACCGCGATGCAGACAGCAACGGCTACTACAACAATGACAACGAGGGCAACAACGGTCATGGGAACATGTCCGAACCGCCGTCGATGTCGAACCTCGCTGCCCTCGCGAACTCGCAGTCGATGAACACGATCGTCACGAACCACCAGCAGGACACCACGGCACCGGGATCACCGCGGCCGCCTAAGTCGTCGATGCTCCTCGGTGGGCTGGGCGACGCGCCAGCTATCGCACCAGGCACGCCCACCTCGACGAACGGCCACGCGCGCGACGTGAATGGCACCCCGACAACGACAGCCGCGTCGACACCACGGATCGGCGGCTCGCCAAGCGTCGAACAGAGCCCCTCGGGTACGAGTTTCTCGTCTTCGAACGGCGGCGGCGGCGGAGCTGCGGGCCACAGGTCGCAGCTGCGCAAGATTAGTGAGACAGTGCCATATGTGCTCAAGCACGACTCGCTCGTGAGCAAGCAGCAGAAACTCGAGGAGTTGGAAAGGCGCAGTGCGCGGGAACTGGCACGTCGTGCTTCAGAGCTCGAGAAGAAGGCTGCTGAGCTGAAACTACGTGAGAAGATCATGATGCGGCAGATGGCTGAGAAGGAACGTGCTCGGCGTGAGGCTGCTGCTGTGCAAGCCGCAGTCAAGGAGGAAGAGGAGGATGAGGCACACGGGTCTGATGGACAGGACCGCGATGATGATGAGTTTGACAACGCGTCAAGTTTCAAGGACTTCAAGGACTCGGACTACGTAAAGAAGGAAACCCCGGAATCAGAGTATTAGTTTTTAGTGAAAGTGCGATTATTTTTGTCTCCAAACCTTTTTTTGTATATCGCTTTGAATAATAGTACAAATCAATCCATCGTATGTAAGGCTAAAGTTAAGGAAAAAAAAATAGGTCACATTTGAGAGGTGGACGAGGCTAACCAGAAAAAAAAAGTAGAGAAAGAGGATCATGAGAATGGTGTATCAAAGGAAAAAGTACAGTATGACAATGTGGAAAGAAAAAGGAAGTAAGCGCAGCTGGTATCCTTGTAATAAGAAAAAAAAATTCAACAAGAAGTTCGTCGTTGCAAGTAATTATGTGGCATTAGAACGCGTAACATAAAAGTGTCCATGATGTGCTGAGAGTCGATAAGAAAACGAAGGAAAATTAAAAAAAAGGAAAGGAGCGGCTAGGGCAGAGAGCTCATTTCTGGAATGCCTGCTGGTATCCGCCAAACGTTGTGTTGGTCGAGCTTCTCCTCTGCTGTCCAGGGCCCCTCACACCTAGGGGATTCTTGCTGAAACTAAGCCGGATGCCACCTTTACCAGGCATACCGCCCGGACGAGGCAAGGCACGGCCATACAGCTCAGCAAGCGCGCGTGTTGCATGCGCCACGTCTTCAAACTCGACAAAGCACATTGGTCCATGAGAGTGCGAGCTCGAGCCCGAGCCCGACGAAACCGTTCCGGGTCCGCTGCTTGGAGCAGACCCGTTCGACATCTTGGTGCGGAACGATAACCGTCTGAATCCCTTCTGCGGTGCAAACAGCGCACGCAGCTCTGCCTCCGTCGCATCCGGTGGCAGGTTTCCAACGTACAACGTGTTGCACGGAGGGTTCTGGTCGGCGGGGTTCGCTGGTGGAGGCACCCGCGCCAGGAGCGACAGATCCGGGATCGAACCCTGCTGTGAAGAAAGCTGCGATGGCGGCGAAGTCAGCGACATTGGCTGTTGTGGCTGTTGCTGCTGTTGCGAAGTGGGCGGAGGGACCGTCTGCTGCGGTTGCTGTTGTTGCTGCTGCTGAGAAGTCACGCCTCCAGAACCAGCGCCCATTAACAGCTGCGGTTGTTGCTGTGGAGGTGCCGAAGAAGGGGGCTGCTGTTGCAACAACTGTGGTGGTGCCTGTGACTGTCCGTTTGGCGCAAAGAAGGCAGAACCCTGTCTCCGTCTATCCCAGTCGAGGGGGGTCTGGCCACCTGGAGGCACGGACTGCTGATGCTGCTGTTGATGCTGGATACTTGTCGATGATGCAGAAGGCTGGGACTGTGGCTGTTGCTGCAACATGTTTGGAGTGGTATCCCATGGCCCATTCCTCACAAGTTGGTCGTACTCACGCGCATCGTTCTGCGACTCCATGAGCAGCAGAGACTTGCCAGCTCCATTCATGTTATTCACCGGCGAGGTCAGCTCAGCGGGGCTCGTCTCTTGTTGCTGCTGCTGCTGCTGCTGCTGCTGCTGCTGCTGCTGCTGTTGGGGTTGGGGTGGTTGTGACTGTGACTGTGACTGTTGAGCTGGTCCAAATGGATCACTGAATAAGAATCTGGACCTGTGGTTCCCCACAGATGGTCTTTTCGAGATGAAACCATTAGGTGCCTGGACACCGGCAGCCTGTGCCGATGCCGGTGAGCTAGCGTTATATGAGTTCGAATGCGAGAGTACAGGCAGGATGGACTGTCCGGCAGATGGAGGAGATGTGATGAAGTTGTTTGCGGATGCGAGAGATGGGTTCAAAAGCGGTGAGTTCCCATGTGAGTTGTTGTGATTGTTATTGTTGTTGTTTATGCTGTTCGTGGGGATGTTGCTGTTGTTCGTGTTGTTCGTAGAGGAGGCCGTATTGGTAGGTATCGACTGGATGAATTCGTCACATTCAGCACGCAACGGTGCGTATCCGGGGCCCCACACCATGCGGCCATCGAGCAAGGCCGCCGTTGTTTGTGCAGACATAATGGATGTGAATTTCGCCAGCACTATCGGTATGCTCGAAGAAGTCACAGGCGGCGATGTCGAATCTGATCCGCGCTGTTGCTCTCCCGAGGGTCCACGCGTTGGGGTGTTGTAAATGACATCGACATACACCAGGTCGTTTGCCAAAGCGAAAATCGCATAAGCCTCACGAAGCGAAATGTCCAACGGCACGTTCTTCACGACAACCGTGTATCCAGAGATAGACCCGAGCATTTGATTAGGCGGAACGCCTGTATTGAGCGAGAGATGGAGCATTGAATTATTCATCGAGGACGAGCCTGATAACTGTCTTCGACTTGAATTGGGGGATGTTGTCAGGTATCCATTCTGGGGTAGCTGTTGTTGTTGTTGTTGTTGCTGGGGTAACACTTCAACCGAAGTGTCAACAGCTATCGAGTTCTCTGTAGTCATATAGGGACGGTTGAAAAGATGCTATGGGCAAACCTGGACTTCAACAAGATGATATTATATGTGCTTGAGAGAGTGTGTGATTTTTTTTTCCAATCTTGAGCCGCGGGAATGAAAAGGGTGCACAGCCAGAGAGACAAAAAGTATCAAAAGACGGTAGATTCGAATGAAAAAAAATAGCGCTATCAGCGCAGACTGTATGCTTTGTTGCAAGAAGTTGATCGATTGTGTCGAGTGGAGTCTCTGTTCGAGTTGTTTTCACTTTAGACAATCGCACAACGCGTCTGTCTTGTTTGACAAGAAGAGGGGGGGTAACAGGTGTTGAAGATGTGTGTGTGCCACAACAGCCGGGTAAACAATAGGGGCGCTGAGCAGAGGATGTAAATTGTGCGAGAATAAATTCGGGGAAAGGAATACAGCGGGGGATACGGAGTGATATAATATTAATATACCATGAAACAACAACCAAACAACAGGTGAATGGGATTGCAAGAGACAAACAAAATTAATCCAAGAAATTTTGGGGGGCGAGTCTGGTTCTGGGGGGGATATGAACTGTGCTGTGTATTACACGGCCTGGGTATATCTGGGCACGCGCTCTGATTCTGTTTAATTTGTGTGTTACCCTGTATTGGGTAATTCTGGCAATCTGGGCGTGTTCATTTTTGGTTAATTGACCTTTTGGGAAGTGTGCGCGTGTTTTGGGGGGTGGAGGGGCGAGGATGTGTTCTGATAGGCCGGTAGATATCGGGGATGGTGGGTGCAGCTTTGGCCAGGGCACATTTGGGGGTCGGACGGAGTACGGCGTTCTCATTGGCTGGGGCGTGCGCCGTCTTCTCGTCGGTGGCAAATGCGGGCGGTGGCGGTGTGGCGGTGTGGTGGTGTGGCTGATGCTTCACGTTTGGCGGTTTCGGTTGGCGCACGTCAGGGCAGGTGTCACAGAGAGAGTGGGATCCATCCACCGGGGAAGTCAAGTTGGCCGGAAAGTGAGATTGAACGAACAGAGAGCAAGTGGAATATCTCAATTCATCATTTCTTCGCTTGTTCAAAAAGATGATGTCCCGTGTGTTTGTACAGAGGCGGCTGCTGTCAATGCACGCCCTGCCACTGAGCATGCCGTCGTCGCACTCGCACACAGACGTGTTCTCCAAGCTACTCTCCGAGCGCATCATCTACCTTGCGGGCCCCGTTGACGATGCTCTCGCCACGTCCATAACGGCGCAGCTGCTGTACCTTGAGTCCCAGTCTCCGACAAAGACCATCCACATATACATCAACTCGCCCGGTGGTTCGGTGACCTCCGGGCTAGCGATCTACGACACCATGCAGTACATCAAACCTCCTGTGTCCACTGTATGCCTCGGGCAAGCGTGCTCAATGGCGTCGTTGTTGTTGACCGCGGGCACCAAGGGCAAGCGCCTGGTTTTGCCAAACTCGATCATCATGGTGCATCAGCCCAGTGGGGGTTTCAAGGGCCAGGCTAGCGATATTGAGATCCACGCCAACCACATAATAAACACAAAGAAAAAACTTCAGGAACTATATTTAAAACACATGGACTCCAAACTGACAATCTCCAAAATCACTGAGTTGCTCGAGAGAGACAGGTTTTTGAACGCAAACGAGGCTGTGGAACTGGGACTCGCTGATAAAGTATTGGCGAGCAGACAGACACCCGCCTCAACTTCTCCATCTTCTCCATCAGGAGATCCTACCACAACTGGCACCACTACAGAATAAAAATACTTTTGTCCAATTATTTTTCTTCGCCGATTTCCTTCATCTGATCATTATTAAAAAAAAAAGGAAATATCTCAACATGACACCAAATTCAGAAGGTTTGCATACAAAACCTAGAACACCACACAAACCGAGACACCACAGGCACAAGTCTCGCCAGACAAGGCCAAATCTCGCAATGCCCCCGATCTGCGCTAATGATCCAGCGGCATGCTGCGGTCCAATGCCTACGATTGTTGCCATTCAGGAAAAATACTCAAAATCGCTCGATTTATCCATCGCATGGAGGGTGAGCTCTGTGGGCTCTCCTGAAGCTGTGCCGCCAAGCAAGGAGCAGCACCAGTCATCGTCAGAGTACGTGATCCGCGATATTGCAATGCTGATCTGTCGCATCACGGATACGCCCGTTGCTGAGGAAGCGTCCGATGTGCCAAGGAGAGGTCAATACTGGCCACAGACGCCTTACTGCTGTCTTGATCTGCCAGCTCACCCAGCCCCGCGCGACGCGGACTCTGACGCAGTCGAGCTCACAGCACTCGCGCTAAAGCTACGCGAACAACTCGTTGCCGCGAATACCTAGATATCACCTCAAGTGTGTACATTGCATTACCCGCTCAACAATCTTAGCATCTCGTCATCGCGATCGGCGTTTCCGGTTTGTGCCTTGTAGTCGTACGTAACGTCTCTGAGCCACTCGCAGTTGCACGCCGCGCGCGCCGTGATCCGCGTCGCGGGTGACGGATCGAGCATCTTGATGATGCACTCGCGCGAGCGGTCAGGCAGGGACCTGAACACAGCCAGCCCGGGCAGTTTGATCGCTGTGGTGTTGAGCTCGACGCTGCCGATATCAGCTAGCCGCTCGCTCTTGAACGCACTGGTGTACTCGCGGTACGCTGCGTCCTGCTGCGGGTCGGCTGCGCTCCATGGCCGCGTCGCGAGCGTCATTGCAAAGTAAAAGATCCCGAGCGACCACACATCCAGCGCCTTGAAGTTGATCTCGCGATCCACTGCTGGTTTCACCTTTTCGCTGCCGTCGCCGCGCTCGGGATCGTATAGGAAAACCTCTGGCGCTTTGAAACTCTTCGTCCCGAGAAACAAGTCTTCTTCCTCCTGCTGTTGCTGTTGCTGCTGCTGCTCGTCGCACTCACCGGCAACATCGCCCAACACCCCCACGGCGCCGCCCGCGCGCGTCAGCCCGTGCTCCACCGTAACGGCATACCCAAAGTCCCCAATCTTCACGTGTCCCGCGTCGTCAATCAGCACATTCTCCGGCTTGATATCGCGGTGCGCTATCCCCGCAGCATGCATCTGTTTCACCCCAGCGACAACGCACGAAAATACGAAATCCCGGTGCGGCTGCCCCCACACCACCCTCCCGCGCTGTCTCCGCACTTTGCTCAGCAGACCAAGCAGGTCGCCATGGGAGTACAGCGGCATCACGATGGACAGCTGCAGAGGGTCCGTGTCCGCGGTAGCTCGGCACAGTGCGTACGCGGGGCAGACGTACGGTGACACAATGGCCGATCGCCGCTGGAGTAAGTACTCCCGCACCGTGTGTCTCGTGTATGTGTATGTGTACTGCTCTGCAGTTGGCGACGTTGCACTTTGCGAGCAATCGTTTCCGTCGTCTGCGGTGTGTCGTGTTAGCGTCTTGACAGCCACGATACGGGAGCGCAACCCCGATGATGGGGTGATGCGCGCACGGTGGATTGAGCCGCCCGAGCCCGTTGATAGCGGTTCCATCTGGGCCACATGGCACACCGTGTCGAGGCGTGGTATCTCCAGCGCAGCGAGCAGCTCGGGCGTCGGCGTGGGGGGCAGCGCGAGCAGGCGCTCGTAGAGCGTGTCGTGCGGAGTTGGCTTCGGAGTCACGGACATAACAATGGGAATAAAGAAGAGGAACAAAGTCCCGGCGGGAGAATAGAAAAAAAGGCAGAAAGAAGAAGAGCCTAATTGGCAGGAAGATAGTCAGTAGATATACAGCGCAAACTCGTGGCCATGGTAGCTGGGAAGGGAGAACGCGAGGTGTATAAATGTCTCTCTGTGGGTGGTTGTTTGTTCCGTCAAAGAGATGCAGCACAGCTGCTGCTGCTCTGCGCTACTCGATCTAGTGGCGGGCACTACCATTTTGTATTCCGCCGACCACAATTCAGAGGGACTGGAGGTCCCTTTTGGGTCATATTTGACTGAGTTCTGCACTCAATGGGCGAAAGGGCACGCGCAGGGTCTCTTGAATGACATCACGGTGAGTTGCGCGGAGACAACATGAGTGGCTGGTTCGCGTGTTCTGGGGAAATTGGTGCGCGCCAAGCAGACAGGGTCGTGCCACTAGGACAGGGCTCCATCTTGGCACCGCTTTCCTTTTTCACGGGATGTTGAACTGGAGACGGTCTAGAGGAGGTGTTTAGGCAGTCTTTGACGACTGTAAGAGCGTACGTTCCGCTACAATGGCAACAGTGCAGTATTTTGCGTTACAGCTTCAATTGACAAAGGTTTGCCTATCTAATACATGTTTCAAACTCTCGTGGACTAGCTCATTTTTTGCTCTTCAGAACCTGCTTCACCACGTCAACCGCGCTCTTTCTAACTGGGATGAAGTCATACCCTCCCACAAGAGCCACAGTGGCCGAGTTGTCGAATCTGGCAAGGGTATTGTCAATCTTTGCAGCTGAGGCTGGGTCGCCCTTGGCAATCTTGCCCTTGAGCTCAGGAACATCCTCGTTGATGTAGTTGAGCAAGTCCTGACTGGAAAATCTGCTAGCTGATGCGAAAAGTCTCTGGCCAGCGAGCTTTTCGTTCTCAAGGGGCAAAACGTGGAACAGCGCAACGTCCCTGACGTCAACGCCCAATCCACCCAGTGCCTTTGAAGTGTCGTACGAGTCCGTGTCCGCTGGGTCCGTCTTAAGCAATCTCGTGATGACTTCGTTCGACGTGTTCAAAACATCCTTAGCGGACGCTGCGTCAAACACCTGTGGCCCAAAAATGTATGGTGGGTTAACGGTGGTGATCACGAAGTTTGGCTTTTCGGCCTCCAGGAAGTCCCAAGCTGCCTTCTCGGCAAGCTTCTTGGATGCCTGGTACGCATTCTGCTCAGCGGTAACCTTGTCCCAAGTAATTGGGTTCCAAGTCTTTTCAGTATGGATAAACGAGTTGTCTGTATGTTTGTCGGGATTGGTGATAGCCGCAAACGAAGACGTGATCACAACGTTGGTCACCTGTGGCGCATGCGCCTTGATGGCCTTAAGCACATTGAGCGTTCCCCCAACGGCTGGCTTGAGGTATGCATCCTCCAATGG
This sequence comes from Kuraishia cidri, assembly GCA_030557465.1. NCBI lineage: Eukaryota > Fungi > Ascomycota > Pichiomycetes > Pichiales > Pichiaceae > Kuraishia > Kuraishia cidri. Next base: position 56,441 of record JAKTPE010000006.1, on the reverse strand, counting down.
CTTGTTCAGACCATACGAGAATGGGGACGCCGTGTGGATAACATACTTGATATCCTTGTTCTTTTCAAACACAGCGTCAAAGGCATTGTCGGCGCCAATGTCTGGAACAATTTCGAACTTGAGATCAAACTTGTCGTACTTGGTCTTAAAGTTGTCAATCACGCTCTGGGCCTTCTCCTCAGATCTGGCGGTACCAATGACCGAGTAACCCTTGGAAAGCAAAACGTCCAGAACGTGCAGGGCAAGAAAGCCAGTTGCGCCAGTAAGTAAAACTTTGGAGGCCATTGTAGTGGTAGCAGTAGTGTGTTTATGAAAAGTGTTGAGAACAGAAGCAGCGCCTTGGCAAAATTTTATAATTTGTCACGCAAAGGGGGGCCTTCAACTCCGAGTGGGGGGAGCTCCTTGAGCTTTATATAGTCCGGGGGTGGTAGTGCGGCTAACAATCGGTGGGCGCCTGTTTCCTTTGTAGTGCGTGAAGTGTGGCTTCGGGTCCAGAAGATGAGACTCGTGCTGGATCTTTCCGCATGTTTAGTACTGAATCGCCATGGGCGTTGCGGGTGATGAATATATCACGAGTATTGGGGTATCTCGGTGGGTCTCCTCTGGTATGGCTGCAATTATTGGGGAATTTTCAGGTGCAAGAAGGTGATGGATAACGTTCACCCACTCTCCATAGACCAGACAGGATGTTAGCGGTAGTCAGCGTTACCGATTAGGCAATTCTCATTGCGGTGAACATATTTTGACAGCGACCGCTTCTCATATCACCAGTACCACAACGGCTTTGAATACCAAGTAAATTTTATTGCTCTCTGCAACTTAAAAACTAGAAAAAAAAAGAGAAGCTAGTCACTCACTTTCTGCTGTTCAGAACCTGTTTAACAACATCGTAGACACTCTTCTCAAGTGAGATAAACTTGAAACCACCAACGAGACCAGTAGTGACAGAGCAGTCAAAGTTTGTCATCTCAGCAGCAATCTTGACGGCAGAGGCTGGGTCACCCTTGGCAATCTTTCCAGCAAGAGCAGGGAACTTCTCATTAATGATGTTCAACACCTTCTGTTGTGAGAACTTGCCCTCAGTGATGAACAATCTCTGACCAGCAAGCTTCTTATTCTCGATAGCAAAAACATGGAACTCTGCGACATCTCTGACATCCACAGAGAGGTTCTTCTTAGCACTGAACGACTTGGTGTCCTGAGGGTCACTCTTGAGGAGCTCGTTAATCACCTCGTTGGAGGTGTTGAGTGCCTCCTGTTCAGACGATGGTGTGAAGACCTGTGGCCCAAAGATGAATGGGGGGCACACGGTAGTGAGCTCAAAGTTGGGCTTCTCGTCAGCAGCAAAGTCCCACGCCGCCTTCTCAGCCAGTTTCTTGGACGCGACGTACGCGGCAAACTCGTCACCTGCAATATCGTCCCAAGTCATTGGGTTCCATGACTTTTCAGTGTCGACAACCGATGGATCAGAGCGCTTGGAAAGGTCCAAGATGGCGGCATACGACGAAGTCACCACAACATTAGTTACCTGTGGACCGTAAGCCTTGATTGCCTTCAAGATACCAGTTGTGCCATTGACAGCAGGCTTCAAGTACGATTCCTCAAAAGAGGTTTCGAGCCCAAATGAGAATGGGGATGCGGTGTGAAGCACATACTTGATGTCCTTGTTCTTCTTGAAAACATGATCAAACGCGCCGGGGGCAGCAATGTCGGCCACAATCTCAAACGTAAGGTCAAGCTTGTTGTACTTGGTTTTGAAGTTGTCAATGAGACCTTTACCTTTTGCCTCGGTCCTTACAGTTCCAATGACAGAGTAACCCTTGGATAGGAGGAGGTCAAGTGTGTGTAGGGCCACGAAGCCAGTTGCACCGGTAAGCAAAACTTTAGAAGTCATTTCAATAATTGTCTGTTAATTGCAGTTGAATATGTCCTAAGAACGAAAAGAGAGATGTGAAATTCACAGAGGATAAGGTGGCCATTTATAAGATATCCTGAGAGTCAACACGAGAGACTCAAAGGCTGTGTTGATCAACAGATGACAAACTCTGGTGGAGACTCATACGGTGGTCGCCCAGTATTGGGCGCAACAAAGTACAACCACCACCAACTCTTCCCTGCTGTCTGATAACCTACCTATTTGGTTCAGCTTGAGGCCAAATTTCAGTGGCTGATAAATTCAGACAGCAGAACATGCAACTTTGAGTAGGATTTAGAACTCATATCGGAGAGAGCGGTTTTAGGAGGGTGTGTCGCCGTAACGTATAGCTGTTAGCGCAAAACATTGATCAACAGATGACAAACTCTGCTGGGGACTTCCACGGTGGTTTCCCAGTATTGGGCAGTTTAACCACAACAACCAACAACTCCTCCCTGCTGGCTGGTAACCCACCTTTTCGGTTCAGCTTGAAGCTAAATCTCAGTGGCTGATTAATTCAGACATGCACTTTTCGGTAGAGTTCATATAGGAGACAGCGGCTTTAGGATCGTGTGTTGCTGTAGTGTATAGTTGTTGATTTGTAACACTTTTGTTTGACGCAGCTTGTTTTGCCCGCGGCACTCGCCGCACGGGCAGGGTTCTACATGGCACATCTGAGACTCCGACCCGATCTAATAACTTAACACTCTCTATTAAGCGGGAAGATGATAATGTTCTGCTAAGAAGTGCTAGTGAGTGTACTGAAAACCGTTCTTGTACACGTCGCCGGCAAAGTGTAAGATCTGCGACTGAGGCACACCGCTTCTGGCACAGTAAGAAGAAGTAACCCAAAAAATTACCAAAAAACATTCAATTATTCTCAGCCCCATTTTTTGACACCTTGCTTGCTTTCTGAATCACAGCCTATTTTTGACATTCTACAACTGGTTGTATTCCCGATCCTGTTGTTGAAGAGTTTGATGTCTGGCATGCGCATGCCGACATGCCGCTACGATTGGTAGGTGGTAGTGGGCTTGGATGTTGTTGTTCTGATTCTTGTTACTTGACGTTTCTTCTGATGACAAATTCCAACCCTTCAGAATGTTTGTTCCTGGACGTCGTAATGGTTTTGAATAGCAAATAATTTCTATTTATTCTCTGTAGCTTATAGCTTCATAGTGTGAGAAAACCAAGAAGCTAGTCACTCAGTTTTGCTTTCCAAAACCTGTTTGACAACCTCATAGACACTCTTCTCGAGAGGAATGAACCTGTACCCGCCAACGATCTTCTTAGTGACGGAGTTGTCAAAGTTGGCGCTTGCCGCATCAATCTTGTCAGCAGATGCTGGATCACCCTTTGCAATCTTTCCAACAAGCTCAGGGAACTTCTCGTTGATAATGTTCAACAATCTTTGTCCTGAAAACTTGCTTTCGACGACAAACAATCTCTGACCAGCGAGCTTCTTATTTTCAAGAGGCAAAAGGTGAAACTGGGCGACATCTCTGACATCAACAAAAGGTGCATTTAAGCTCTTTGGTGGGCCGAACGACTCGGTGTCATTGGGGTCACTCTTGAGGAGCGCGTTAATCACTTCATTGGACGTATTGAGTGCTTCCTGGGCAGACGATGGGGTGAAAACCTGTGGCCCAAAGATGTATGGAGGACACACGGTGGTCAGCGCAAAGTTGGGCTTCTCATCATCAATAAAGTCCCAAGCCGCCTTCTCAGCCAGCTTCTTCGATGCAACGTATGCGGCAAGCTCGTCCCCGTCGCTGACATCATCCCAGGTCATTGGGTTCCATGTCTTTTCCGTGTGAATAAACGAAGGATCCGCCAGCTTAGAAAAGACCATCATCGCTGCATACGACGAAGTCACAACAACGTTGGTCACCTGTGGGCCATGCGCCTTGATTGCCTTGAGGATGCTTGTGGTGCCACCCACAGCAGGCTCCAAATACGACTCCTTCAGTGGCTTGTCGAGGCCAAATGAGAATGGCGATGCGGTGTGAAGCACATACTTAATGTCCTTGTTCTTTTCGAAAACGTGGTCAAAAGCACCGGGGGTAGCAATGTCGGCGACAATCTCAAACGCAAGGTCAAAGTTGTCGTACTTGGTCTTGAAGTTGTCAATGACTCCTTGGGCTTTCGCCTCGGATCTTGCTGTTCCAATGACAGAGTAACCCTTGGATAGGAGGAGGTCAAGTGTGTGGAGGGCCACGAAGCCAGTTGCACCGGTAAGCAAAACTTTAGAAGTCATTTCAATAATTGTCTGTCAATTGCAGTTGAATACCTCCTAAGAATGAGAAGAGAGATGCAAAATTCACAGAAGATCAAATGGCCTTCTTATAGGACTTCCTGAGAGTCAGCATAGGAGAGAATGTCTACTTTGTTCTATAAATGAAAAAGTTCGCTCAGCATTTATCCGGCGGTCGCCCAACATTCGGCTCTAAACCACCACCATCACCAACTCCTCTGTGCTGGCTGACAATCCGCACAAGAAGCTGGACCAGTCCGCTGGCAAAATCCCTGGTTGCTGATTAACTCATACCAAAAATTATGCACTTGTTGGGTCAGTATTACTATTTATACCGGAGAAAACGGTTTTAGTTTGACGTGGTTCTGTGGCATATAGCCGTTGATTTGTCACTCTGCGCGGCTTTCGGTTAACACACCTTGTTATGTCCGCACGCTCAAGCTATATGCACAGAGTTCCGCAGTGCACATCTGAGAGTTATGGCATTGATCTGATAGTTCTTCTCTCAACATTAAGCTACATATAAAAAAGATTCTGCTCAGAAGTACCAGTGAGGATACTAAAAACTCGCTCTATTCATCGCCTGCACAATTTAGGGGTTGTGGCACATCGAGCGTGGCGCTTCCAGAAGAATCGATGCAAAAACCATTTAAAAAAAATCATATGCAAGAGTCTTCGTCTCATATTTGACACTCTGCTAGCTCCCCAAATTAGAACCTGCTTTTTACAGTTCTTTGACATTTGTAGAAAGGCACAAGTGGTTGTTGGAATCAGTTGTCAATGTGACGGTTTGATGTCTCGCATGCTTGTATAATGCTACAACTGGAGTGCGGCGGTGGGTTTGGATGGTCTAAGTGTTGCTACTTGACTATTCCGTCAATGAAGAGTAGCGACTACTTACTGATATATCAGCCGGCTCGACAATTTTGCTATCGTCGAACCTTCAGAATGTTCGTTCCCGGACACCTTGACGGATTTTTAATATCAAGTAATTTCTACTTATGTTCTGCAAACCACAGCTAATTAGAAAACGAGATACTAATATCATTCATTTCTTGCTTTCAAGAATTTGCTTAACGACATCGTAAACACTCTTTTCGAGTGGAATATACTTGTACCCACCAACGAGACCAGTAGTGAAAGAATTGTCGAAGTTGGTTATTTCAGCATCAATCTCATCAGCAGAAGCTGGATCACCCTTAGAAATCTTTCCCACAAGCTGAGGGAATCTTTCGTTGATTAAGTTCAACAATCTTTGTCCTGAAACCTTACCCTCAACAACAAACAACCTTTTGCCAGCAAGCTTCGCATTCTCGAGAGCAAAAACATGGAACTCTGCGACATCTCTGACATCCACAGAAAGGATCTTATCAGTACCGAGCGACTCGGTATCTTTGGGGTCACTCTTGAGGAGCCCGCTAATCACCTCGTTCGATGTGTTGAGTGCCTCCTGGGCAGACGATGGTGTGAAAACCTGTGGCCCAAAGATGTATGGAGGACACACGGTGGTCAGCGCAAAGTTGGGCTTCTCATCGTCAACAAAATCCCACGCCGCTTTCTCAGCCAGCTTCTTGGATGCAACGTACGCGAGAAACTCGTTACCCTCGGGGACATCATTCCAGGTCATTGGATTCCATGAATTTTCAGTATTCACAACCAATGGGTCAGTCATCTTGGTAACATCCGCAATGGCTGCGTACGACGAGGTTACCACAATATTAGTTACCTGTGGACCGTAAGCCTTGATTGCCTTTAAGATACCAGTTGTGCCATTGACAGCTGGGTTCAAGTATGACTCCTCATATGACTTGCCGAGTCCAAATGCAAATGGAGAGGCCGTGTGCAGCACATACTTAATATCCTTGTTCTTCTTGAAGGCGTTGTCAAACGCACCGGGGGTAGCAATGTCGGCGACAATCTCAAACGTAAGGTCAAAGTTGTCGTACTTGGTCTTGAAGTTGTCAATGACTCCTTGGGCTTTCGCATCTGACCTCGCTGTTCCAATGACAGAGTAGCCCTTGGACAGGAGAATGTCAAGGATGTGCAGGGCCACAAAGCCAGTTGCACCTGTAAGCAAAACTTTAGAAGTCATTTCAATATATATCTGTCAATTGCAGCTGAATACCTCCTAGAACTGAAAAGAGAGATGCAAGAATTCACAGGGGATCAGGTAGCCATTATATAAGATATCGCGAGAATCAACATGTAAGAATCAATGTCGGAGTTAAACAGCAGATGGTAAAGTCTGCCGGGTACTTATCCGGCGATCGCCCAACATTGGGCGCTAAACCACAACCATCACTAACTCCTCCGTGCTGGCTGACAATCGGCACAAGAAGGTGGACCAGTCCGATGGCAATATCTTTGGTTGCCGATTAACTCAGGTAAAAAACTTGTGCACTTGTTGGGTAAATATTATTTTTTTCATCCGGAGAAAACGATTTTAGTTCAACGTGTTTCTGTAGCATATAGCCGTCGATTTGTCACTCTGCGCGGCTTTCGCTTAAGCACGGCTTTCGGTTAAGACACCTTGTTTCGCACGCGCGCCCGTGCTACGTGCACAGAGTTCCGCATTGCACATCTGAAAATTATGGCATTGATCAGATAGGTCATTTCTCAATATTGAGCTAGATATTGAAAAAAGTGGCAGTGAGGGTACTGAAAGCTCGCCTTATTCATCACCGGCACAAAGTAAGGTTTGTGGCACATCGAGCGTGGCACTTCCAGAAGAATCGATCCAAAAGATCATTTAAAAAAAAAATCGAACGCAGAATCCTACTTTGCATATTAGACACTCTGCTAGCGCCCCAAATCAGAAACTACTTTTTTTGAAGTTCTTTGATGTTTGTAGACAGGCGCAAGTCGTTATTGGAATCGGTGATCAAGGTGACAATTTGACGTCTCGCATGCTTGTACAATGCTATCATTAAAATGCGGCGATGGGTTTGGATGTTCTAATTGGTGCTACTTGATTCCCCAATGACAAGTACCGACTGCTACCAATAGACCAGCCGACTCGAAAATTTTGCGGTCGTCAAACCTTCAGAATGTTCGTTCCCGGACACCTTGACGGGTTTTTAATATCAAATAGTTTCTACTTACGTTGTGCAAATCACATCTAATTAGAAAACAGGAAACTAATCACTCACTTCTTGCTTTCAAGAATTTGTTTAACGACATCGTAAACACTCTTCTCGAGAGGAATAAATTTGTACCCACCAACGAGACCAGTAGTGAAAGAATTGTCGAAGTTGGTTATTTCAGCATCAATCTTATCAGCAGAAGCTGGATCACCCTTAGAAATCTTTCCCTCAAGGTCAGGGAATCTTTCGTTAATTATGTTCAACAATCTCTGTCCTGAAACCTTGCCCGCAGCGACAAACAATCTCTGGCCTGCAAGCTTCTCGTTTTCGAGAGGGAAAACGTGGAACTGTGCAACATCCCGGACATCCACAGAAAGAATCTTCTCGGTACTAAGCGACTCTGTGTCTTTAGGATCACTCTTGAGGAGCCCGCTAATCACCTCGTTTGACGTGTTGAGTGCCTCCTTGGCAGACGATGGTGTGAAAACCTGTGGCCCGAAGATGTATGGAGGACACACAGTGGTCAGCGCAAAGTTGGGCTTCTCATCATCAACAAAGTCCCAAGCCGCTTTCTCAGCCAGCTTTTTGGATGCAACGTATGCTAGGAACTCGTTACCCTCGGGGACATCATCCCAGGTAATTGGACTCCATGATTTTTCAGTATTCACGAGCGATGGATCAGTGATCTCGGTAACAGTCACAATGGCGGCATACGACGAAGTCACCACAGCGTTAGTTACCTGTGGACCGTAAGCCTTGATTGACTTTAAGATACCAGTTGTTCCATCAACAGCAGGCTCCAAATACGATTCCTTCACTGGCTTGTTGAGGCCAAATGAGAATGGAGAGGCGGTGTGCAGCACATACTTAATATTCTTGTTCTTCTGGAAAACGTGGTCAAAAGCACCGGGGGCAGCAATGTCGGCGACAATCTCAAACGTAAGGTCAAAGTTGTCGTACTTGGTCTTGAAGTTGTCAATGACTCCTTGGGCTTTCGTCTCGGATCTTGCTGTTCCAATGACGGAGTAACCCTTCGATAAGAGAAGGTCGAGTGTGTGGAGGGCCACAAAGCCAGTTGCGCCGGTAAGCAAAACCTTAGAAGTCATTTCAATAAGTTTCTTTTAAATGCAGCTGAATACCTTCTAAGAAAAGCGAGATGCAAAAATTCGCAGGGGATCAGGTGGACATTTTATAAGTTGTCGTGAGAGTCAACATGTGAGGCCCAATCTCGGAGTTGATCTGCAGACGGCTAAATCCGCTGGGCACTTATCCGGCGGTCGCCCAACATTGGGCACTGAGCCGCAACCAACAACTCTCTAGACCCGCAAACAGCGGTAGACCTATCCGGTACAAATTGCGGCTAGATCTTTGGTTGCTGAATAACACAGATAGTAGAATATACACTATTTGGGTAAATCGTCAGTTAAAAGCGGAGAGAGCGGTTTTAGGACAGCGTGTTTGTGCAGCATGTAGCTGTTGATTTGTCACGGAGCCCGGCTTTAGCTAAACGCAGCTTACAGCGCACCGCACGCTCAGAGTTCCGCATCGCACATCTGAGAGTTCTAGCCTTGTTCAGATTTCTCAACACTAGCTATATTTCTCTGCATTCATTATTGAGCTACACGCTAAAAATTTCAGTTTCAGAACTACCAGTGGGGTACTGAAAACTATCCTTGTGTGCATCAACGGCAGAATTTAAGGTTTTTGGGACATCTTGGCGCATTTAGAAAGAACAGCCCAAAGAATTATTGGAAAAAAATCGAACACATTTTGCTCTACATATCCGACCCTCTGCTTGCTCTCCGAATCAGAGCCTGTGTTCAGCATTTGGGGATGCATGTAGAGAAGCGCAAGTGGTTTCTTCCTGGATCCTGCCGTTAAGGTAGACAGACTTCTGGTATGCTTGTATACTGCGACAATAGATGGGCTGTGGCGGGTTTGGGGGTTTTAATTGGCGCTACTTGATGATTTTTCAGATGGGAAAATGCCGCTGCCAAACCTTCAGAACGTTCGTTCCTGGACAGTATAAGGATTTTGTATATCGAGTAGGTTCTTTCTGTTTCCTGCAATTTACAAAGCCGTTGTGTCAAAAATAGAGAGCCTAGACACTCATTTTCTGCTGTCTAGAACCTGTTTGACAACGTCGTAGACGCTCTTCTCGAGTGGAATAAACGTGTAACCACCAGCGAGACCAGTAGTGACAGAGTTGTCAAAGTTGGTGCTTGCAGCGTCGAGCTTGTCTGCAGACTCTGGATTGCCTTTAGCAATCTCTCTGTCAAGCTCAGGGAACTTTTCGTTAATGATGTTCAGCAATCTCTGTCCTGTGAACTTGCCCTCAGCAGCAAACAGTCTCTGTCCAGCAAGTTTCTCATTCTCAAGCGGCAAAACGTGAAACTGTGCAACATCTCTGACATCCACAGAGAGTCCACCTGAGCTCTTTGTTGGGCCGAACGACTCGGTGTCCTTAGGATCACTCTTGAGGAGCACGTTAATCAGCTCATTCGAAGTGTTGAGCGCTTCCTGTGGCGACGATGGTGTGAACACCTGAGGCCCAAAGATGTATGGTGGACACACGGTGGACAGCGCAAAGTTGGGCTTCTCGCTCTCGACGAAATCCCACGCCGCCTTCTCAGCCAGCTTCTTGGACGCAACGTACGCAAACGGCTCATTGCCTTCAGTGACGTCATCCCAGGTGATTGGGTTCCATGTCTTTTCCGTATGAGTAAACGATGGATCCGCCTGTTTGGCAAAGACCATGATTGAGGCATACGACGAAGTCACAACAACGTTAGTCACCTGTGGACCATGCGCCTTGATTGCCTTGAGAATGCCTGTTGTGCCACCCACAGCAGGTTGCAAATACGTCTCCTCCACTGGCTTGTCATGGCCAAATGAGAGTGGTGACGCCGTGTGGATCACATACTTAATATCCTTGTTCTTCTGGAAAACGTGGTCAAAAGCACCGGGGGCAGCAATGTCGGCGATAATCTCAAACTTAAGGTCAAAGTTGTCGTACTTGGTCTTGAAGTTGTCAATGACCCCTTGTGCTTTCGCCTCGGATCTTGCTGTACCAACGACAGAGTAACTCTTGGACAGGAGAAGGTCAAGTACATGAAGGGCCACAAAGCCATTTGCACCAGTCAGTAAAACTTTGGAAGACATCTCTATATCTGCTTTTCAGTTGCTCTGAACATCTGTCAAGAGAGAAAACGCGAATTGGAACTTACAGGAGAGCAGATGGACTTTAAATACAGGATATTCCGAAGATCGAGATCCAGGGGCACGCGTTATTCTGCCGTACGGTGTAATTCGGTGGGGCTCATATTTGGGCAAGCTTCGGCGTAATTTGCGGGGAATTGGCCGGTCACCGAGTGGCTCGAAGAATAGAATATATTAAGTGCCACAAACACCCTCGATTCTTTTTGGAGTTACACTTTGCCCAAGCCTTAGCATTTGTCGGTATGAACTTCGGGGTTAGGAATGCTAATGCCGCATTGCATCCTGCGTCGCGATGGCCTCCTGGCTCCTCATCGCCGTACGTATGCACCCGTCGCCTGCACAGAACCGACTTTGCCTGTATTTCTCAGGCAGGCCACCCGCCACCCATTTTTATCAATAAATCCATTACCCATCACTTAGATCTTTGGAGCATTATGTATTATACTGAGGTCCATGTGGTGTGTCTTTTTTCCGTAAATTGAATCTGAATACGGTTGTTAAAGGGCTTGATTTCGCGCAATGTCTTACTAAATCCACGACCATTTAGATCTCAACTAACATTTATTTCCTTCTGCAACCCCCGAATCCTTTTGGGCAAGAGAAGACAAAAATTCACGACTGCTTCTCACTTCTCACTGTCTAGAATCTGTCTCACTACATCGTAGACACTCTTCTCGAGAGGAAGAAACTTGTAACCGCCAGCGAGCTCCGTAGTGACAGAGTTATCAAAATTGGCGCTCCCCGCATCGAGCTTATCAGCAGAAGATGGATCACCTTTAGCAATCTTTCCCTGAAGCTCAGGGAACTTTTCGTTGATGATGTTCAGCAATCTCTGTACCGAAAACTTGCCCTCAGCAACGAGCAATCTCTTACCGGCAAACTTCTCATTCTCAAGGGCTAAAACGTGAAAATTGGCAACATCCCTGACATCAACAGAAAGACTATACAGAACGTCAAATGGCTCGTTATTCTTGGGGTCAGTCTTGAGGAGCACATTGATTACCTCGTTTGACGTGTTGAGCGCTTCCCGGGTCGACGATGGTGTAAAGACCTGTGGTCCAAAGATATATGGTGGACACAGGGTAGATAAGGCAAAGTTGGGCTTCTCACTCTCGACGAAATCCCAAGCTGCTTTTTCAGCGAGCTTCTTCGAAATGACGTACGCAAAAAGCTCGTTACCCTCAACGTGGTCCCAAGTCATTGGATTCCATGCACTTTCCGTGTGGACAAACGAAGGATCATCCTGTTTTGCAAAATTCATCATTGCTGCGTACGACGATGTCACCACAACATTAGTCACCTGTAGGCCATAATCCTTGACTGCCTTGAGAATGCCTGTGGTGCCCCCGACTGCAGGTTTCAAATATGATTCCCCCAGAGGCTTTTCGAGACCAAATGAAAATGGCGATGCGGTGTGAAGCACATACTTGATATCCTTATTCTTCTTGAACACTTCATCAAACGCACCGGGAGAGGCGATATCAGGGACTATTGCAAACCCAAGGTCGAAGTCGTCATACTTTTTCCTGAAGTTGTCAATGACTTCTTGAGCCTTAACCTCGGATCTTGCAGTACCAATGACGGAGTAACCCTTCAAAAGAAGAAGGTCAAGGATATGAAGGGCCACAAAGCCAGTGGCGCCCGTGAGTAAAATTTTGGAAGACATCTTTGTATCTGTTTTTCAATCGCAATTGAGCGCTTTCTAAAGAAGAGGAGGGAGATAAAACTTACAGGGGCGCAGATGGGTGCTTTATGGCATGCGCTCTTCTGTCGTACTGTCTAATTTTGTGGGGATATACCTGGATCTATTCGTTGTAACTTGCGGGGAATTGGCTAGCTGTTGAGCAGCTCAAACAATGGAATATGTGCATCTTGAATGAACAACCGATTCTTTTTGAAGAGAGTGAAAATTAACGTTTTTCAGACCTTACTATTTGTCGGTGTTACTTCGGAGCTGGGGGCACTAATGCCGCATTGGGTCCTGCATCGATTTTGATGGCCTCTTGGCTCCTCATCGCCGTACGTTGGAGATAGAATCGTGCACTACGACTTTTTGTGTCTCCTCCCCATTCGATATGAGATTCCCCCCGGCTCATTGATAATCAAAGAGTGCTACTTTATTTAGACACGCTATCCCCTTTGTTCCTGTTCTCTTTTCCCCTCTCCTTAAGCCCTACATGTCTGGTTCCCAGAGTACGAACGTTCTCTTGTCAATTGGTTCCCTCGAGCAGGGCGTCGTCTTTCTCACGCACACTACCCATCTATATCAATAAATCCATTAGTAGTTATCTCAGTCTACAGAGCAGATTTAAGACGGATGCGTGACGCATCTGAAAGTTGAGACTTCTATCAGATCTAGCGAGGCATAAGTGGTGGCACGTCTGTTCTCCGGAAAATAGGTATGAATTGGTGTCTCTCATGCATGTATGCTGGGATAATTGGCAATTTTGCAGAGGCTTTAAATCATCTAGTTGTCATTTCTGGTGAAATAGTTCTGGGGAGAACGGTGATTACCTGCCAATAGGCCACGCTGTAAGCTAGCGACTATTACCGAATAGGCAATCGTGCCGTCAACATACCTTCTTCTCACTCGTTCCTGGAACATGTCTACCTAAATCCACGACCATTTGGATCTAAAATTGTTTCAAATTTTTTCTGCAACTACTGAGTCCTCATGAAAAAAGAACGCAAATTCATGATTGCTTCTCATTTCTTACTGTCCAGAATCTGTCTCACAACATCGTAGACACTCTTCTCGAGAGGAATAAACTTGTACCCGCCAGCGAGCCCCGTAGTAACGGAATTGTCAAAGTTGGTGCTTGCCGCATCAATCTTGTCAGCAGATGATGAATCACCCTTTGCAATCTTTCCAACAAGCTCAGGGAACTTCTCGTTGATAATGTTCAACAACTTCTGTCCCGAAAACTTGCTTTCAACGACAAACAACCTCTGACCAGCAAGTTTTTCATTCTCAAGAGGCAAGACGTGAAACTGAGCAACATCCCTGACATCCACCGAAAAACCGCTCGCACTCTTTGGCGCACCAAACGCCCCGGTGTCGTTTGGGTCACTTTTGAGGAGCGCGTTGATCACTTCATTAGACGTATTGAGCACTTTCTGAGTCGACGATGGTGTGAAAACCTGTGGTCCAAAGACGAATGGTGGACACACAGTGGAAAGCGCAAAGTTGAGTTTCTCAGTCTCGACAAAATCCCAAGCAGCCTTCTCAGCAAGCTTTTTGGATGCAACGTATGCAAACACCTCGTTGTTATCAACGACATCATCCCACGTCATCGGATTCCACGTCTTTTCCGTATGGACAAACGAAGGATCCGCCTGCTTGGCAAAGATCATGATTGAGGCATACGAAGATGTCACAACAACGTTAGTCACCTGTGGACCATAAGCCTTGATTGCGTTGAGGATACCGGTAGTGCCACCCACAGCAGGTTCTAAGTACGACTCTTCCAAGGGTTTATTCAAGCCATACGAGAACGGCGATGCGGTGTGAAGCACATACTTGATGTCCTTGTTCTTCTGGAAAACGCTGTCAAAAGCACCGGGGGCAGCAATGTCGGCGACAATCTCAAACGTAAGGTCAAACTTGTCGTACTTGGTCTTGAAGTTGTCAATAACGCCTTGGGCTTTCGCCTCGGATCTTGCTGTTCCAATGACGGAATAACCCTTCGATAAGAGAAGGTCGAGTGTGTGGAGGGCCACGAAGCCAGTTGCACCTGTAAGCAAAACTTTAGCGGACATCCCTACTTCCAATTTTCAATTGCCACAGATGTTCTTGTATGAAAAGAAAACTCTAGATGTAAATTTCGGAGAGGAGCAGACAGCCGTTTTATAGAATATTCAGGGACTCAGCGTGCGAGTCTCAGTCAGACCGCGCGGCCCTGCAGATGAGACTAGCCACCCACCAACCAGGAACTCCTCACTCCTAGTTCGATAGCCTGGGTGTAAAATCCGGAGCGGAATAGTGGACTCATCCGGTGGGTGCGGCTTGCCTTGGCGCAAATGCTGATTAATGCGGACGAAAAAGTGTACACTTCATACAGTTTGTTCAGTATTCATCGGAGAGAACGGATTTAGAGTGATGGTGAGATCGTTGCAGTACGGCTTTGTCTCTTGCAGCTCTGGCTTGCTTGCACACTACTCCTTCATTTCTATCACAGAAGTGAACCACTCGTCGCTCAAATCTCTAGAAAATCAGTCAAGCTGAAAGTGTGAGTATTAGTCAATACACTGTCAAACATTGCATAGCTCTTGTGGTCTTCCGCACACGTTCAGTCTTGAGCACGCGGCACACAAAAAAAGCAGGGCCGCATCGCACATCTGGGGCGATGCGTCGAGACCCTGGGCATATAGCAGCTGCTGAATGCAATAAGTGCCAGTGTTATCGGTACTGGGAACCAGAATAAGCCATATGATATATTCATTGCTAGTAAAACTGAAGATTAAAAAGAAACTGTGGCACATCGCATCTGAGGCCTTGAAAAGAAACAAAATCAAAAGATCAATCGAAAATAATCAAGAAATTTCTACTCCACATGCTCCACTGTCTGCTTGTTCTCCCAGTCCGCATTGGTGACCGCCATTCTGTGATGCTTGTAGAGAGGAGCAAGAGGTGGAATGTCCTTCCTCCGGAAAATGGTTCTCTGGATCCAGTTGCCCAGATGGACGGTCTGGTACCTCGCGTGCTGGTATGCTGGGACATCAAACACATCGTCGAGCTCCTCCAGAGTTAAACCTTTAGTTTCAGGCAATAGCCACAACACCAAGAAGAACCCAATAAAATTCCAAGCGGCATACCATCCAAACGCCCCTTGCGGTTTGAACGCCCGAAGCAAACTGGGCCAAGTCAAACCCAGGATAAAGTTGAAAAACCAACACGTGGCTGTAGCCCACGACATGGTGAGATCGCGCATATACAGGGCAGCACACTCGGCAGAATAAGTGAACGGAACTGGTCCCTCTGAAGATGAGTAAACGGCTGCGAAGAGATAGATACCAAGCGCAATGCATCCGACACGGGCATGCATTGTGGACTCGGGAATCCAGAATGAAAAGCCCGTAAACAGCAAGAACAAAGCCATAACGGGGAAAGCAAACAGCAGCAGGGTCCGTCGTCCAAACTTGTCAATTATGAAGACCGCGGGGAGCGCAAAGACAAAGTTAATCATACCGTATCCCCACGAGGCAATCAACGCGTTTTGCTGCGTGAACCCAGAACTGACAAAGATACTTGAGGAGTAGTACGCAATGACATTGATTCCGCAGAACTGCTGCATGAACATCACGACCCACGCGCCCATGGCTCCATTTCTGTTTCTGCGCACGGTGAACATTTCCTTAACCTTTCTGAAAAATGGAATCTGTCCATACGAGGTCTCCTCCAGCAACAGCACGTTCTGGTAGAAACAGTCGCGTGCAGCCTGGATATCGTGGTTTCTCAGTCTCTGCAATGAGTGGAAAGCTTCGCCGTGGTTGCCCTTGCCCATGAGCCATCTTGGAGACTCTGGACAAAAGTACACTTGCAGCAGGATAATAATCGCGGGAAGACAAGCAGAGCCCAGCATCAATCTCCACCCGAGGCCACCATTGCCAATTCCGTGCGCGGGCACCTTGTAAAAACAAAGCGAAGAGACGTAGCCGAGCATGATTCCGAAAGCAGTCCACATCTGCCACATCATAACGAGTGCGCCTCTAATGGTGTGGGGAACACATTCGGCAGAGTACACGGGCACTGTTGACGATTTTGGACCAATGCCGAACCCAAGAAAAAACCTAGCAATGAACAGGTGGTACCATGTGTTGGTAAAGCCTTGCCAGAGACACGTTATCGCTGAGATGCAACACGTTACAAAAATTGTTCCTCGGCGACCGAGACGGCGGTTCATCGCGTCTGTCATCCAGCACGAAATTGTCGAGCAGCAAAGATACGGCGCACCAGTCACAAGACCAAGAATCCACGTATCGTGTTTGCTATTTGAGCCAATTCCCATAGCCTTGGGGTAAAAAAGTGTAGCACCGTTGATCACGGACTCGTCCATTCCTTGAACACACGCGCCCATGGAGCACATGATGATTAACCAGTAAAGCGTCACCGGGAGCTTCCACTTGTGGCGAACTTCATTGTACAACGCGGTCTTCTCATCTTCTCTTAGAAACTCCATACTGTTGAAACTCTTCGGGTTTCTCGCAACGGCTGCTCCTCTTGCGAACAGCTCTTGGTCCATTCCGTGCTTCGAGGCATAGTTTCTCCCCATGTTCATCACCTGCTCCTCGGAATACTGCGCGAGGATGTTATCATCCTGGAAGAGTCCATCCGATACAAGATTGATATCATTCTTGTCCTTTTCTGTAGATGGCTTCGCATCAAAGTTAGAAGAGCTGTTGCTTGAAGGTGCTTCAAAAAGTCCGCCATTGGCCCCATCGGGCTTGGTTTCGGTTTCTGGTTTCTCCGACATTCCGTACCTGTCAATTCACATGAAAAATCGAAAGATGAGACGAGACTTGTTCAGCAGGAGCGAGGACATGATCACTTTTGAGAAGGAGGGAACCTATGGAGTATTTAAGTAACTCCCCCGCTCAATTCTTCGTTTCTCCACAATCTCGGTCATCTTTGCTTTTGTTCAGCAACATGAGCGTTCCCTCGTTATTGTGTTTCTGTACGGGGTTCAGGTTTGCCTTTTCCTTCCAATTTTGTGTTTTTGTGGGGAGCATGCTTCCGTGCTTTCCAAGATATGGTTGGCTGTTCCATTTCGAGAAACACCACCCAGCAGCAAAATTCCTTTCCTCTCCGCTGATGTCATCGAGGAAAGCTTGTAATTGTATAAGAGTCTGCCTATTGATACAACAAACACTCCAAACACGGAGCTTCCGGACGTATGATAGGCTAACCCCGAGGAATTTAGCGGGGAACCTATTGTCACGCAAAATGGGCTCTATTGGCACGACACTCTGCGGAGCTCCGAATGCAGCTAGATATGCAGGGCGCAAAATGCACCTTAGTTTTCACTCCTCAGAAAATGGTCAAAGCAGAGTTAAATAAGAGGTTGGTGGTCCAGATGTTCTCGCGCGCAGCTCGAGGGCAGTTTTAGGCTGGATTTTGATGAATGTCAAGTCGATGCTGAGCCCTATTGTGTGAGCTATTGCAGGAAAGGTTCGAGAAGCTCTCGCGTAAATCTCAAATTACGAGTAAGCTGTGTTTTCCCAGAACAAATCGCTGTTCTGTGGCGGGTCTGTGCCCTGGTTGTTTCGTGTGTGTTTCTCGTCTTACCTATTACAAACCAGTGCGTTTGGGACTGGAGACCTGCTTTCCAAGCATTGTTGTTTCTCCAAACAAGATAAGGATGACTGGATAGCTCTGCCAGCAATGACGGACACGTTAGTCTTGTTCCGCGCGCTCTATAGTTTCCCTGTGGTGATCATTCAAAGCCGAACTCTAGGAATGATATCGGTGGCTGTGAACAGGATAGCACATTACATATGCACTGCATGATGCAGGTCGTGAACGGGATTCCTTTCGAGTGGAGTATCTTTCTGGAAATGTAGATAACCGATCCGCTGAGTTTCTACTTTGCAAGAAACCCTGTTTTTCTCCATGGAGGCGCCAAACATGAACACCTCTTGTTCGAACTCCCTCACCGGTATGCTGGACGGCTTCTGAACATCTGGCCATATTTCTCACTATTATTTACCCCAGAGCAATCGCACAAGCCGAAAAGAAAAGCTCGTGGTCTATATCCTGTGAGACTTCTGCTTGCTTCCGCACGCTCTCTGTGCCTGTGACGTCACATGGTACGTAACGCCGAGCTCATCGCCAATCCACGCGCGCGGCATCGGAGTTGATTTTGGGCCGAGTCGCGGTCTATGGAAAGCACTCACCGTATTTTTGTTGTTGTTGAGAAGATTGTGACTGTGAATATGTGTGGATGGCATGGTCAACATTGATCTGAACGCCAGGATGGTGCGGAGTTCCTTTCTTTATCTGGGTGGAACTGCCGCTGCTGATCCTGGCTCCTGCGGCCGTTGGAGGGGCCTTGTCTTTCAATGTGGGGACAAGCTTCAGGTAACCAGCTTGTTTGCGTGATTATACAATTTAATAAACTGCTTTGCCTGAAAATCCGAAGCTGAGGCGGTGGTGTCCGGAGAAAGTAGAGAACTTGCACATTTTGTTAACCGTGTGCGCTTACCTAATCTGCAAAGCTGCCAATATAGCTCCTTGAATACTCTGGGGAAAACTCAATTTTTGTAGACTCCGTTTGCTTGACCCGAGCCTTGACGGTTTGTTGATGTTTTAGTGAATCGGGCATGTATACGGCATGTAGACCGTCACACATTCCCACCTTGTTAACCGGAGAAGTCCCCGGGGCCCTGAGCCCCAAATCTCGTGCCACCTCCACGGATAAGCCTCCGCTACGAGGTTTGAGTGTCTCTCTCAAAATGCAGTTTTCTATTATCTATTGTCTTTCCTACATAAACAGGCACAGTGTTAATTTCAAACATGCCTCCCCCAAGATACCGGAACTCCGCACAATGAGTTCCGAAAAACCAACTCCGAAAGCTACCTCGGATCCTTGTCCCGCGTTTTTACTCAATGTGCTCAACCGTCTGCTTGTCATCCCAGGCGGGATTTGTAACGGCCATTCTGTGATGCTTGTAGAGGGGCTCAAGAGGGGGGATGTTCTTTCTGCGGAAAATGGCCCTTTGTATCCAGTTGCCTAGGTGTCTCGTTTGGTAGCGCGCATGCTGATACGTGGGCACATCAAACACATCGTCGAGTTCTTCGAGAGTGAGTTCTTTTGTCTCAGGCAACAACCACAGCACTAGGAAAAACCCAACGAGATTCCACGCGGCATACCATGCAAACGCTCCCTGTGGCTTGAATGCACGAACTAAACTTGGCCACGTCAGGCCCAGAATGAAGTTGAAAAACCAGCATGTTGCGGTAGCCCACGACATGGTGATATCGCGCATGTACAGAGCGGCACACTCGGCAGAGTACGTGAATGGCACAGGCCCCTCTGAAGAGGAGTAGACACATGTGAAGAGGTAAATCCCCAAGGCAATGCACCCGACTCTTGCTTTCTGGTTTTCTTCAGGTATCCAAAAGGAGAACCCGGCAAGCAGCAAGAACATCGACATGAGCGGGAACGCAAACAGCAGTAGCGTACGACGGCCAAACTTGTCAATGGTGAACATAGCGGGAAATGCAAAACAGAAATTGATCATACCGTAGCCCCACGAGGCCAAAAGAGCATTGGTCTCGCTGAACCCAGACTCAACGAAGATGGTTGACGAGTAGTAGGCAATCGCATTGATGCCGCAAAACTGCTGCATGAACATAACCACCCATGCCCCCATGGCTCCGTTTCTGTTTCTCCTCACGACAAACATCTCCTTCAGCTTCTGCAGGAATGTAACCTGGTCGTACGAGGTTTCCTCCATCAGCAGCACGTTCTGGTAAAAGCAGTCGCGCGCAGCGACAATAGGGTTGTTTCTCAACCGACTCAGGGCCTCAAAGGACTCAGCATGCCGGCCCTTGCCCATAAGCCACCTGGGCGACTCGGGACAGAGCATGATCTGAAACAGGATAATCACCGCGGGCAACGCCGCTGAGCCGAGCATGAGCCTCCACGCCAATCCGTTCTCGCCAATTCCATGTGCCGGAACTGTGTAAAACGCAAGCGAAAAAACATAGCCCAGCATGATCCCAAACGCCGTCCACACCTGCCACATCATCACCAGCGCGCCCCTGATGCTATGCGGGACGCACTCGGCAGAGTAGACCGGCACGGTCGACGACTTGGGCCCAATGCCGAACCCGAGGCAGAACCGCGCAATGAAAAGGTGGTACCACGTGTTGGTCAAGCCCTGCCAGATACACGTCACGGCCGAGATCGAGCAGGTGACAAAAATCGTGCCTCTGCGGCCGAGCCTGTGGTTCATTGCGTCCGTCAGCCAGCACGAGATCGTCGAGCAGCAGAGGTACGGCGCGCACGTCACGAGCCCCACGAGCCATGTGTCCCTCTCGCTCCCTGATCCAATCCCCATGCCCTTCGGGTACAGCAGCGTGGCGCCGCTGATGACGGACTCATCCATGCCCTGGACACACGCGCCCATCGAGCACATGATAATCAGCCAGAACAGCGTCCTGGGTAATCTCCACTTATGGTGAATTTCATCGTGCAGCGCCGCCTTTTCAGATTCACTCAGAAACGACATGCGGTTGAAACCCCGCGGGTCTCTTGCGACTGCTGCTCCTCTTGCGAAGAGCTCCTGGTCCATGTTGTTCTTGAATGCATAGTTTCTTCCCATGTTCATCACCTGTTCCTCGGAGTACTGGCCTAGAATGTTGCTCTCCGAACCGAAACCAGCATCGGGCTCGAGTTGCGGTTCGTCCTTGTCATCTCTAGGAGAGCTCGAGGAGCTTCCGATTGAAGGTGACTCGAATAGTCCACCTCTGGGAGGCGAGCTCTGTGTTTCTACCGGTTTTTCGGACATGTTTTTCACACCAAAACCTCAAAAAGAACAAAAATCCATCCTACATTTGAGAAGTAAACGGATCGTCCACAATACTTATATGTGACATTTCTCTCTTGCTTCGACATATGCACAATAGTGTCTCTTGTTTTTTTTTTTGCACGTCATCGTCCTGTTTCCTGGCAAACGAAAACCTTTTTGGCTAACACCAATATGCACGCACTGCATAACACACCCGGGTTTCTCCTCCATTACGGTACGCCAACAACATTGCTCTGAGTCTCTACTTTGAGCATTGAACTGACGCAAACCGGGAGCCACTACGTACATGCTCAGAGGGTTACCCGGCTGAAATAAGCCCCCGTCGCATCGCTCCGACTTTTGTTTGTCAATAAGGATCAAAAGACGAGCAACAAAAGGAGAGGATTGCTCGAGATATGAAATTCCGGGGAAAAAAATGGCGGAGGTTTTCTTTCCCACTGGGGATTTGCGGTTAGACACAATAGTAATAGTAATAGTCGTGTCACAAGAGACAGTTAACGGGCACATTCGTGGGTGATTCCTGATATGAACTGCAGCAGCGCCCACTCCGAGACACTTCCGGGTTGTAGAGCCCTGAGGAAGGAAAGGTCGGGAACAGCTACGTCAAAATGGGGTAAAAGCGCACACTATGAAACGCTCTTATAATATAAATTACATCCTTACAACTTGCTCTCTCGTAGCACTGCTCCAATTACCAACGATAAAACACCGGAGCTCGCTTCTGTTTCAAGGAGTAAAACGGTGATGCCGTCTTTGCATGCGAGTTGTTCCGGGCGGGGTTGGTTTGGGTCCCTCTTTCTTCCGGACGTGGCCCTGGGGCTTCGTGACCCTGTGGACGTTTACAGAAACTTGTGCACCATAAAGGGGAAAGAACAGCTATCAATGCTGAGTCTGGGGTCTGGGGTCTGGGTCAGTTTTGAACTGGAGTTTGTAATGGCTTGTTGGTCTTTGCATTTTTTTACTCAGCCGAGAGGACGAGGCGTGCGTGCGTCGAGCCTAGTATCGGTTTTGGAGAGAACTCCATTACATGATCCATGTTATTTCACCGTGTAAATCATTAGAATGAAATTTATAGTATCTATTCAAGTCAAAATCGAGTGTTTTTCTTTGTGCTAAAATCAATCTCTTTTTCAGCAGGCCGCTTTTCTGAGTTTACTGTGAGTTTGGAATAAAAAACACTTGTCTATAATCCATAAATAATTGAGTAAAAAAAAAGAGAGAAAAAGATATAAAGAAGGATTTTAAATGCACATGGGAAAATTAATGAAAAAATAATGAAAAAATAATGCTGGCTCTTCGCATTGAATACGAAAGAGCATGAATGAGAACTTGAACTTCATAACAATTACTTTCTGCTGTCCAGAACCTGTTTGATGACATCGTGGACGCTCTGCTTCAGTGGAATGAAGTCGTAACCACCAACAAGAGCAACAGTCTTGGAATTGTCCCAAGTTGGAAGGAATCCATCGATCACGTCCGCAGCAGCTGGAACGCCCTTGGCAATCTTTCCCTCAAGCTCTGGGAACTGCTCGTTGATGTAGTTGAGGTTTCTCTGGGCCGAGAATTTTCCCTCAGACACAAACAATCTCTGGTTGGCAAGCTTCTGGTTTTCAATGGCAAAAACGTGGAACTTCGCCAAGTCTCTCACGTCAACAGACAACAGAGCAGCGCCCTTAGTGTTGTCAAACACGGAGACATCAGCAGGGTCAGAGTTGAGCAGCTTGTTGATCTCCTCGTTAGACGTGTTGAGCACAGCCTTGGCCGACTCGAACACCTGGGGGCCAAAGACATAAGGAGGGCAAACTGTAGTTAGAACAAAGTTGGGCTTCTCGGTCGCGACAAAGTCCCAAGCAGCCTTTTCAGCCAGCTTCTTCGAGGCAGTGTAGGCAATGTGCTCATCACCTTGCACGTTATCCCAGGTAACTGGGTTCCACGTTGCTTCGGTGTGAACAAAGGAGTGGTCTGAAACTTTGTCAACGTTGACAATCGCGGCAAAGGAAGACGTCACAACAACGTTGGTCACCTGTGGAGCGTGCTCCTTGATGGCAGCGAGCACGTGTCTTGTGCCGCCAACAGCCGGCTCATAGAAAGCCTCTTCAACTGACTTGTCAGAGCCAAAGGAGAATGGCGAGGCAGTGTGGAGCACATACCTGATATCCGTGTTTCTCTTAAACACATCATCGAAAGCACCAGATGCGGCAATGTCAGGGACAATCTCAAACGCAAGGTTGCCCTTGAGAGACTTGGCCTTGAACTGGGTGATCACATCCTGAGCCTTGGCCTGCGATCTGGCAGTGCCAATCACAGAGTAGCCCTTGGTGAGAAGAACTTGGACAATGTTAAGGGCAACGAAGCCGGTAGCACCTGTAACTAAAACTTTGGAGGCCATTGTGGAAATTGAGTTGATTAAGTGGAAAGTGGGAGTGGTTGGGTTGTGTGTGCGTGTGCTTTGAGCGAGATAATCTGCTGTGGAAGTAGGAGATTGATGATGATCCAAATTGAAAAGGGCAATTGAAAGGATTATTCCCTCCTGTATTTATACGAAGCCCGGTTCCAGCTGCGGCTGTCCTCCACAGAGGCGATGCCGCCAGTTTGCCCGCCAGCAGAGCGGCGTTTACTCGTCTTGTCCGCGGCGGAAGTGTGCCGCGCACGCCGCATGGGAAATATCTCCGTAATCTGCGCCTGCTGTGTCAGCAGCGCGAAACCTTGTTTCGGAAAGGAAATTGGCGGCCCACTACTTTAAGGTTGGCGCTCCAAAACACGTCTTCGCAGGTTGGAAGCCGTGACTGCCGAAGTAGAAGCAGAGCCAGGCCGTGCAGGAGTGACGACATTGTGCCTCCGTGTCAGCCGCTTGTCCCGCTCCCATGGCGTCAACTCAACGGTTGATGAGACATCACCGGGCAGAGGAGATTTTCCTCCTTCCGCGTGCATTTGGGCGGCCGGAGTTGCGGAAATAGCGTCGTTTGGGCTGCTCTCCAAAGAACTAGAGGGCTCTGACAAATCTAGGCGCCGCAGACGCTCAGTAACACTTGAACGGTGTTTACTGCGGCCCTGTTTGTTGGGCGTGCTCTCGTATCCACCATCTTCGCCACCGTGTCCGCCCACGGTAGCTGTGCTTTCACTGTTGTTGCTCGTTGCGTTCTCGTCGTTGAGGTAAAGAGACAGCCTTTCGTCCTTAACTTTGAGAAGCGACATTTGATCATTGGCCTGCAGGGCGCACAGCCGCACGATATACTCGAGTAGGGACAATGACGTATTTGAGTTTTCAATGTTCGTTTTGATTTTGGGCGGTGTGGATGTTACTGCAGACTTGGACTCTGCTACTTCTTCGTCACTTTCCGATTCACTCTCTTCTTCGTCAGAGCTGTCTTGATTGGAGTACTCACCAAGGGCCAGCCACTCGACAACTCCGGAACGGACCAAATCTTGCTCTTGTGCTTGCTTTTCCTTTTCCTTTTCCTTTTCAGAAGACTCTGGGCTAGAATCGGGCTCAAACTCCCGATTGATCTTCATTACAAGCACCGGTGCGTCTCTGCCTTCTAGTCTCAGTAATTTCCCAGAAGCACTGAAAAACAAACGCGTGATGGATATCACATCGACCTTGACAACTTCTGGAACATCGTCCTTTTCGTGGTATCGTCCGTCGTTAAAATCTTCGGTCAGCTCCACGGTATACCCAAACCTATCCTTATCTGGAATAGCATCTCTAAACACCTGTAGTTGACACTTGGCCATCTTTTCACGCCACGTGATCTCGCTTGCACCCTGCGCAGCCCTTGCAGGGTTATGGAAAATGTTGTACATGATGACACTGAAAGAAGGACCAACCTTAATCCTCAACTTTTGGGATCCTCTATCGAACCCGTCGTTTGAGTTCGTGACAAACGTAGAGGCCTGAAGTAGTCTTCCGGGAGACACCTGGGCCGGAAGCCCAGCACTGAGGTTGGCACCTGAGGTGGTCAACGCCAGATTGATCACTGGAATAGCCTGCTCAACTCTGGCCAGCAAGTACTTCATATAGCCCTCCATGTCTTTGATTGTCGCCAACTGAGACGTCTCAGATCCACCAAGATTCTCCGCTAGACCCGCGACATTTTCCTCAAACTCGTCAATCTCCTCCTTCAAATCCTTTGTCAGGCGCAAGGCGCTCTCGAGACTTGTGTTTCCCCGGGCAGCGCTATACATCGTGCGTAGTTAGTTTCGGCGCTAGCAAGATTGATCTCGTGAAGAAGTATAACACGTACACCAGCTGAATCAGCTCAATGGCATTGGTGACAATGTCGATTCTCGCCTGGAGCCTCAGCTTTAGCCTGTCTATTTTCTTTTTGTCCTTTTCCGGAATTTTCTCGACAAATCTAGCGACGGTTTTGATAGCGTAGCCCGAGGCAATCGATACCCCAGACCTGATGGCAAAAGTCACCACCTGACTTCCGGCCTGTTTCCGTTACGCGTTAGTTCTGTGGTGTGATCTCGCAAGAGCAGCAAAAGACACTCACTCTCGACAATAGTTGATCCATCGCTACAACCTCAAAGTCAATTACAACAACGGCAAGATCAACTCCTTGTGTTTTTCGCTTGTTGTTGCTTTAAGACGCGCCGCGACAATGCCCCGATGAGCTCACGTGATCGAGGGCCTTTATTTCACTATAGTGGTTTTTTATATAAATACATTACTCTTCCTTTCCGTTCAGCTTCCTCTTTTTGTTCTTCCACCTGATGTTGATGTTATCTGGTGTGTCTGTGGTTGTGCGTTTCTCTATAGGCACATAGGAGTTGGTGAACTGGCCGCGTCCATCGCCCTTGTTCAACAGGATCTTCCCACCAAACAGCTTCACATCGCTCCTTGCAGCCTTCTTGAAAGTTTCTGAAACTATACTTTTAATCTCATATTCGTGACAGAGACCGTCAATTGCCACATTGGACTTAAGCCCCTTTGGTGGGTTAAGGCTGGTTGACCACTCGACGTTTTCAAATGTGCAATCAAACAAAATCAGAGGAATGTCATGGGCCATCGCGTAAACGGGTTTCTCAGGGAACTCCTTAATGTCCAACAGCCGAGTCACGATGGAAGGATCCTCCAGAGATTGCCCCACCAAAAACAATATGCCAATCATGCACCGCACCTGGTGCCACAAGAACGCAGTCCCCTTGAGGTCAAACACATAAGAGCCGGGTTTTCCAGGGAGTTCCAAGATTTGCGAGCTCAGTATCCGTCTCTCAAAATTGCTTAGCTGTTTTGATCCGTCCACTTTGCAGAAATTTCTAAAATCGTGATCACCCACGTACAGTTTCGCCGCTTCCCGCATCTTTTCAATGTCCAACCCATCTCCGTTGAAGATATACTTGTAGTGCCGGCTCGTACAGCTGAACCGGGCATCAAAACCTTCAGGAGGCCGCAGCATCAGCGAGTGAAACCTGATATCCTCAGGCACGAGCTGATTGAGTATGTGAACGTAGTCCAGCTCTTTAGAGTCGTTCGCAGGATCGGCTTGCTCCTCCGGTGTGAGGTTGGAGCGCACTCGCAGCGATATCACCTGGTTCATCGCGCTCACGCCTTTGTCTGTCCGCCCACATCTACTAAAAGAGCAAGACAGCGGATCCTCCGATGGGATCATGCGACATCTGTAGAGAGCCTCGAGAATTTTGTTTTCAACCGTGGAACGCTCGGTTTCTTCCTTTTGCACAGCCAGACCCTGGTAGTTCCATCCGAGGTATGCGAACCGAAGGGCTATGAAGCGCGTATTGTACTTTGAAAAATCAAATGTGCTCTCCCGCTTCTTTGCAGCTATAGTGACAACTCTGGGCACAGGAACATCCTCTTCTGGAAGCCGTCCTTCGAGTTGTAATATCCGTTTGATGAGAAGTTTCCGGGGCCACTTGGAATAGTCGACCTCGTCCTCTGACGATGCCGTGCCAATCCCGGCAACTCGTTTCTCTCCCATCACAGATCGTGCTCTAGTTCCCCAAAGCCTGAGAACCCTTCGTATCATTAGCTGACCGCCCTCAGAAAACGGTCAATATTTTGTGGAGACAATAGGTCTTGGTGGATTACACGAGGAGGCCGAAAAATCTGGAGGGGGTCGGGTAAGCTCATCTCATCGAGGACGGGCCTTAGTAAAGACCAAAAAAAAAAAAATATGCAGATGGATTTCAAACTTGTAGATATCACTAGTGACATTGATAAACAAATGCAGACGAAACAGGCGTCTCTTGCCTGGGGCACTCTGGCCTACCGGCCTCAGCCCTGGATGTGAGTATCCTCATCAGAACATCTTCTTCTGTTTCCAGTACTAACGAGACCCTCAGACTCGACTCCGTGTCTGCTCTGGGCTTCACGAGCATGACGCCCGTACAGGCATCGACGATCCCGCTCCTTTCGCAGAACAAGGACGTGGTGGTCGAAGCAGTGACGGGCTCAGGCAAGACTCTTGCCTTTGTGATCCCGGTGCTTGAGAAGGTGTGCGCCCGCCTTGCGGACGAACCAGTCAAGCGGGGCCAGTTCGTCGCTGTAGTGGTATCGCCCACGCGCGAGCTCGCGAGCCAGATCAACAGGGTGTTTGAGCAGCTGCTGCAGTTCCAGCCTGCCGGAGGCGAAGGCGACGCGCAGATCCGGACACAGCTCCTGGTGGGGTCGATCGGCTCGGCTCGCGAGGACCTGCACGTTTTCCTCGGCCGGAAACCACAAGTACTGATTGCCACACCTGGGCGTTTACTCGAGTTTCTCTCGTCCAGTGCTGTGAAGACGAATGCGTGCGAGATACTGGTGCTGGACGAGGCTGACAAGCTGCTGGATATGAGCTTTGTAAGCGACATTGAGTCGATTGTCAAACAGCTGCCGAGGCAGCGGCGCACGGGGCTGTTCTCGGCGACGATATCGAGCGCTGGCACTGACATTTTCAAAACGGGTATGACGAATCCAGTCAAGATCTCGGTCAAGTCTCGCAATGCTCTTTCGCAGCAGACGGCGGTGCCGTCATCGTTAGGGATTGTTTACAGCGTGGTGAAGCCCGAACTCAAACTCAAAATCCTTTTCGATCTGCTTGTGAATTACAGATACAAAAAGGCAATTGTCTACTTTCCAACGTGCGTCGGGGTAACGCATTTCTACGGAATGTTCCATAACCTCGTTAAAGCCAGCGATAAGGTGGACGAGGAGGACCTCAGGTTGTTTTCACTCCACGGGAAGCTGAACGCCAAGCCGCGTCTCAAGACACTAGCCAGCTTTGCCGACTCACTTGCGACGAAGTCTGTCTTGATGACGACGGATGTGGCCGCAAGGGGTCTCGACGTGCCGGACGTGGATCTGGTGATCCAGCTGGACCCTCCCACCGACCCGGATGTGTTCCTCCACAGATGCGGCCGGACAGGACGGGCGAACAAAGTGGGCAAGGCGCTTGTCATGCTGAGCGAGGGGCGTGAGGAGGACTACGTCGAGTTCATGGAGGTGCGCGGTGTTCGCATGAAGGAGATGGCGGTGGAGTACGACGACGCTGGTGCCCAGAGCGCGTGGTTTGACGCGACGTACCGGCGGTGGATGCTTGAAGACCGCGCTCGGTTCGACCATGCCGTTCGCTCGTATGTTGGGTTCATGAGATACTACTCGAAGCACTCTGCTGGATCGATTTTCCGGTTGCAGAGCATGGACTACTTGGGTCTCGCCAAGATGTACTGCCTGTTCCGACTGCCCAAGATGCCTGAAACGCGATACATTCCGAAAGAGCAGATGCCTGAGGATGGTTGGATAGATACCAGTGTCAATTTTGACGATTACACATACCGGGATCCACAGAAGGAGGAGACCCGACAGGCTGAGCTGCAGACCGAGAGGAACAAAAAGGAAAGAAGGGAGAAGGCTGTAATGAAGAAGCAACAGGCGGAGAAGAATGCGGCGTGGAGTTCAAAGACGGAAACAAAAGAGGCCAAGCAGGATAGACGAGACAAAGCCAAGAGGAGGCGGGATGCCATTGAGAATGCCGCTGCTACGGACGAGGTTGAAGAATCCAGCGACGAGGAAACTGCAGTTGACTGGAAGGATATGGTGCGCGCAAACAAGAAACGCAAAAACGTCAATGCGGTGCAGGGAAACTTTGATGATTTGTAATGCAGTCAAATAGAGAGAAAAAAAATAATGCAATCTCGCTGTCTCATATAATTTCTTCCATAACATGGTCGAGCGTGATGGAGTTCGGCACCTTTCTTGCCTCCTTCCAAAACTTGGAAATGTGTCGACTCCCAGAGTCGCAGGCTATGATCACAATCTTCGAGCCCGGTCTCGTGGATGTTCTCCGGGCAACTCGAACAGCCGCCACAGCGTTGATACAGCTGCTGGATCCCAGAAACAGGCCTTCATTGACGCTCAGAAACTTGGCCATCGCCACAGCTTGCCTGTCAGTGACCCTTACGGAGTCATCTATGTATTCTTCGGCAATATGAAAGTTGTGCGTGAGCCGGGTCAAGCCAATACCCTCGATAATGGTGTCCACCTGGTGGCGCCTCCTGCTCCCTTCTCTCTCAACAGTGTCGTACATCACCCCAAACTTAACCCTATTAAAAAGCCCCGAGCCCTGCGGGTCCGCGAGCACCACGCGCACTGATGTATCCTTTTCCTTGAAATACTTTGAACATCCGGCAATGGTTCCCCCGGTGCCTGAGCCAGTGACAAAGTAGTCGATCTGGCCATCCATCTGCTGCCAGATCTCCGGGCCCGTGCCCGCGTAGTGTGTTCTCCAGTTGTTGTCATTTTCAAACTGGTCTGCAAAGACACCGATGCTCTCATTAGATGTGTCGTTTGTCAGAGCCTCGGCAGCCTTGCGGGCTGCATTGACGTACTGGCTCGGATCCACTATCGACGCAGGTCGCACTTTTTGCAGCACTGCTCCATACGACTCAAGGAGCTGCAGTTTCTCTGCGGACGTGTCATCGGGAAGACATATATGGGCGGTGTAGCCCATGGCGTTGCATAACATGGCAAATGAGATGCCCGTTGAACCACTGGTTCCCTCAAACAGAGTGTCTCCGCGATGCGGCCTGATGACGCCCTTGCGCTCAAAGTCTCTGATGATGGCCAGCGCCACACGGTCTTTGGCAGACCCGCCCGGGTTGCACAGCTCTAGCTTGGCATATATCTCACACCCACAGAGCTCAGAAAGGGTTTCTAACCTGACGAGCGGTGTGTCTCCAATGAGCTCGGTGACGTTTTTCTTGCGCCTGGGTGGAGTCGGCTCGAACCGACTGGGGTTGAAGTAGAGTTGGGCAAGTGCTGCTGCCGAGCACAACGCCAGCGTGGCGGATATAGCACACAAGGCGCGCACGGGTAAGATTTCTCGCGGCATCAGTGTGCAACCAGGCAGTATAGACGGAAAGATCCGGACAGGGGATCAAGCTCTATCGTCAGCCGTCTCTGACTTGGGGCCGCGGAGTCGCTCGGCTGAAAATGTCTTAGCCGCCGTTCGATGGCGCCGGGCCGTTTGAGTGGCGCACGCAGTCGCCCTAAAAGTAGACTCGGGGAATCACGGAGTAGCTCTCTGCGGCTTCCGCGCAGATAGAAAAAACAGAGAGATGACTATCTGTGCCCGACTACATCCCGCTCAGCACACACAAGACAACACCCTCTTTGTCGCGCGAAACAGGACAGAAGAAACCAGCAGTTCACGGGCCCATGCAGGCCCAAAGACGACATCGACAGCACGGCGAAACTGTGCGGGTGGAGAAGGGCGTGTCCGGCCCAATCCCTGCGCTGTGGGAGCCCTCAATCCCGAGAAAGTAAAAGCAGGTTCCGTATTGCAACATCCCAAGAGCCCGGCATCGCATGGACACATCTCAGCAGTGTCTTTGGCCTCGAATTGATTGACACAAAGTGACTTCCCAAGATGACTGAGCCGGATAGCGGGCCTGACGCCTTTGCTGAGGACTCTCCCGAAAGCAAGACGAAGCCGTCAACCTCATCAGGATCCTCCTCTTTTAGCGCGAGATTTAAGCGGCCTCGGTCTTCACGGGCTTGCGAAATTTGCCATGCTCGTAAAGTGAGATGCGATGTCACTTTGAAAAAGCCATGCACGAATTGTATAACGTTTGGATGCGAGTGCAAAATTCCACTACTGAAGCGGCGTAAGAATGCCAAGATAAAAGACGAGGACAGTGGTACTCTGAACGACAGCAACAGCAACAACAACAACAACAACAACAACAACAACAACAACGACGATGACGATGAATTGTCAAGCGACAGCGAGAAGCCAGAGACAAGGCCGAACTCAGAACCGCCTTCCGAGCAACATGAGGTTACTCCTGTCGCTTCGCAGGCGCCACCGCCCCAGAAGCGAGTGGTTGTTCTTCCGGAAGCCGACCGCCTCAAGATATTAAACGATCGGGAGCTTTCGTATATCCACGATGGAGTTGTCGGTCCACAAGGTCTGCCTAGAGGCAAACCATCGGCGACTTCGTTCCCCGGGGCGAAGTCATTCTTCGGGTCCACCACGTTTTTGAATTACATCTTGGAAGGCAAATATATTGGCTCTACTTACCTAAAGCACAACGTGAACAACAGCTTCCGGTTTCACAACCCTGACGATGTTGAGCTGCAAATCCTGAAACTGCGTGGATCCTTCATGCTGCCTGAGGAGTCACTTTGCCGGCTGTTGATTCACAATTTCTTTGAGTACATCCACCCAAAAATGCCCATAATTAACAGGGCCGCCTTCATGAGGGACTATGCAGACCTGAACAATCCGCCCAGTTTACTCTTGCTGCAATCGGTACTTTTGGCAGGCTCCAGGGTAACGGACCATCCAGCTCTTTACAACGAGGAGGAAAAGTCCAACGACTCTGCTAGCATGATTTTCTACAAGAGGGCCAAGGGATTATACGATGCTTACGTCGAGTCGGACCCGCTAAGCATCGTTCAGTCTTTACTCATTTTTGGATGGTACTGGGAAGGGCCCGATGACGTGACGAAGAATGTTTTCTACTGGACTCGGGTAGCGCTGGCTGTTGCGCAAGGCTTCGGATTTCAGCGGAACGTTGAGCGGTCCAAGGAGTTGTCAAAAGTTGAAAAGAAGGTGTGGCGACGCGTATGGTGGTCGTTGTTCATGAGAGATAGAAATGTGGCAATGGCCTTTGGAAGACCTGTTGTGATAGATCTTGAAGACTGTGACGTGCCCATGGTGACACCGGAGGATTTCAACGAGGACGAGCCGGGCTTGCCGTCACCCTACACCAAGAACCCAGTGCACATTGATTTTTTCATCCACTCAGTAAAGCTCGGAGAGCTTATTGGATTGGTTCTGCGGCAACAGTACTCTGCACGTGCGGAAAGTCAGCGGTCGTCGCACCAAATCCCTATTGTGAAACACTGCGACATGATGATGGGTAACTGGCTGGAAAATTTACCTCCCAGCCTTCAGTACATGACCAACGACCCGACTCGTCAGAATGTGTATAGCGCAACGATAAATGCGCAGTACTACACGATTCTATGCCTTGTGCACAGATCGAACATAATACGGCGTACCAAAGTTGCGATGCGCCCAGGCACTATTTCGAAAGATCACTTGTCGACTCCAGCGGCCAAGAGTGTACATGAGGGAGACGAGTACTATCCATCGTGGGGTATCACGTTCCAAGCGGCGCACATGATCTCACTGATTTGCAAGAATTTGTTGCAGCGCGATGAATTGAAATACTGTCCTTCAAGCATGGTGTTTTTTATTTTCTCGGCCTCGATCATGCTGCTGTACCATCTTTCGAATAAAAACGCAAAGATTGCAAAACTTGCGCGCAGTGCGCTCGAGGTTTGCATTAAAGCCGTGACTGAGATCTCCAAAGTTTGGGCCGTGGCGAGTTTGTCCGCATACATTCTCAAGACACTTGCACAGGACAAGGAGAAGCAGACGAGAATCATCCGCTCCGTACTCAAAATTGTTGAGAAGCGTGCTCTGATTGAGAACGATTTGGAAACGTTGTACACGACAGCCGAGCTCGATGAGAACCTCAGCAAGTATAACCCGGGCCCAAAAAGGGAATCAGCAGAGCCAGCGATTCCGCCATCGACTCGTGAGCCATCAGTCTCGGAGACGGGCCCAATGACGGTCGAAACAGGCACCATGACGGTCGAGCCAACGCCCCAGGCACCGTCTTACTTCCCGCAGGGTTCAGGTTATCCGGACTATCTATTGTTCACGCAGTCGATTGCCAATTCACATGAAAACTCTGTGAATGACTTTGTGTCTAACTTCAAGCCAACGCAGTTGTTCCCACCGTTCCCACCGTACGAGCCACCGCAGTTTCCCCCAGCAGGCATGGCTCCCGGAACGGGGCCCAGCAGTGAGCAGCAGCGGCAGCTACAGCAGCAACAACATCAGCTCCTACAACAGCAGCAGCAACAACAACAGCAACAGGGCGGCAGCGGAGTAGCTGCGATGGACAGCGTCGCAAGCAGCACCAGCGAGGGTCTGGGACTTGGGTTTGTTGGTGACGAGACAAACACGCTCATCATGGAGGGCATCAACAACAACTGGATGCCCTCGTTTGATCTTTCAGTCGGTAGACCTGGCGCTGTCCCCGGTGGTGTCCACATGCAGCGGGCGAGCACGTTTGACGATCCGTCGAAGTCGTCCTTCCCCGCCGCTGCCGCAAGTGCTCCACCAGCGAGCAGCTACGTTGGCCACGGCACAATGAGTCCCAACAATGACGGCAGCAGCGCATTGGGCGGCCCTGCAACGCCCAACGGCACCAAAAGCGTTCCCCTCCCTTCTGCACCGCAGTTCTTCAACAACGGTGTGCCCGTGGGATCGGTTGTCCCTGGGTCAGCTGCAAGCAGCTCCTCGGAGACGGTTCCTAACACCATGAACGTGAATGAGTGGTACGACTTTTTGTTTTAATTATCTATTTTCTTCATTTCCATTTGTCAAATAGCTCACTTAATACAGTTCAAATTGTAAATCTTTGAGGCGTGATCACTCTTTTGAAGAACAGTTGATACGCTGAATGCTGGGTACAGTGACAGGACATGAGGATTACAAATGTTATCGGACTCAATCGCACTCAGAATTAACAACCAACAGAACAACCGTTCCCGTGTTTTATGAGGAGCCAAAGTCGTGTGAAACACAGCCTTCACCCCGGCCCATCCCACCCAAAACCACCAGCATGGAAAATTTCCCAATTCTATAGATACATTACCAAACAAAGAGTGAAATACAGGAAGAATAAAAAAAAAAAATCAATGACACAGTGGCCATTTTTCTATCACTCCCCGAGTAGTGGTGTCCGTGCGGCACCACACACGCGGTTACCTTTGCGGGATCCGATCACCACCACATCCAGCAGCACATCGCAATCTGCATGGCCCAGCCTTGTCTTCCCTGAGTTTAGACCCCTCGAGAGCGTTTTCCTAGGGAAGGACAGCCCAAACACAGACACACACGATGCGATGGATACCGCGCCCGATGGTGCCGATTTGTCGATAAGCACCCCGGCGACGGCTACCACCACCACCGCTGGACTCACCGCGAGCAGCGCTACAACGGCAGCGAGCACAGCGACACAGGATATATCGCTCGATGTATCGCGGCACCTTGGGCTCGATGCGTTCTCGCACGACGTCACGCCACAGCAGCGGCTGCTGACGATTGCGCTCGATGGCTTACCGGGGACGCTGACGCGGCGGCCTGTGCTCGTTGAGCGGTTCCTGGATCGCGCGGGTGAGGTTGCAAACAAGACAGCCACGGCGGCGGCAGGCGCGCCGGAGACGACGTCTGCATATGTCTGGAGCAGCATGGGGAGCGACTACGTCGATGCGCACACTGTGTTTGTGCGGTTTTCCGATATACTGGCTCTGGCGCGCGTCGTGCGTGTGCTTGACACGGTTGAGCTAGGCGGCGGCGAGGAGGAGACTGTGCGGCTGCGTGTTGTTTCAGGAGGCGCCACGCGCGCCGCCATTACTGCGTTGCACGGTGTGCTGGAGCACGGCGAGGATGATGTCGCCAGCGGTGCCGGCGTAGAAAGTGCCCGCGGTGACATACGCGCATACTACACCGTGCTCACCACCGCTGCGGCGTCTGGCAAAATCGATTCACTGGAGCTTGCGCCGCGCGGTGAGCAGCTGGATGATCTATCGCGGTATTACGGGACGAATAAGATCGATCCTCGCGAGCTCGTCGATGTGCCTGCCGAGATGGTGGACACCGTCAAGCGGGACATTGTTGATTTTCGGCTTTCTGTGCTTACACTAGAGAAGCAGAAACGCGAAACTCAGGCTCTTAGCGATAAGCGGCGTGCAAGGGCCAAGCTGCGTAAGCTCTACCAGGATTTCAAGCAGAGTGGGGGTGCTGGGGATGACGGGGACGATGATGAAGATGACGAGGATGATGAAGGGGAGGAGGAGGATGAGGAGGAGGATGAAGATGATGAAGATTATGAGAGGCAACAGCGCGCAGCGCGCGAAGAGCAGTCCGAGCGGACGTATGCACAGCGACAACAGCAGGTTGCGACACGCGAAACATCCCGTAAAAACAACGTTGCAAACTATGAGAAGCTTGTGCGGCCAGAAGCATACAACGGGGAGATTATCCCCGAAAAGCGTCGTTTGTTCCTACATGACTTCGTCGAGGGGATCGTTGATGGGAAGAATAAGATTGATGAGAATCTTGAGTCGTACTATGTCAAGCATGCGAACTACCTTGCTTTCCGGAGTGGTGTGCGGCAGCAGGAAGAGAAGCTCGATGAAGAGGACAGGGAAGCTGAGGCCAAGGAGGTTGAGGCTGCGAGCGAGGCGAATGCGTTCATGTCGACTTTTGAGCTTGGGAACGACAACAAGCAGCCACAGCAGCAGGTCAAGATCGTGATGAAGAAGCGTGGAGCAGAAGAGAGGCTGCCCGATGCCGTGCTCGCTGCTGTTGAGTCCAAGGTTGACGCTGTGCTCGAAGAGCTGCTAGGCATGAAGGAGGAGTCACTCGTGCGGTTTATCGTTGAGTACGTTACGGAGAACCATCACAAGGGCCAGCACGGTGAGGAGTGGGATAAGTTTATCGGGGAGCTAGCGGAGACGCTCGATGAGGACGCGGAGGTTGCGATGCGTGAGATTACTAAAGCTATAGACGTTGAATTGGGGAAGCCATGAAGAGTCTCGATTTGATTTTGATCACCACGGCACCACTTTTTCCGCGTCGGGTAGGAGTACAGGGCAAGAGATTGATGAATGTTACCGAGAGTTAAGAGCAGGGCCCTGCGGCGTCGGATTTGGAGTGTCTGCTCTGTGTGCACACCGGACATACAACACAACACACCCGTCATCAAAACCAAGCATCGCCGGCTTATTGTGGTTCCAGTATTCTCGCTTTCGACTGCCTCATTCCTCCCACTGACTACTGTTTTGAGGTTGGAAACGATCGTCATTTGAAGGATCGCCAACATGCGGCCATCGCTACTCTGATCCTTGAATGTATGCATATCTACGCAATGTATGTAATGTGGGCTTCGCAGACATTACACAACCGGAGTAGTGTTCGGGGACAGAACGGTGAGTGTTTCGTCATAGAGTACCTTTTTGTCAAACTGGGTTAATCATCGCTTCCAATGTTTGATCGGCTTGACCTGTGCGACTGTGCCTCTGCCGTTGTCTACTGAGTCTGACTGACAGAAGCAGAATAAAAGGGATCTGCTGATCGAAAGGAAGTCGGAGCTCTCATCGGACCACGGCAGATGTGGGGAAAGAGAACTAACTGCAAAACAGAAAAACAGTACACTCAAACCTCCTCGGCCCGAAAGAGGACTAAGCCAGATGCGGCGCGGCGATGTTCCAGAACGGCAGATCTCTGTAAACACAACAGCGAGAGCACTGCGCCACACACGACCAGAAGTTGGGCCGCGCACGACCACCACCTCCTTGCAGCTGCAGATGGCCGCTTTTGGCCCGGTGCAGATTCGGCTTAATACTCCGGGTTTTGCAGAGTCTACAGTTATTCATTGAATATGGTGTATATTCTGTTGTATTGAAGTTCATGCCGCTAAATAATATATCATGGCGCCGATCGATACCGTAGCAGAGCACAGTGTGTACAGAACACTGCACTCCAGTGGGACAGCAACACTGGAAAACACAGCGCCCCAAAAGGATAAACAGCGCAGAGCCACAGGACGCGTCCAGCCGCATTCCGTTCCCAACAAGTCGACATCCCGGAGTGTGTCCTCCAGGTATACCACACTGTATTCTAATCCATTCTACACGCTATGTACCACCAGACAACAATACACACAATATCCCCCCGCCCAATAATAATATAGAACAAGTATAACAATTCAACACGAAACACCACAGAAAAACAGGCCCGACAAAATGGCCACGCCCAGACCGACGCGCTCGCCCAATGCGGCAATATTCGCGCACCCGTCCCGATCGAGCGACGCAATTCCGATATTCAGAAAAACAAAGAAAAACACAAAAATTTGTTGTGAAACAGACGCTGAGACTGCGCTGAGCGTGAGAGTGAGACCATGACACCTTCGTCTTTTCTATCCCTTTGACCTCTTTCTCTCTTTTGCCTCTCTCTCTCGCTCCCTCTCTTAATCCATCGATCCCTCGCTCGTCGCTCTTATCCTTCGAGCTAGACACTCTCCCGGATACACACTTCCCAGTCGCTCTTTTTTACAAGCATTCCGCTCCCCCCTGGTCCCACAACAACATCCCCAATTCCTCTTGTTTCTTTTCCCCCCACCACCTACCTCAAGAGATCCAGATCCAAAACACATCTACACACAACCACCAACTCTTGCTCGTTTTGCTAATATCGCTCTGGCTAAGAATTGATCAACTTGCAATTGCCATTCCATTTATTCGCTCTTCTTTTTTCATGGTATCCTGCTCATCCATTGCTACCCTTGGGAGACTCGCTTAAAATAGATACCAACACAACAGACGCGTACCTATCAAGCACACAACAATGGTTAACCGACGGTTGCCTTCCGTCCTGGTGGCCCTGGCCGTATTGATACTCTCGGTGCAAGCTTTGGTGCTGCCCGAGCTTTTATCAAGGCACAGAATACAGGAAGAATTGCCCAGCATACAGGATCATATCAAGGAGTTTGCACAATTGTTCAAGAGAGACGCCGCGAGTGAAGATAAAAGCAGCGGCTACAAAAATTCGACTGAGCCGCGGCCGTCAAGGAACAACGGAAATGATGACAGTTCAAGTATATCGTCAAGCTCGACACTTGTGTATTCAACCGCATCCGACACAACCCCATCGTACTCGTCGAGTGCTCCAGCATCATCATCATCATCATCATCATCAACATCTTCCTCTGCAGTTGGGTTCTTCGACTGGATTTCAAACGCACTGCAGGGTTCGTCCTCGTCCACTACATCGTCGTCCTCGACTTCATCAACTGTCGCTACAACTAGTGCTTCCGATTCTTCATCGTCAACCGTTGCATCGGCTACGCCAACGGAATCTGCATCATCAGACCCGGTGAGTTCCACAACAACGGACGATGGCGGTGATGAATCGAGTACCACCGCTTCTGACTCTACATCCTCTTCAGCCAGTCCGGCTCCAAAAGCCAAAGGTGGAACAACGGTGACTTCTCCATCGAGCAGCAGCAGCAGCAGCAGCAGCAGCAGCAGCAGCAGCAGTGATTCAAGCATCTCCAGCACAGACAAAGCGTCGACAGAAACCTCAGAATCCGCTTCGGAATCATCATACCCTTCTTCGACTGTAACTCAAGATGACGAAGACTCGTCTTCGACTGCATCGTCTTCTTCGTCCTCGTCATCCTCGTCGGTGTACGGGGTATCACCACAAAAGGTGACCGCTAGCGCTGCCTCTTCCTCTTCCTCCTCTTCTTCTTTGGAAGAGGACGTGACTTCATCAGCAAGCTCAGGCTCGAGCAACACGGACTCAGCAGCAACAACAGCGACGGACGACAACACGGACTCGACGTCGAGTACTTTGTCGTCTTCGCCCGCTACTAATGCCAAAGGTGGAACCACAGTGACTTCGCCAACGAGTTCCGCTACTGGTGCATCGTCTGCATCGGGCTCTGCTGCGACAGAACAGAGTTCGTCCTCTTCCTCTTCAACTACCCCCGCTGCCCCTGCTGCAGCCATCGTCGTGGGCGGTTCAAGCAGTTCAAGCAGCGCAACTACCGGAACATTGTCGCCGTCGTCATCATCATCCACATCGTCGTCTACAACGGAAAATGCCAGAATTGGCGACTCCACGTCCACTGCTTCGTCTGGGTCAGAGCTGGCCTCGTCCGAGTCGCTGAGCAGTGTGTCTGTGGCTGACCTTTCAACCACCTCCTCGTTTGCGTCCTCGTCTCCTTCAGCGTACAAGACCACAGTGAGCTCGCCAACTGCGTCGTCGAGCTCTGGTTCAACCACTGGCTTGAGTTCTACTGTTAGCACCACCAGCTCCAGTTCACCTTTGCCAGTGCCCACCGCCGGGAACCCCGAGGACCTAGAGGAATCGTCAACGACGGAAGCGGCGCAAACTGGGCTGGCTACCACATCTGGTTACGATGACGAGTCTACAAGCACGCTACCGGAGGCAGCCACAACCGCTGGTGCATACTTTTCGGACTTTTCAGATGAGGAGTCCACCGCGAGCTCCACCACGCCAATACAGACTGCAGTTGCATCTTTGCCTGCGTCAACTGGCACGGTGTCGAGCTCATTGAGTAACGACGCGCTGATTGTGTCTGGTTCAGTCACTCTGACGCCTACTGCAACGCCAACCGCAACACCAGCAACGGCAACGAGCTCGTCGTCGTCGTCATTGCTTGTTTCTTCGGAGACTACGGCGGCGGCGCTGTTTCAATCATCCGCTGCATCTGGCGATGTCCTGTACGCGTCATCTGCCTCGGAGCTCTCGACTGGTGTTCTCCCTGTTGGTGCAAGCTCAGGTGGTTTGACCGCAACGACAGGAACAAGCACATCTGTTGCATCCGCAAGTCCCTCAGTGACGTTGGTGCACTCGGGTGTTTCGGAAGAGTCTGCGTCGACTGTTGCCTCGGGATCTGAGATTTCGTTAACGCTCAGCGGGTCCGACTCGGTTGTTGGGATCCCAGCATCGTCTACGAGAACGTCAACTGCAAAACCATCGCTTGACTCAACTGGCACTCTTGTGAATTCGACTTTGTCGGCGACATTGTCTGGCTCAGAGGAGACTCACTCACCAGTTGTCTCTACAGTGTCGGGCGTTGTGATTAGCCAGTCTGGATCTTCGTTCTACACTTTGACGCCTCATTCTACATCCGGTACTGCTGTCGTCACTTTGAGCGGCACCACAAGTACCCCTGGAGTGATCCCCACGTCGTTTTCGAGCACGTCATCGTCGTCGAACTGGTTGCCGCAGACGATCATCTTCCAAACCGAAAACAACTCGGCTGCAAGCCAGTCGCAAACTACCTCATCCACCGTTTACACGTCCGCATTGCCCAAGGCAATCGCACCCGTGCAAACCGTTGTTCCTTCGGACGACTACGAGTTGATCACTATTGGTTTCAAAAAGGGTCTCAACTATGCCTTTGTCGTGCAGAGTTCTTTGTCATCCGCACAGATCTTCCAGTATCTGCCCGGGGTACTTGGGTTCCCCTTTGGCTCATCAGAACTCAACATGACGTCGGTGTTTGTGAAGCAGCTCGTGCCGTACACCGCGACTGGTGTTGACTACATCATCACTGTGGCTGAAGTTTACTTTTCGAAGTCGTTGCTTGCGGAACTCCAGAGCAACATTTCGCACTCGGACTCGGGTCTTTACTCGAATCCAGACTCAACCAAGTCGGCGCTCGCTGACCTGATCGACGGCCAAGTGCCGATCACCGGTCTGCTGAGTGCCAGTGAGACGCAGTCCGGAGGAGCATCCGACACGTCCTCTGGCTCATCCGGAAACTCGGAGGCTTCGGGGTCTGCAGCTCCATCGGACGCGCCGCTTTCCGACTACGGATCAATGGACAACACCAACTATTCTGCAGCGACATCAGGTGGACTTGCCGTCTCTGGTGGTAAAGTTGCAGGCATAGCGATTGGATCCGTGGTTGGTGTATCCGCCTACGTTGCCTTCCTTGCGATTTTCTACCGCATGAGACGCAACCAAAAACGTGCCGATGAACTCGAGGAGCTCGAGAAGCGTGGTGGTGGTGGCGCTGGCGCACCGTACGACTCGGACGAGAGTATTTTTGCCCCGCACTCTGTTTCGGAGTACTATTACTCTGACGAGCGCAGCGCCTCGCGTCCACCAACGCTGCAACTGCATCCTAATGCACTTGGCTCATATGCTGGCTCGAGCAATTTCTACACCTCGTCATCAGGGACAGTTGGCGAAGCACATGCTGCCCACGCTACATATGGCCCTGTTGGAAAAAGCACACCGCCAAATAGCCGCTCAGTGAGTGGTTCAGGCTCATCGGATCGTACGAGCAGTTATATCCCAACGATCAGTGAACCGTTTGCAACTACAAACTCGTTAGGCTGGTGATGTTGAAAAGAAAAAACACTGTTTAAGAAACAATTGTCATAGAAATACCCTTACTTTTTTTTGTTTTGCTTGATATGTATACTACTTTTACTTTTTATCGTCCTTTCTTTATCTTGTCTTTATATCGGAAAAGAACATTAAGATTATTGTGGCGTAGCACTGAAATCGTTGGTTTTGGCTACGTATTCTATCTGATTTCACTTCGTTGGGTTGTTTTTCAGCACTGTTCCGAGACTGCAGTCCCTGCTGTCTTCCCTGTTGTCGAGAGCTCAGCCTCTGCGCGAAAAGTTCGTTGATC
The DNA here is from genome assembly GCA_030557465.1 of Kuraishia cidri. Classification (NCBI taxonomy): domain Eukaryota; kingdom Fungi; phylum Ascomycota; class Pichiomycetes; order Pichiales; family Pichiaceae; genus Kuraishia; species Kuraishia cidri. Next base: position 14,665 of record JAKTPE010000006.1, on the reverse strand, counting down.
CGTCACGTACGACGTTACGGTGCCGCTGATGCTAATGTCGATGTTGATGGACATGTCCTGGGAAGGGCGCATCATACTGCTTCCCGCGCTCGCCCTAATCCAGGCAGCGTCGTGAGATGGTCTTTCAACTGGTATCAGGTCACAGTTTCCTTCATCACAACAGCAGCCCCGCAGACTCATTCAACAGCACGAGATTCCTCTCGTACCGTCGTAGTCCAGCATAGCTTCTTCGCGTCGTTCCCCTGTTCCTGCCCCGCTCACTCCGCGTCTCCTCCATCCACGCATACCATTCACGCGGGAACACAACAGCACCACCATCGTCATCAGCATCCTCGCGTGCTGCCTGCAGCACCTCCCGCCAATTAGCAACGGTGAGCACACGCACACCATCACCACCGGAAACATGCCGTGCCTTGCCATGCTCGTACTGCAGCACGTTCCGCACAAGCCGTGCCTCCGCGCTGTGTGCGTCGCAGAACGCATTCGACACGAGCCGCGCCGTAGCGAGCGCGCGCGCCACGACGTCAACCTCCGCTGATGCTGCTGCTGCCGTCGTCGCGGCTCCTCGCACACCAACGGCTGCTGCGCGCCGCAGCGCGTACTCCTCGCGGAACCGCAGCTTCAGCAGCGCAGTGTACGTGTCCCGCACGTCGTGCCGGGTGCTCACGAGCTGTCGCAGCCGCAGCGTGTGCCGGAACACCGCTGTGAGTTGCTGTGCCCTGTGTGGGTTCTCGCGTTGTAGTGTGGCTGGCGTGAGGACGCCAGGGAGCAGCGGGTTGGGCACACCGCGCGGAGAGCACGGCAGTGCGGTGAGGACCTGTTTCGAGCCGTGGATTGCGGCCCGCGGCGTCGTGAGCTGTAGTCGCATTTGCGTTGTTTTTTTTCGCGGTGGTGGTGATGGTTGTGGAGGTGGTGAAGCAGGTTGGGATGAGGTGAAAAGGGACAAGGGCCGATTCGCATCCGCACACCCATGTTTTGTTTTTGGAGTTCATTCAACGCCCACCGCACAAGATGGAGACCAGAGTTGACGAGCAGTGTGTGCGTGCGAGCGACGGGACTTTCTTGGCGACGAGCTACGCATATGTCACCCGACCGCTCGTGCCTGAGGCGTCGGGGCAAACCACAGTTGTCCTTCCCGGGTTCCCTTGTTTCAGCGTGAGTTCACCTCGTGGAATCTGACCCACCGCAGCACTGACGTGCCAGATCGACGTGCGGCTGTTCATCAATGAAACGCTTGTATCTCCAGAAAGATCCCCGCGAGTTGCGAACCGCGTTGCTGCGCTACTCGTGGCGGGACAGGTAAGATCCACCCGTGTGGCTTGTTTCCCAGTGTGGGGCTTGTTTGCCTAACCACAACGTGCACCGCAGTACTGGCGCGACCTCGGGCTGCGCGTTGTAATTGCCGATGAGGATGTGCGACCCGGTGTGTCTGTGTCTCTGAGGGCTTCGTGCCAGCTGTTTGACCGGCTGACACTGGAGCGGTTAACCGGTCAGAGGGATAGCGGCGACGACACGGCACATGCGCTGTTTGCACACCACGGCGTGACGCCATGCGAGCTCACACGCGTTGAGGTTTGCCTCCGTGTATGGGCTGTTCCGGCATGCGCGACGCTGAGCCATGTGCTGCGGCATTGTAACCACCTCATGATGTCGAATGCACTAGGGCTCGAGATTCAGCTACCCCTTGTGTTCTCGCATCACGGCAGGCGGGTGAGTTTTAATTTAAAGTGCCGTGGACATGGATACGCGTGTATGGACTAACCCTAGGGACAGTGCTTTGCAGCTTCGTATCCTCACATGGTGACTCTGTGTGAGTCGCTATCGGGGGAGACATACTCTCAGCTCAGCGATGCGGCTGATTTGATGCTTGGGTTCTTGAGACAGGTGTGTGCGTCTGCTCGTGAAGGAAGCACCGTTGCGCAGCTGGTCAGGCTGAGCAGTGGCAGAAATTGCGGCAGACTTGCAAAGAGGAAACAAGCAAGCAACGAGTGGTTTTCACTGCAATCGGAGTTTTACCGTGCCAGTGCCTTCTTCGACGTGGCCGTGGTCGACGTTGCTGAAGACGACTACGCTTCTTTATAAATATGGTATCTTCTGCTGCACAAGCGTTGGACAGCATCTTACTTGGAGTTGCAGACCAACTAATCGTACACTTTTGTTGTAGGTTGAACAATCAACACCAGCTACGCCTCTTTGTAGTCATATTTCAGTGTTTCCAGCTCACCTATTCTCTTGCCCAACTCCTTTGAGTCCAAGACAGACGACGCGATCCCAAACGCAAAAGCCGCCGGCAGGAAGTACACCAGATCGGAAACAACCACAACCGTGCCCATCTGAACCAGCAGGTTGCGCAACTTCAGCAGTGCCACAATCCCCGATACAGCCAGGTTACCAGCAAGTAAAGTATCTTCGCTCACGTTGTATCGCCTCAGAAGCGGGAGAAGAGTCTCGTTGATGACGCGACCCGCAGCACTGGAGCCAGCGGACTGCTCAGCTCCTGTGTGGTTCACAAAGTGTATCTGTATCAACACGGCAGACACAAACAGCGACAGCGACGACGCAAAGCTGTACAGCGAATTGCCACCATGCCTGTAGCAAGGTACAGTTATCAGCACGAGGTTGAGCAGCACAAATGAAACCTGCGCCGTTTTGGCGTATTTTGCAACGGCGGATCGACTCAGTTGCTGTCTCGCTCTGAACTCGTCGAGGATCTGACTTTGCGCATCTGAATCCAACGGCACTACTTGCTCTGTGTCCAATTCCGAATCCTGTGCGTCGTCGAAGCGCTTGACCGTGCGGCGCAGACGAGACATGTTGTGTGGTTGTTTCGGTTGTCTGGACCGTGCCGTTTGGGAAATTTCCGTTCTCCTCTGAGGTGGTTGTGTGGTTGGGGCACGCTGAGGTCTGACGAATCGGCCGTTTAGATGTAGATCGCTAAATCTGAAACACTCAAAAGAAAAAGAATATTCTGATCTCGATGTCGATCTGTGTGTGTGGCCGCTCCAGTGGCGGTGTCGTGTTAATAGCTGCATCATGGTGTGTGTGCTCACTTTTGGCGGCTCTACAAGGTGCGTCTCGCTTACGCAAGTGCCGATGCGGGTGAGCGCCCATTTCACTTGATCTAGATCGTTACGCAGCCGAAAAGATGGGGAGGCCAGGAGAATAGAGCGAAATGGTAAAATGTAGGACAGTTGAAAAAATTAGCTAGACTCCTCGTAGGTAAAAGAATAATGACGCTGCAAAAACCGTTGGCTAGCTTAGCACCAGCCGAACCAGCAAACGATCAAAGGAAGCGAGCGCAAAAAAACCTAAACTAGCACTGCAGGGGGAGAGAAAAAGAAAGCAGAAAAAAATATTATCACAGTCACTCGCTACCCCTTTCCCCCAGTCGGCGTTGGACTGAACGTTTTGCGTGCGCGTCACGGCGGTACTCTCCTGCATCGGCCAACCGTGCCTGCTCTCCTCGATCAGGAGGGCCCAGACCTTAATACCGCGCAGAAGACTTGTTTGCGGTTACAAACATGCCCACCTGAGTACCTATGAACACTTTGGGTTAGCCTTCTGAACAGCTGCTGAAACCCAAAGGGATCGGGCAGGCATAACTATCGGTCGCGTTGGATCTTTGCTTCGAGGAGTGCTTTCGTGATAGAGTTTGTTTCAAACAAAGTTGGTGAGTTCTCGAAACTGCAAAGAGCGCGACTGCTCACACAGTAGGAGGATTTTCACTTGGGCGTGAAAAGTCCAGACCCCAACCTGCGACTCAATAAAGTTCCAAACTGCGTCCGCGTTCACAGAGTCGCGTCGAACGCACGCTGGCTCTCCCCACAGGAGATCCCTCGCAAGTAGTTACGTTACCCGAAGTAGGTAACAAAAGATACAGTTTGTTTACCAAAAGGGGGAATTCACGATTCAACTGTTTCCGAAGAAATCTGAGGGCCGCTAGTTAGTGATCAGCCAAACAGCAGAACCTGGAGAGTCGAGACCTATATTGCGTCCTCGACAACAATGTACACTTCTTTTTCCAAATTGTTTCTTGATCGACACACAAATTACAAGCATGAATCCCACTTCTCACTAAAGCTTCTAAAAGCTTTGGTGAGCGGTACATCTGCAAGGGGCACAACGTAATCCTTTTCCTCATAACGGCTTGGCACTTTTGCACCATTCATCCCACGAGAACTACCATGGTGTTTCGATTCAAAATGAGTTGACTGGAAATTAATATAAATACCCCTTCAGTGGCCCCTACTTTGTCTCCATCCTAATAACATTCTTTCTGTATTGCAAAGCCACGAGTTTTCATTCCCTTACACACTCCTTAACACGGGCTTTTTCCCTTTCTCTTAAACGCTCTCCTTACTTTCAACTCACACTCCCTTAAAATGAGACTTCAAGTGACTCTTCTCTTGGCTATCGCTTCCACCCTTGCCGCTGCATCCCCTATCGCCCAGCCATGGGGAGACTGGCACAAAGGCCACCACCATCACCACACTAGATGGAACACCGACAGCGTCGACTGCACTGACGGCGACAGCCAGGCCACCACGACTGCCTACTCTAGTGAGCCCACAGTCTACCAGGCTGCCCAGCAGACCGTTGCGCCAGAGGTGACCTCGACAGCAGAGGCTGCCACCACCTCGATCGCGGCCGAGGAAACAGCTTCCTCCACAAGTTTGACAGCTGTCGCTGCCGCCTCCAGCTCCACGTCTGCTTCCACCTCTGGTTCATCTACTGGACGCGGAACTTACTACACCCCGTCTGATGACGCGTGCGGCACTTCTTCGAGTTCGAGCGACTATGTCGTTGCAATTGCCGAGAGCCTGTACACCGAGCTCGGTGTCAACAACGAATGGATCAGTGATGCGTGCGGTAAGTACATCACGGCCAACTACAACGGTAACTCGGTCAAGGTCAAGGTTGTGGACGCGTGCGAATCCTGCACTGATAACGACCTCGACTTCTCGCCGGCTGCGTTTGCCAAGCTCGCCGCTCTCGATATCGGAGAGCTCAAGATCACCTGGTCCTGGGATTAACTGAGGGTCACACTCTACACACTTTTGATTTCTGAAGTGTTTGTTTTAGTTGTTTTATGTTTTTGATGTTCGAAATATATCTTTAAAAACCCGATTGCCATGGCAACGTAGATGCGCTTCCCGATGCGGCAAGACGCTTGTGTTTACAAAACAAGCGATGACCTCGGGGCCACACAAAGAGAGCAGAGGCTTCCACGCCTGCATTCACCAGACGGCTGCAGGGAGAAGAGAAGATACACAAGTGGTAAACAGATTGGAACTGAAGGGGTGCACGGCTGTTCTTTACTTGTATTTTTTAATCCTTTTTTTCATTTATCCCTGTTTTCGTACTCGCAGCGAGCGGATTTCAGGCGTCAACAACACCAGTGAGGAAGCTGCCATTCAACCAATAAACCAACTCTATGAGCACAACAAACAAACGGCATGGCATGGTTCTCTCGGGCAGCAGCTCGTCCCTGAAGACGTACGGAAAGAACAGGGGATCGAGCAAGAGCAGGCTGCATAACTCAGGCGCACAGCTGTCGCTCAACGACCTGCTTCACGGTGACGAGTCTGGATCGGAGAACCACACTGGCGGTACCCAATACGAAATAGCCGAGTCGGAAGAGACAGGGACACCAGTGACGGCCCAGGGACATGGAATGCCACCGATGGATGGCAAGGAAAACCGCTACTATGAAGCACTCAAGGAGACTCGCACGCCGCGGTCGCCGTTTTCACCTGACGTGTTCAACGAGACCAAGAGACAACAGCAGACGGCCAGGGTGCCGCTGCGGGACACCGCCTCCTCCACAACAAGCAAAAAGGATAGATCCAGGCTCAGACACTCGACGTACTCGATGACTTCGGTTGCATCGACAACGTCCACGAAGTCATCAAGCAGTTTCCGGTCCGTTGCGCATCGCATGGCCAACGCGTTTGTTTCCGTGTCGGTCCACTCTGACTCGTCGAGGGAGAACACACCCAGCCGCTGCAAGCCAGGGGTCGTTGGCGATGACGCGGCGAACCCAAGAAACAGCGTGTATACGAGCGGCAGCAGCAGTTTCAGAAACTCGATTTTGTCTATGGGAGGGCCCGCGACACCGGTGTTCCTCGACCGCAGCTCGGAGACACTACACTCAGATTTGCCGGCTCAGCCAACGACGTTGAGCAGCAAGACGTCTACCAGGTCACAGTTGAATGCAGCGATTGAGCAGAGGCCTGCCAGCTCCCACTCCTCATACCCGACCAGCGAGGAATCCCTACACAGTGGACCATCGCTGGAGAACAAGAGGTCGCCATCCATTTCAAACCTCACAAAGATTCGACAATCGCTTTCTTTCAGATCCAACCTTTTCAAAGCGAAGTTCAAGGAGGCGCAGGACACCACCGAAGTCGAGTCTGTGTACTCTACCACTTCTTCCAAGAGAGCGCAAGCCAAAAGTCTCATGAGGAAATCGTTCATGTCTCTAAACTCTAGAACCTCAGCGGAGCCCGCCTCGCCTGCAGCCATTGAAAAATCAATGATTTCTCTCCCAGTTCCTCAACAGGCTTCCAAAGAAAAGCTCAAGAACAAGCTTAAAAACTCATCTTCGCTGTTGTCGATCTCATCTTATACATCTGGCTCGAACAACCAAGAGATATACACTATTCCCAATGCTGAATTTGAGAGCTTACAACTTCAGCTGCTGCTCAAGATATGCTCTCAGAAAACGGTTCTTCCATTCCCCACTTTTCTAAAGCGCAGACTGAGCCGCAAGAAGGACACACTCTACATCGAGAAACTAGCTGAGGCTTCTTATAGCGAAGTGTACCTTGAGAAGTCTAAGAAGACACACGAGCCAGTGAGTGTGTGGAAGGTGATTCCGTTCGGCAGCGAGGACGTCGAGCAACCACCCGTGAAAGATCTCATTCAGGAGCTCACCATCACAATGGCGATGTCCTCGGTTCCCGGGTTCATCAAGATCAAGTCCGCAACCATAGTTGAAGGATCGTACCCTGCCCGCCTGCTCAGGTGTTGGGACGAATATAGCGAAAGCAAGGGGTCGCTCAACTACAGGCCTGATTCATTTCAGAGTGGCCAGAAGTACGCGATCATTCTCCTCGAGTACGGCGGAGTCGATCTCGAGCATTTCAGCTTGAGGAGCTGGGCTCAGGCTTCGGCCATATTCTGGGAACTCGTCCAGATTCTGAAGCGTGGCGAGGACAAACACAACTTCGAGCATCGAGACCTGCACTGGGGCAACATTGTGCTGCAGGAGAAATCGAAGCCAAGCGGGAAATCAAGCGCGCAGAAGACGAGAGCGAACAAGCCAGAGGACATGCTTGCTAAACTGTCGCTGTCGGGTACAGCAGCAAGTACAAATGCCAACGACGTCGAGGTATCCCTAATTGACTATACGCTTTCGCGAGCCACTGTGGCCGACAAAATTGTTTTTACGGGACTGGACAACCCCAACTTTTTCAAGGGCAGAGGAGACTACCAGTTTGATATCTACCGGTTTATGAGGCAACACATGGTTGCACTGGGAAATGCGCGTCAGAATGCGATTGCTCGGTCTGGCTCGTCTGGCTCGCTCGCCAGCATGGCTGCTGCTGACGGCGTGGGAGGCGGTGCGTCAGCAGCTATAGACTGGTCGTACTGCTGCCCTTCAACCAACATTCTATGGCTGCACTACGTCTTGGACAAACTCGTCAACCACAAGAATTTGGAGCCAGTGAGGAAATCGTCGGCACATTACCCCAGAACACTGAATTCCAGCAGTGTTGGAATCGAGCCAGCAGAAGATGACATGCAGTACTCCATGCAGGACCTGGAAGCCCAGAAATATGAGGATTTGCTGTACATTTACAAGTGTCTCGATCCGAGGCGTAAAAAGTTCAACAACACGAAACCGAGGTACAAGACGGCGGCGAACAACCCAGCCCTGCGCAGGGCACAGTCCTCCGCTTTGCGACAGCCTTATTACAGCTCTGACTTTGACAACATGAGCGATGTCCTCAGATGGGGCGAGTTCAGCGGACTGTTCCAGGTGCACAGTTAACAACTCCATACATTTATTTGCTTTTTCTTTTTGCTACATCTCTCACAACGTGCTTACTTGCACATGGACACTGCTTTCAGAGACATTCATGGGTATCATTTTTCCCACTTTTAGTATTACGTATTCATATCAACATGCACACACGTTCCTCTACTTCGCCGTAGGCTTCGCTGTTGCCGAGTCGGCTTCTGCAGGAGTGCTGCTGCTGCTGCTCTTGACTGGGAACTCCACACGCGGCGACAGCACCAGCGTCTGCACCGCAAAGCTCACGTAGCTAATCACACGCCCGAGCGCAAACGACCAGAACAAAATGCCTATGGATCCGCGCGGTAGAAAGGGGAACGAGAGAGGGTACTCGAGATACCACGGGAGCATGCCCTTGGAAAGGTAGAACAGCGGCTTGCGCGCATACACCAGCTTGCACAAGTTCAACGGCAACGTCGTGAGGAAAAACAGCACGTATCCTATCCTCACGTCAAACCCGGACTTCGACCCCGCGATCTGCGCCTCGAGATCGCTGATCTGCTTTTGCAGAGCGTCAAACCGTCGGTTCAGTTTCGTCCATGTTGCATACTGGTCCTGTGCGCTCACTTTACTGCGCTCGCGGTGTGTCTCGAGCGACTCCACGCGCAGTTTCCGTAGCTTCCTGATGTCGTCGTTGGGTGACACCTTCTGGTATGTCAGCCATGCCTGTGCCGGGTTAGTTTACTGGTGGACTAAATCTGTGAGAGAGTCAAATGATCTGGTTACTTACCACCTGCTTGATGGCTTCGTTGCCTATCCAGCCAAGAATGGTCTGGAGCAGCGTTAGAGCTGTCACAAATATGAGCAGAGTTGAGGGCTCCATTGACACCGCTGGAATATATCTGTGTATCTATGAGACCTTCGTCTGCGCCCTTTGCCGTCAGCTGGCCGCTGCTTCACCACCAAAGAAGCGTTTGCTGGCTGGCACGAGCACGACCCTCTGTCTCACGAGCCGAGCACAGGGAAAAATTACAAAGAGTGGACAACCCCGGTGGGCGTCCGGGAGAGGCCTCGAACAGGAAGTTGCCATCAATTATAGATCTGTCTCTGAGCAGCGGTGTCTCGTACCGTGCTGTCGGTTATTTGATTGTGAGGTTTTTTACGAGCGCGAAATCAGGAGCGGTTGTGTTTTGAAAGACCCCGAGAGCAAACCACATACAACGAGTCACACAGCGCATCGATCGCCCCGTTAGTTGTTTCACCATCTCGGAATATATTGCTGATTCACAGCATCTGGTTCCTGTTTGTTCCACTTGTTGTACCCACTTTCTGCCCACATCGAGGTTGAATAGCTGCATTTATAACCCACCCTGTCATTAGAAACACACACGCATCGCATCTCACAAACGCAATCCCCCCTCCGAGATGTCCAGAAATAACCAGGAGATGCTGAATATAGGAGAAGGTCCCGAATCGGACTCAAGCGAAGAGGTGGATACATGGATTTCGTCGTTTTGCTCGCTATTTGGGCGTGATTACTTTGTCGAAGTAGCACCCGAGTTCATCGATGACGATTTCAACCTGACGGGACTGAGCTCGACGGTTCCCTTTTTCAGAGACGCGCTTGATATGATATTAGACTTGGAGCCGGAGACTCCGATCAAGCTGTCGAATGTGCCGTTGGTGGAACATGCGGCGGAGCTGCTCTACGGCCTAATCCACGCGCGGTACATTCTGACGAAACAAGGACTGCAAGCCATGGCGGAGAAATACGAAGAGAACAACTTTGGGATATGCTCGCGGTACTTCTGCGAGGGAATGCATCTAATACCTGTGGGGAGACACGACCAGGCCGGCTTGGAGACGGTGAGACTGTACTGCCCCAACTGCTGTGATATATATCTTCCATCCTCCTCGCGCTACCTGAACCTAGATGGTGCGTTTTTCGGCACGAGTTTTGCTGCTCTGTTCGTCAAGATGTTCCCCGAGATCGAGGAGCAGTGTCTCGTTAGGTCAAAGGAGCTGTACGAGCTGAAACTGTTCGGTTTCAGGATCAACAAGGCTGCGCCCAGCGGGCCCAGAATGCACTGGCTGAGGAAAGTGCCGCAGACGGAGGCGGAGCTGCAAGAGCTCGAGGAGTGCGAGTTTGGAATACCTGCGTCGGACGACGAGCAGGAAGATAGCGATAACAACGCTGAAGGGGACGCAGATGAGGATGATGCGCCCATTGACGACGAAGAAAGGCAAGAGGTTGCGGCCTCCAGCATAACGGACGAGGAATTCGACAAGGACAACGAGGGGGATGCCCGAATGCGCAATAGCAACGACGGCAGTGAGAGCCTGATGAGTATTGCCCAAGACTGACAGAGTGAGTGTATCATCGGCCCGCTTTTCCCTGACATGTCCTTTGGCGATTCTTTCTCTGGTATGACTTCTGAGTCTCTGTGTCGTTTATATATACACTTTTTTTTAGTCCTCGGCCCTGCTCGCCTTTTGTTTTTTTGAGGTGCATCTTTTAATCTTTACTCTCTTCTTCTCTGTCTTGGCAGACGCAGACGCTTTTTACCCTCCTGCTTCTTCTGACTGTACACTTCTTAAGCCTCGAATGGCCTCGATCTTATATATTCTCAGGAATAGAAACTGGAGCTGACACTTTACCGCCGTAGTAAAATGATATGTAAATTACAAAAAATGTTCGTCTATACGATCATGTCTGTTTCGGATTGTCCTCATCTCCGATCGGACAGCGCCTTGGTTTCACGCTGGGAAAATCACCCGAGCACCAGCACACATCACCACCACCCCCAGGCAAGGAAAAGAGAGCACACGCCCGTCGAAACGCCTCAGATCCCCCCGAACATGCCACTTGAGAGCATAACGCAAGGCAGCGACTTTGCGTTTTCGCCGCCGGTGTACTCGTGTGATGGCTCTTGCGGGTACTGCCACCACGAGAAGCCAGTCAGTGCGAATGCGTTTGCACTCGAGTCGTTCCGGCGCGCGCACGATGCGTTCAAGACCGACGACACCGGGGCCGTTGTCCGCGATGAAAGGTTCAGGGCGTACCCTCACAGCATCACTGTGGGCGTGCACTTGTACTGGATCACCCCGAAGAGCTACGAGCGGCTGATGAACCGCGGGTTCAGGCGAAGTGGAAGATATCTGTACAGGGTGAGTTATTACGATCGTTGGGGGCAACTGAAACTGAATGACCAATAGGTACTAACGTTACATGTGTGTTTTTAAGAACGATTCGTTGAGGAACTGCTGCCGCATGTACACTATACGCACGAGTATCGACCAGATGAAACCGACGAAGGAGCACAGGCATAACGTCAATCGGTTTATCAAGCGAATTTCCAGCTCTGCAGGCCCCCAGACACCCAGAAAGGGCGCGTCGTTTGATCTACGCTCCGCGATTATCAACGCGGAGACTTCAGCTTCGGCAGATAGGTCCAAGTTTTACACCGAGATCGGGCCAACGACGATGACGAGGGAGAAGTTTCAGCTGTTCAAAAAATACCAAATGTCCGTGCACGGCGACGCCGAGAACGGTGTTTCACCGCGCTCGTTTGAGAACTTTTTGTGCACGACTCCGTTCATCAGAACTGCGCTCAGCGACGAAGCCTTCCACACACTCAATAGCTGGAAGGACATAGAGTCACCTCTTGCCGCCGACGCTCAACTGGCGGGTCCAGTGCACGAATGCTACTACATTGAAGGCAAGCTTGCTGCGATTGCCGTACTTGACATTCTCCCCGAGAGCATCTCTTCGGTATATTTCATCTGGGACCCGGACTATGCGTCGTGGGGGCTCGGCACGCTTAGCGCTCTGCGGGAGCTCGTCATCACGGCCCAGCTCGGCAAGAAGTACTACTGCATGGGATACTTCATCGCAGACTGTCCCAAGATGAAATACAAGGCCAAGTTCGGTGGAGAGATCCTCGACCTGTGCACGCGGCAGTTCTTCAAGCTGAACGACGTGCTGCCGCTCATTGGGGAAGGTAAACTGATCACGGTCCGGCAGCGGAACAGCGAGGAAGAGACGGACGACGGGCCGTTGAACGAGTTCGAGGTGACCGAGGAGATCGCCCCTGCTCCGAACGTTGAGGAAGAAGCAGTGGTGCTCGAGGATGTGGCGGATCGGATTTACGGGCTGTCTGGCGGGGCAGCGGCCAAGTCGGATCGCGCAGCCAGGGCGCTCGCCAAGGCGAACCTGTACTGGTTTGCCGAACAGGACGACGACTGGGTATGGCACGATAGCACTGACACTGACTTGGACGAGTACGCTGATCTTTATAGGGATCATTATGATAAGGTGCCGAAAGTGTTCCCCGGCCTGCTGCCGCTGTGGCAGATCGAGGAGATGTACCAGAACGGCGAGCTGTCCCGGCTGCGGACATGGATATACCACAACAGCCTGCGGAGCAGACAGCGGTTCCAGTTCGGCTCGTGCCGCGATGCCACCGAGCTGCGCGCGGTGGTGAACGCAGTGCGACTCTTTGGACTGGCCGAGGTTCGAGACGGCACCCTGGTCGTGTGAGACCCAAAGATGACCTCATCCTATGCCTGCTCGCTCGTACCACCAAAACGCCAAAGGCAGGGCCACCCCCACGAATGGCGGTATAAATACCTCTCCACATCCGCCTGCTGTCCTCTTCTGAATCATTTACAAAAGCAATATCTTTTCTTTATAGAAAGATTTAAACACCAAACACCAAACACAAACTTACTACTTACTACAAACACCCTCCAATCATGACCAGAACGAACAAGTGGAACGACCGTGATGCCTCTGGCGACATGTCACACGCCCGTTACTTTACCCACAACGGCCACGTTAACCAGGCACCAAACAACGTTAAGAAGTCTGGGGCAGGCAAGGCGAACTGGGGGACAATGGGGTCGGAGATCGACGACCTCATTGACAGCGGCGAGATCCCCACGGTTTACAAGAAGGAGAGAAGAGGCTCCAACCAGTCTCAGCACGAGGAGAAGTTCACCAATGCTCAAAAGGGCCTGGATGCCCACACAGAGGAATGAACGCACACGCGCCAGTCGTTGTAGAGGACTGAGCCGATATAACGACATACGGGGGGACGGGATGAATGGGCGAAACTGGCTGTCAAGTTCAACCCATCAATCTCCCTTGCCCACCACCACACTTATGATTTACTGTACCTACGCTTTGATTTTTCTACTTTTTTTACTATTTGCAAAAGATCTTTCCTGACACATAGATTTTTGATGATGAATGCATGAGATGAACACTTTACCACTAATATTTGTAGCTGTTGGGCTGTGGAGAGTTGTTGAATTCCAGACCATGTCCGGTCCGGGGATTCCCCCCCGCTTTCCATCCAGTGATGGGCAGATGAGCAGTAACTGCGCACGTCACACGCAATCAGCAGCCACTCTGCCTCCTATTGTTCGCGTGCTGTCGTCCCGTTGGACAGATGCCCCTAACCCGCTTACTCTAGAGCAGTATATGGAATACGTGTCTTTTATCCGTTCTGCGCAAGCAGTATTGTGACTCACCATGGAATATCGCAGAAGAGTGTCACTACCGGGCCATCCATCCACCACGCGGCTGACGCACCCAGCGTCAAATGGCGGGCGTGCGAGACACAAGATGGATCGTGTTGTAGTACGGCGGTGTATAATACATAATGTAGATATCAGCCGATTGGCGCCCTGCCCGAAAGGATTACCACCGCCGGAAAGGATTGATGTCGCGCACAAAGAAATCAAGAACTACTGCCGCGCGCCAAAGAACTAAGATTGCAGGAAACAAATGACCAGTGCCACAACCAATGAGTGCGCCCACTATGAATTGACCGCCTCCGGAAGAATCGACACTTCTCTGCAACAAATATGCATTTGACTTCACGTACACTCCACTCTCATTGATCTCATCCTCTTCATTGAGGAAGACCAACTTCATTGATGGAGTTGGCGCCTCGGGGTGGTGGTCCAGACGAACTGGGGAATGCAGGACATGCGACGAAATACATGTTTGTGCCTGGTTTTCTCTATCAAAGATCCGTGAGTTGACACGAGCATCCTATGGGACTTCTTTACTCCTTTGTACTCGTGCCGGAGTGCCTTGTGGCACACCCTCGATCTTATCTGTGGTTAGAGTCTACTGGATCTTATCCTTTGAGTTGCCCATCCGAAAGTGTTGTCAGGAGGTCATATATGGGGCTTCTCCGTTCAGTTGGGGTGGGCTCCTGTCTGGCAGCGCCTTGATGATGATTGCATGTACGGCTCTGGGAGAGCCTACTCTTTGAAAACAAAACCGTTCTTGTGCTTGCAGAGATGGCGTCGCTCTGGTGGATGGCTCCAGGGGTTGTGTGATCTGAGGGCGTATTACTGTGCTCTGACGTGCAAGCTGAAGAAGTTGATCCAGCGCAGCGACTAAAAACCAGCGCTTATTGAGAAGCAGCTCTGATGCTATCATTTGAGGTAAAATAAATTCTGATACAAAAGTTTTTCTTTTTCATTTTCTCGTAGCGCTATTTTGCTTTTCTGCTCTGGCAGGGCCTCGGAGAGTTGATCTGTGTCTGTTTGTGGTCGTTTGCAAGACAATGGGTCTTACCCCAGTTTACTTCTCTGTCCCTCGCTATTCCTCACGTCTCTCACCACAAC